>JAJEJO010000775.1:700774-858768 GCA_020662805.1 Glaucomys volans
TGCTGAAAGAAATAACCACTGTAAACCAGAATTCTACCCTAAGCAATAATATTGTTCAAAAATAAATGAGAATTAGATTTATTTAGATAAAGAAAAACAGAAAATTGACTACCAATAGATCTACATTATAGAACATATTAAAGAAAGTTTTTCCATCAAAAAGAATATGATGCAAGTCAGAAACTTGGATTTTGACAAAGAAATGGAAGCACACCAGAAATGGAAAACATGTAAGTAAAATTTGAATTATTTTCCTTGTTTTCATTTACTCTAAAAAAATTACTGATGGTCTAAAGCAAAAATGGTAGCAACGTTATACAAACTGGGCAAAAGCAAACTATATAACAAAAGAAAGAAAGGGAAAATCGAAAATATTTGATGATAAGGTTCCTATACTACACATGAAGTAGTATACTTCTTTGGAAAATATACTCTAATTTAAGAGCTATATTGTAAACTCTATGGCAACTATGTTTTAGAATTTTTAATAAGTATAAATAATGAATCAATAGAAAATATGAATGGCATAAAAATTGCCCAATTACTTCATGAGTAGACAGAAAAAGAATTGAAGAACAAATAGAAAGAATAGAAATTTGCTAACAAGGTAGCAAAAAATTAAATCCAAATATATCAATATTTGCATTAAATTTGAATGGAATAATGATGTACAAATAAAATATGGAAATATCAGATTGGAATTTTAAAAGAGGTTGGTGAACCCCCAACAATATGCTTATGTGCAAGAACCCCACATTAAATATAAAGACAAAAGTGAGTTAAAAATAAAAGTATGAGATTTCTGCTTCAGAGAAGATGGAGCAAATGTATTTTCCTTTTTACTCTCCCCAGAGAAATACTTAAAACCCTGAAAATTACATATAAAGCAAACATAAGGACAATCTGGAAAGTAGAGAAGGCGGCAGACCATGTAGGCATCTGAAGACTAAACAATAACACAGTGGTAAATTTCCTATGTTTTCCTTTCTCCTTACATGTTCTGGAGTTCCGGTTGAAGAACCTGGCAATCCAAAGACACCAAGACAAAATAAGCCCCCAGAAAGCCAACTCTCTCAGTTAAAGGACCATGAAAGAGTTAGTGCAGCAAAACAGAAATTGTTTATACAATAATCATTCTACTCCAGGAAACATCACTGAAAATGCTACATTTTATCAAGAGTCAAGTGGAGAGCCCACGTTTCTACCCTCACTAGTCTGTACAAGGCACCTCAAAGTCCCTGCTGAAATGGTATCAGGAAAGACCAAGTACAAAGTCAGAACTTCATCCCCTCCATCTAGTGAGGAAACCTCCTCCATCAATATAGTTCTAGTGGAGACTATGTGGAGAGTCATTAGTGACAAAGGCATTCCTACCTTCCCCTGCTGAAGTGCTGTCGGAGGAAGTATAGTGGAGAGTCAGGACTCAACCAATAATACCAAGTTCACATCCGAGACCACCTGAGGAACTAGAACTCCCAGTCCAGCCATCAGTAAAGCACAGCTCTTGTCCTGGATGTCAGACTGAGTGGGGAACCTCGACTTCTGCTTCCACCTGCTAGTAATAAGGCAGCAACTCCCCCTTTCCCTTGGAGAGCAATGTCAGCTAAACCAGTTCAAACAGATGTAAATAGGACCTAGAGTCTAATAATAGTCTATGAAAATGTTTTAATTGAGAATCAATGGTCATACCCAGAATCAGGGAAATCTCAACTGAGTTTAGAAAAGAAAGCAAAAAGGTGCTCTCTAGATGTCAATACTAAAACAACAGAGATATTAGAACTTTTTGACAAAGATTTTAAAGCAGACAGGATAAAAACCATTTTAGCAAGCAATTATGAGCATACTTGAAAAAAATGAAAATGGATTTTCACCAAAGAAATAGAAAGTCTCAGCAAAGAAATGGAAAATATGAAGAAGAATCCTATGGAAAACTTAGAACTAAAAAAAAAAAGTTGATAGAAGATGATAGATAGATAGATAGATAGATAGATAGATAGATAGATAGATAGATAATAGATAGATGGATGATAGATAGAAAGAAAGAAATAGTAACCAGGAGGAAAATTTCAGAAGTCAGACTTAATAGCAGAAATGCAGGAGAAAAAGGAAAGAATACATGAATTAAAAGTTAAAGCAATAAAATTGCCCAATGTGAATAAAATTTGTACCCCATATGGGTACAATGAATCAAAATTAAGTCTGTAAAAATTAAACTAAATAAATAAATAAATCAGACTAAAAAAATCAGAAAGAATCAGTAATCTGTGGGACTATAACACTAACCAAAAAATCTAATATTTATATTTATTGAAGTCCAAAGAGAGAAGGCAAAGAAGGCATAGCTAAAAAAAGTACTCAAAGAAATGATGTCTGCAAACTTCCCAAAGTTGGCTAAAATGTAAACCTAAACATTGGAGAACTGAAAAAAAAAATCCTAAAGTGTATAAATCTAATGTAATCCAAACCAAAACACATCATAATCCAATTGAGAAAACTGAAGACAAAGGATAAAAAATCTTGTAGCCAACAGAGAAAATTGTCACCATTTAAAACAATTTAAATGATAGTGGATTTATTATCAGAAACAATGAAAGACAAAAGAAAGCGCACAGTATTTTTTAAATATAGAATAGAAAAAGTCGTCACCCCAGAATCCTATGCCCAGTAAAAACATCCTTCAGGGATGAAGAGTAAATCAAAATATTCTCAGATGAAGAAAACCTTAGAAAAAAATGTTATCAACAGACATAACATAAAAGAATGACTTAATTGTCTAAAGAGAAAGGAAATTAAAAAGAAGGAATCCTGGAACATCAGGAAGGAAAACATGGTAAGCAAATACATGGTTAAATAAGATAGGTTTCCCTCTCCTGTTGAGTTGTCTTATTGTGTTTAATAGTTGAAGCAAAAATAATAACACTGTCTCATGTGGCTCTAAACTGTACACAAAGGAAATATTAGGACAATTGCGTTATAAATGCAGAGAACAAGGGACAGAAGGGGGTTTCTACACTTTACTTGAATTAAAAAATGACACACCAGTACATTGTGACAAATTGTATGTATTTAGAGAAACCAGTAAAAAAGATATACAAAGGGACACTCAAAAACATTATGGATAAATCAAAATGAAACTCTGATAAGTGTTCAAGTAATGCAAAAGAAAAAAGAAAACAAATGAAACACGGGAAAGCAAACAAACCAAAATGACAGATTTAAGCCCTAATGTGCTGACAATAACATTAAATGTAAATAATTCAAATAGAACAATTTAAAAGATATTGGCAGAGTGGATTTTTAAAAATGATCCAACCATTTTCAGTTTACAGGAAATTCACTTCAAATATGGCAATAGAGGCAAATTGAGAATAGAAACGTAGAGAAAGACATCGTGCTTACATTAATCAGAGGAACAGCTATGTTAATATCAGATAAAATGACAACAGAGCAAAGAAAATTTCTAGACACAAAGAGGGACTTTACATAATGGCCTGGAAATGAATTCACTAAGAAAATACAGCAGTCCTACATCTGTATGCACCAAACAACAGAGCTGCAAAATATGTGAAACAAAACTTAAGAACTGAAAGGAGAATTAAACAATCTCAGAATTATAGTTGGAGATTTCAGCACAGTTGATTAAACAACAAAACAGAAAATCAGCAAGAATTAAAAAACACCGTCAATCCACAGGGCATAATAGAACACTCCACACAACACCAGTAGAATGAATATTTTTTTTCAAGAGACCGAAAAATATTTATGAAGACAGACCATATCCTGGGCCACAAAGAAATCTCAACAAATCCAAAAGACTTGATACCTGACGCACTTGACTGCATTCTATAATTACAATGGAATAAATCTAGAAATAGACAATAAAAAGATAATATCTTCAAATATTTTAAAAACTACAAATTACATTTCTAAATAACCCATGGGTCAAAGGGGAAAAACTCAAGAAAAAATTTTAATAAAATACATTTAACAAAGTGAAAATGAAAATACAATAAAAATATGCTAAAGCAGAGTTTAGTGTGAAATTTATAACACTGCATGAATCAGAAAAGGGGCAAGTCTCAAATCAGTAATCTAAATTACCACCTCAAGCGTGAAAAACAAGAGCAAACTAGACACAAAGCCACCAGAATGAAAGATATATTAAAGATAGGAGCAGGAATCAAAAAAATTGAGCGGGCGCGGTGGCGCAGGCCTATAATTCCAGAGACTCGGGAGGCTGAGGCAGGAGGATCGCTAGTTCAAAGCCAGCCTCTGCAAGGGCAAGGCGCTAAGCAACTCAGTGAGACCCTGTCTCTAAATAAAATACAAAATAAGGCTGGGGATGTGGCTCAGTGGCCCAGTGCCCCTGAGTTCAATCTCCAGCCAGCAACAAAAAAAATAAAAATTGAGACAAAAGCGATAGAGAAAAATCAATGCAAAAAAGGAGAAAAGATAATAAAATTTATAGACAAGACACAAATTATAATATCAGGAATAAAATGTTATGTCAATACAGACCTTGCAATTATCAAAATGATAACATGAAAATCCTACTAACAACTTTATGCATATGAAAACTTAGATAAAATGAACCAAATCCTCCAACATTGCAAATTACTACAACTCGCCTAACATGACACAGATAATTTGAATATCCTTATAACTATTAAGGAAATTAAATTCATAATTTTAAAACTCCCCCCAAAAAAGATATCTCCAGGACCAGATGGTTTTGGCGTTCTACCAAACACTTAAACAAGAATTAACACTAATTCTGCACTATTTCTTCCAGAAAATAGAAGAGGGAGGAAAAACATCTCAATTCATTTTATGAAGCTGATATTATCCTGATACCAAAATCAAAGATGTTATGAAAAATAAAACTCCAGACTGATATTATTCATGAATATGGATTTAAAACAAATTCTTAACAAAATATTAGCAAATAGGATTTAGCACTATATAAAAAGAACTATATACTGTATCCAAATGGGGTTTATTCCAGAAATGCAATATTCAAATTTTCAAAATCAATATTTTGTCCAATATTTCAAAATGAATAAATGCAAACCACCATATCGACAAGCTAAAGAGGAAAAATTACGATTGTATCAATTGATGTAGGAAAAGGTTTTGCCAAAATTCAAAACCCTGAAGCAACCAAAATGTGAATGGATTTGAATTAGTAAGTGAACAGATGAATGAACCATGGTACATCTAGACAATGGAATATTACTGAACACTGAAAAGAAATGAGTTATTGAGCCATGAAATGACATTGAGGAAACTTAAATGCATGTAAAAATCAATATGAAATGGCTGTATATTATATGTAGCATTCTGAAAAAGACAAAACTATGAGAACAGTGAAAATATCATGGGTTTCCCAGGGTTATTGGGGGTAAGGGAAGAGTGTGTGAGTGAAACACAGAGATTTTTAAGGCAATGAAAATACTCTGCCTGAATAGGGTAATGGTGGGCACATGTCATTTTACATTTGTTCAAACCCATAGAGTGAACTCCAAGAGTGAACCCTAATGTGGACCTTGGGTGGTAATAATGTGTCAGTGTAGGTTCATCACTTGTACAAATGTTTTAGTCTGGTGGGAGATGTCCTCCAAAAATAAGGTGAATATAATTTTTAAAAATTCAATGCCCATTCACGATAAAAATTTTCAGAAAAATAGTAAGAAAAGGATACTCTCTTAACTTTATAAAGAGAATCTACAAAATACCCACAGCTTGAATTATATGTAATGGTGAGAGACTACTTTGCCCCTAATATCAGAAACAAGGAAAAATGTCTGCTTTCACCATTCATATTCAACATAGTTCTGGAGGTAGGAAATAAAAGGCATGAAGATCAAAAAGAAGAAATATACTCTTCCCTACATGCAGATGACATGATAGCCTATGTAGAAGACCCCAAGAAATATTTTTAAAAACATCCTATAATTGACATCTAAGCTCATCAGGGTCTCAGGATATAAGATAATATGCAGAAATTGACTATTCTATATGCTATCAATGAACACAGGGACACTAAAATTAAAATGCAATACCACAACGATATCTAAAAGAGAGAAAGACCTAGGTGTAAATCTAACAAAATACATAGTCTTAATACTGAAATTAATTTAAATGTAAATCCTAAAATATATGTACAGTCTTATATGCTGAAAATTACACAATTCCAATGAAAGAAAATTTTTAAAAAATCTTTTAAAATGAAGAGACATACAATTTTCATTGATTGAAAAACTTCACAATGTTAACATACTCAGCGATGTCAATTCTCTCCAAAATAACATACAGATCTAATGCAATGCCTATCAAAAAATCCATCAGCATACTTTGTACTGTAGAAAAAATTATTCTGAAATTTAGATGGGAAGGCAAATGAACTAGAATTGCTAAAAATAAAAAAAGAACAAAGTGGTCATTCTACTTGGTTGCAAGACTCATTAAATAGCTACAGATCTGTACTGTGTGGTATTGGTGCTAAGACAGACACACAGATCAATGAAACAGAACAGAGATCCCAGAAATTGTTCCACATGATGGCAGAAAAAAACAGCCTTTTCAATAACATCCACAGGCAAAAAGAAAATGAATCTCAGTCTAAGTTTCACACTTCTGCAGAAATTAACACAAATGATCATGGGCAATTTAAAGTGTAAAACTATAAAACTGTTAGAAAGTAGGAGAATGTTTGAGGTGTCTAAGACTAGGCAGAGTTCTTAGACTTAACACCAAAATACAGTCCATATATGGAAGAATTAATAAAAGGGATATAATCAGAATTTTAAAATTGCTTTGTGAAAAGATCTTGTTGATTGAATAAAAGACAAGTGACAGAATGGAAGAAAATATCTGCCCACCACATAGTTGAGAAAAGACTAATACATAAAGGCCTTTCAAAACTCAACAATGATAAAAACAATCTAAAAATCTTAGGACATGGGCACAGAAAAAGTAAAAAGATATTTCACTGAAGAGATGTTCAGCAAAGTTAACCATCAAGGAAATTCAAATCAAAACCAGTATTTATCAGAATGACTAAAATAAAAACTAGGGACAATACTAAATGTTGGTGAGAAGGCAAAGAAACTGGATCACTCATATATTCAATGCTGGTGGGAATGCAAAATTTTACACTCTGGAAAAGTTGGGCAGTTTCTTGAAAAACTAAACATGCAACTATTCTACAACCCAGTATTTCCTCTCCTGGGCATTTATCCTGGAGAAATAAACATACCTTCATACAAACATCTGTGCATTATTTTTTTAAATAATAGCCCCAAATTGGAAGCAACTGAGATGCTTTTCAGTGGGTGAATAAACAAATTGTGGTAGACCTATATTTGGTAATGAAAAACAAAAAACTATTAATGCACACAATTTGTTTGGACTTAAAGGGCATTGCACTGAGTGAAAAAAAGTCAATCTCAAAAGGCCAGATATTGTATTGTTACATTTATATAATAGTTTTGAAATGGCAAAAATTATAGCAATGGATGGAGGTTAATGGATGTCAAGGGTTAAAAGGGGTTAGGTACAGGAGGGAAGTAAGTGTTGGCTACAAAAGGGTGCTCTGTGGGATTTTTGTGCTGATGGAACTGTTTTATATCTTGACTATATCAATGTTAGTATTCTAGTTGTAATATTATATTATGGTTTTACAAAATGCTACCATTAGGAGAAATGTAGAAAAGGGTAAGTGGAACCTCTCTGTGTTATTTCATACAACTGCATGTAAATTATCTTGAAATGAAGAAGTGTTTTAAAAGAAAGCACTATACAAGCTACAACAACATAGGATAAAAATTCATATCCCAAGTGCACTGGAAGTTCTCAGACCACCACCATGCCTGAAGATCTCAGCATGTAGTTATATTAACAGCCAAGGCTTATTACAACTGGATAAGAACCGACAGACCACAAAAGGAAAAGGCAGAAGCCAAGTGTGAAGGAATCCATATTCAGGCTTCCTTACACTCTGTCCCTTCCAGGAGTAGTCAAATGGCACATATTTTCCCCAGCAATGAAAATGCAAAACACATATGTGATATTTCTGTCTGAGGAAGTCCTTTAGAAAGGTCTTAACTGGGGGCTGGTCCTGTCAGCACCCTCTGCCTAGTATATACCAAAATCCCAGACTCCTAGAAGGAAATCAGATGTCCAGCATAAACCACATTGCTTGTATAGCTTAGGCTTTTGGAGCCATCCTTACTAGTAAGGGAATTGTGGGAATACCCCTTGAAATCCAAATTCCGAATTTCCAGCCAAGAGCCAACCTTGCTACAGGCCTCTACAGGGATAGCAGCCTCAGACCCACTGTTAACTTTTCACTGTGCACCATGCATACACTGGTCAAAAGAGAGCTAGAAGAGCTGCAAGTAGACTTGCTAATAAAGAATATTATCAGGGATAAATAAGGGCATGATATAAAAACAAAGGGTTCAATTCTCAAAAAAAAAAAGAAAGAAAGAAGAATCCTGTGTATGCAACAGAGCTTCAAAATATAAGTTAAAGCTTATGTAATCAAAACAGGAATAACCAAACCCACAATTACAGTTGGAGTTCTCAACCATTTTCTATTAACAGAACAAGCAGGCAGAAAACCACAGAGGATTTAAAGTCTTGAACAACACTAAAAGACAAATTTCACCTGTCAGAATATGTATGTATCTTAAATTTGCATGGAATATTCACAAAAATGTACTGTTCTTAGATATAAAATAGGCTTAACTAAATTTAAAGAATGGAAACTATACAAAGCATAGTCTTAATCCATAAAGTAATTAAACTAGAAACCAGTAATGAAACATATTTGAAAATTATCCAAATATTTGGAAATCAAACACACTAGTGATAACTTATCAAAGAGAAATTCTCGAGAAATATAAAAGCATTTTTAACTGAATAAAAATCAAAATACAGAATACTATCATTTGCAGGATGCTTAGATGAAAATTTATAGCATTAAATGTTTATATTTTTTAAAAAGACCTAAAATCACAATATAAGATTCCACCTGAAAAAGAGAAACTTAAACCCAAAGCAAGAAAAAAAAAAGAGTAAAAAATTGAGAGCATAAATCAGTGAAATTGAAAATGGGAAAATAGAGAAAAATCAATAAAATCAAAAATTGAATGGGAGAAGCAATAAAAATGGATAAATTTCTAGTCAAACTGCCCAATTTTTAAAAAAGAAGAAAGACACAAAGCATTCATATTAGGAATGAAAGAGAAGACATCACTACTACTTGTATATGGATTAAAGTAATAATGAAGGACTACTGGTGCAATCTTATGCTAGATGAAATGGATCAAACTTCTAAACTTCACTCAAGAAAACATACATAATCTGGATAGTCATAACCTACTAAGGAAATTAAATTTGGAGTTGAAATCTTCCAACAAATGAAAACTCCAGTTCCATATGGTTTGCCAGAAAATTGTATCAAACATTTAAGGAAGAAAGTATGCCAACTTTTACACCACCTCCACCGGAAAACGGGAGTAAACACTTTGAAATTCTTTTGAAGCCAGCATTACCCTAATACTAAGACCAAGTAATTACAAATGTGTGATTTCCATAGAATCCAACATTTTTGTCTTATTTATTGCACTTTTGATATTTTATCTAAAATTTTTTTGCCTAACCCAAGATCACACATGTATTATTTTATCTTTTTCCACCAAAGTGTGCAAGGAAATATTTGTAAATCACTTATCTGGTTTATTTTCCAGAATATATAAAGAACTCTCAAAGCACAAGAAATAAATCAAGTTTAAAAAGGAAATTAAAGTTTTGAACAGACACTTCTTCAAGTATATGGCAAATAAGCAATGACAAAACTCTCCAAGTTATTGAGTCTTTAAAGAAATACAAGTCAAAACCACAATGCAGTACCACTGTATACCTGTTACAATGTCCAAATGGATAAAGATTATCCATAACATGTGTTGGTGAGGAGATGGAGCCATTGGAACATACAATCAATAGTTTGGTCATCATATTTTCATTACTGGATATAATTTGATGAACATTTTTTATTTTTTTATTTTTAAACAATTGTACACTTATATAATAGTTACAAAGGTAGTAAAGAAAGTTCACTACTCCCTCCACCCAGTTTTCCTTAATGTTAGCATCTTAACTAAATATAACCAAATTAATGAAACTAATAAATTAATTGCACCATCATACAATACTATGAACTAAACTACAGACATTTTTCATATATTGTTGATTTTTTCACTAATGCTTATTTTTTTGCTCAGGATCCTACAATACATTTAGATATTATGCCCCATAGTTTACTCTAATCTGTGATAGTTCTTCAGTTTTCCATTATCTTTCATGACCTTGACATTTTTGAAAATTACTAGTCAGGTATTTTGTCAAAGACCCTCCATTTGGGCTTGCCTGACGTTTTCCAATGAATAGATTGAGGTTACAGAATTTGGGGAATAATATCACAGAGGTGATGTGCCATTCTAATTGCATTCATCCAGGAGTAATAATGTTGATATATCATTTGATTAAGTGGCATCTTCCAGGTTTCTCCATTGTGAGGTTATGATCCCCCACTTTGTAATCAATAAGGTTTGATTATTTTCCCTTCTCACTACACTTTGGCACTCTATGAGACCTTTCAATCTGAATATTCTTCTTCTCCTTTTCCTTCTCCTCCTTCTCTTTTACTTCCTTCTCCATCTCCTCCTCCTCCTCCTCCTCTTCATCATCCTCCTTTTTCTTTCTATTTTTGTTTTAGTTTTGTCTCTTTCATTCCATAAAATGCAAAATGCATATCTATTATTTCTGCCAAGAGTTTCTTTTTTTTTTTTTTTTTTTTTGGTACTGGGGATTGAACCCAGAGGCACTCCACCTCTGAGCCACATCCCCAGCCCTATTTTGTATTTTATTTAGAGACAGGGTCTCACTGAGTTGCTTAGGGCCTTGCTAAGGGCAAGGTTAGCTTTGAACTCGCTATCCTCCTGCCTCAGTCTCCCAAGTGCTGGAATTACAGGCGTGTGCCACCACGCCCGGCAAGAGTTTCTTTTCCAATTCTTTTCCTTGTATACTTTGATCTCTATGCTGCAGCTTCCTGATGCCCCTATTGACAGGATTTTCATTCTTCTACTGCTTTATTCCATCTCTCTTAGATTATGCATTTCTCAGTCCTTTCCATCACCTTTCTCAGAAATCTAAGTGGATTTTGTATTCCAACTCACTAACTCATTACTCAGCTGTATATTTTTTTACTAAATAACTCTCTTTATTCAACTATTCATATCTAAATTCTTACTGTTTTATGTTTTCTTGTTCTTTAACTTTTTCTCTTTTAGTATATTTATTGGCCTCATTTTAAAATTTTGATCTAGATGTTTCTGGTTCTACCTTTCTTATGAAACAGCTGTACTTCTCACATGTCTCATTGCTTCAGTAACTAAGCTCCCTACTCCTAGTGGCATCATCTACTCTATGAAACATTAGTGTGGGAAAACCAGAACCCCATTCCACATTAGCCTAATTAGCTCAAATGCATGACCCTAGATTGGAGAATGTTGGGTGCCAGAAAACGACACACAATCAACCTCTGCTCCACAAAGCAACTACTTAGTTTAAGATGTTACTATTTGTCCACCCAGAAGAACCACAGTAAAGCACCACAATCCTTAGAAAATAATTCATCATGGGATAGGCATAGGAGGGATAGGAGATGATTAGATGGGAAGAGGTAAGAGCTACAGCCCAAAGTATATGAGTTCCCACCTATTTTTGCTAGTTTCTAACGAGCACAGGGCTTTTATGCTACACTAATTTTTCCTTAAGAACAACAAAAGGAGCTGAAGTTGCCATTGGTATGAAAAGAGGCTCTGGTCTCCCTGAGAAAATGATGAAGGGAAAGCAAGAACAGACTCCATTGGTTCTCATCTTCCTGTCACTATTCTTAACTGTTGCCCCAGGTTAGCGCTTTCATTTCCCTCACTCATGAGTCCAAAAATCTTCTTCACGCCCGGAAATTTTCTCACAGTTTTCCATTCAAGTTCCTGTTTTCACTCTGGAGCAAACATCTCAAACTCACACCACTGACATTTGAGACCAGTGGTGGCAGCTATCTTGAGCATTGTGGGATCCCTGCAGCTTCTCTGGCCTCTATCCACTAGATGCAAGTAACATTACTTCCCCAACTGAAACAATAAAAAATGTCTCCATGTATTGCCAGTTGTCTCATGGGGGAACTTCCTAGAGTGAGAGGCTCTGCTTTAATTTACTCTGGAGTTGATCTTTACTCATTTGGTGTCTTGGTAGAAAATATCAGGCCTCAAACCAGACCCACAATAGTGGTAGGGACAACCAAGTAGAGAAACTATAAGGGAGGTCATTAGCCATCTGTTATGAGGACATGTGACCCAGTTGATTGAGGGTGAGGGGCTTCTCTGCCTGCTAATGACATAGGGTCCACTGGTCCACAAAAATCCCTGCCTCCCAAGGCCTGGTGCAGCCACCAGAGCCAAGAAATCCATGCTGGACAGCTCAAGGCATCAGCTGATGGCTGTCTCATCTGGGCACTGCACAGGCTTCAGCTCCCCTGCATTTAATTGGTATTAAAGATTAAAAAGCAAATTACCAAAGCAATCACACAGAATCCACTTGTCTATATCTCGCTACGGCTCCCAAGCAGTTTGATATTTACTGTCAGCTGGCATTTAATTACTCAGCCAGATTTAGAGGCCATAATTGACAGAATGCTGAAGACTAATTCTTTAAAAGGACGCTTTCCCCATACAAGAACACTTGGGCTCAGAGGTGGCACCAACTCCTGTTCCAAGGATCAGGAAGACAGACACCAGAGCAGATTGGCTCCCTCTCCCCACTCCTCCTGACTGTTCTGTAGTAGATTTTGGTCCTTGTGCCTGTTGTAGTCAGTGGGAAAAGCAAATGAGACATTGAGACATGAAACATTTCCCCTTCCAAATCCAATCTAGTTCCAATTCTAGAGAAAAACCCCATATCCTGGAGACAGACCTGCCCCCAAGTCAGAACCCCACAGCCAATAGAACTACATTGTTTCTGGATACAAAGGAAGAATCTTCAGTTACAGGCACAGTTGGAGGGACATCAGGCTACTGCTGATTATTTAATTACATATTTCTGAAACGTCACTGCACTTTGTAAAAATCTGTAGCTCACCCTTGCTGCCCATGTCTCATGTCCCTTCATATTCATTGTTCTGATTTCCTAATTGTGCATCAATTACATCATGTACTGTTTAATAATTTAGACATTTAAAAATGAATTGGGCTCAGCTGCATAAAATACAGAGAAGAGGGCATGCAGTTCTAAGAAAATATGGAAAACATAGTAACATATTAGTTATTCCTATCTCTAATTTTTCAAGGTTGTTGTTCATCAACATTTGCTTTCACACATTGGTTTTGGGGGGAGGAAGTTTTTTAAATAAAGATAACCGAAATTTTAAATAGGGTAAGTTTTCAAAAAGAAAGAAGGAAATTTCCCAAATGTTCCTAAATTTCAACCAGTGATTGATCAAGGTCAAGTACCAATCTGAGTAAGTATGCTTTTGTTTTCTGGTTTCTTTTTTTTAAACATCAAACATTTAAGCTCAACAGAGGAAAACACCTTTTTTTAATAGGGGTGGATGTTAGAATTGCTTCATTCTGAAACATCAAAACTCATGCTGTACTGGCCTCAGCACTTGCTGCTCTCCTTTTCAACATTATTTCAACATCTGCCTTCTCCTGCATTAGGGAACTGTGGGATCTGTTGCAGTCATATTTGAATCTGTACAAACTCTTCAAGCCTAGATGAAATATCATAGCTAGGAATTTTACAAACTAGATTTGCATACAAATCCACCTGGCTTGAAATGGAGAGAGACACAAACCAGTGCTATTTTAGATGTCCCATTTAAAGCCAGTATTGCCCGGTGCAGATAGTGATGTGCAGTCTGGGCTTAGGGATCGCAGAACAGCTGTCAGCGCGCCTGGGCAGGACCATGGAGAGCAGATGCTCACCACGCAGCCCAAGTTGGGGTGGATTAGGTACCTGGCTTCCCTCCAGCAATTCTGTGTCTGCGTATCTGGCCATGCTGTTGCCCTGCCCTGACTTCCCTCACACACCTCCTTCCAAAGTGCTCTTCTTCCAGAAACTTCCATGGATACAGCTTCCCTTTCAGTCCTAAGAGTGCTATTGGGAGTTTATATCTAGCTGACTAATTGCCTCTTATGAAATTAACAAAATAGCAAGTATAGTTTTCCTTTCAAAAGTCTCTTTTTTTTGCTACAACATATTTGCTCTTACAGTAGAAAAGGCAGGAACCCCACTTCATTTCCAGAGGCCCATTGTTTCACCCTTCGATCTTTTAGCTTTGAGCGGGGAAGCTCTGTCCACCCCCTTTCTATTTACATCTTGTTTCAGGTAGTTTTCCTTATTGACTCTAACCCTACCAGACTGGAACACTCAGAGCTTCCATGATCTTCAGACCCCAAAAAAGAATGTGCATTTTAAAAATAATAATAACATAAATTCACCAAAAAATGATATAAAAACCAGGATTTTCATTTTAAAAAATAAACAAAATACCCACAATCCTAACCACTATTATCCTTTTTGATGCATTTTCTTCTAATGTTTTTCAAAAATAAAATTTATTTTTGCATAGTTATGATGATACAATTATTTAATTTTGGAACTTGCATTTCTTAATTTTTTTGAAAGAATTTTCCCATTGAAAAGTGTCCAAAAGCTCCATTTTTAAATTGAAACAAGCCCTCTGTAGGGTGGAGGCACCATCGTTTATTTAATCATTTGCCTATTGTTAGGCAGTTAGGTGGTTTCATTTCTTTCATTATGATGAATAACCTAGAATGAACATCTTTGGCTATAAATCTCTGACCCTATCATTGATTACATTCACAGGTTTCTAAGAGTGGAATTACTAAGTCAAAAGATATGAACATGTTAAAGCTCCTAAAATAAATTGCCAGACTTATATCCAGAAAGGTTGTTTCAATTTTCTCTTCTACCAACATATATTATCTTCATTTTAAAAAAATCTTTAATAATCTGGATGGCCCCAAAACTGTATGTAGTCAAACTTATTGATCCATTCCTTTGTGATTCTTTCCACCATTTGAAAGCTAAAAAAAGTCACCCTCATTCCAAAGGCAGAAAAATAATCGTCAAAATATTCTTCTCTTTTTTAGCAAGTATTTATTCTTACATTTAACTCTATACTCAATGTGAAATTAGTGTATGTGTAAAAAGAGCATCTTTTGTGGGGAGGGGCCTTTATTTCCCCATTCTTACAATCTCCCATGGTGGAGGGCTGTCTTCCTCATGTTTGTTTTTTTGTTTCGTTTCTATTTGATTTTCTTAATAAGATGCAGATGAGTTACCTAATGGATATGTGTGGGAGGTGGGAAGATCTTCCATCTCCTTTGAGCCTGCTCTCCTTCCAGGCGCTCTCTGTCCACTTTGCCCCTCTGGCCTGCAGCTTCAGAGGAGGTGGCCCCAGGGGAAGAGCCAAAGTGTTTAGTGCTGCCAGCGGTTAAATAGGGGTAAGTCTGCTTTATTCAGGTGCAAAATATTAGCAAGCCTGCTTTTCTACAGATCTAGAACCACATTCTCTGTTCAATCTTTATCAGTGATCAGTGTAATTAATATACATTAGCCTTCCATATACACAGTTGCACATCCTCCAGTTTAAAAAAAAATTGTTTCTTACAAGATGTACAGACTTTCATCTTGTCATTACTCCCTAAACAATACAATATTACAACTGTTTGCATAGAATTTACATTGTATTATGTCATTATTAGTAATCTAGACATTATTTAAAATATACAGGACGATGTGCATAAGTTACATGCAAATGTTACATCATTTTGTATAGGGGAGCATACACAGGGGTCCTGGAGCAAATTCCTCATGAATACCAAGGGACAGCTGTATTAATCTGCATCTTTATAACTCTGTCCATCTCTCAGCTCAGTTTGAACATGGGCAGTATAGAGGAGGGTTTTATCAAACCCTCTAAAATCCTAGCAATTTAAATTGATTTCTTTTAAATAGCAAGGCAATATTTCTAAATAGCTACCCTCCTCACCAATCCATGAATCCTCCTTCACTGGATATTATGCTATACTTTAGTCTACTTAGTCTTTTCTGTACCATATTTACAGTACTGACTTTTCATTGCCATACAATACCACAGATACTATAGGGTATAATAATATTGATGATATCCTATTAATGATACTGCTTCAAAAGTCAGTATCATGTGAATTTATAATACATTTCATTATTTGTGTTTTAAAAGATGCAATTGTGATATTTATTTGAATTGCCCAAAAGAAACCCCAAAGACAGTGATTCCCAAACTTTGCTGCACATTAAAATCATCTGGAGAATTTGTGAAAATAATGGTGAGGCTGCCTGCTATACCTCAAATTAAATCAGAATGTCTGGAGATGGAAGCAAGGCATCCATATGTTTTAATGTTTAGGTGATTCCAAAGTGCAGCAAAGTTTAATACAAGATATCTTCTCCCAACCAGGAAAACAGAAACCAGGGTTTTATGCCAAATCCTTTCCTGACTCTCAGTCTTCATCCACAGACCACGACTATATTAGTACCTGATCACTGCTTCCCACACTAGAGTTTCCATTAATAAAAATGTTTTTAAACATCTCTCACTATACAAAAGAAAAATACTGAATTATCTTTAGTCACAAGCTTTGCTAGACAGTACAGAGTATACTGATATAGACCTGATGTCTGTTTTCTCAGGGGATAACATGGTATAACAGACAATGAAAGTATAAATCAATCATAAACACAGGCTGCATCAGAAAAGCATGATGCCTAAACCCTTAAATTAAGAGTAAACCACTAAACAATTACAGTATGGATTTATTTTATTTATTTGAAGTATTATGAAAAGATCTGTAGTTTTTCCTTTTTGCCTACAACATTTGCAGAGCCTTGAACTTGGTCCAGAATACAGATAAAGGCCTAGACTTTATACAGCATGTTTCTTGTAAGGAGTGATCATCTCTACCCCCCAGCTTCAAATGTGTCTATAACTGAAGTTTTTTGAACCTTTCTACTAGTCCATCTTTGTGTACCAGAATTATGGCAGTTTTCTCTGTATAGCTGATGCCCACGTTATAATCCAGCTGAACCATGTCTGCTGGGAAGAATTTCAACACGTTGTCCTAATGCCCTTTGAAAGCTGCAGGAGCTTCCTTTACCTTTCACAGTTTTGGTGCCCAAAGAAAGATTCCCACTCTGGAAACCCTTTCTGAACACTGATCTGACTGAGTTCCACATTGGGCTGTGACTTTTAGTCATTTCATCATAGTCCAAAAAGTATGTCCTGCGTTTCCACCTCTGCCCTTTAGGTTGCCCTAGAGTCCAACATCCTACATAGTGTTTGGCTTTGGACTTGACCCCTCCATCCCTTATTCGCCTACAACTCTGAGTCCTGGCTTCCTTTTTCCATCTTCTCCTTTACTCCTTGCATGCCATTAAGCTGAGGTACAGCTGAGCCAGCTCCCTATGGTGGTCACGTAAGCTGACTGCGTCAAAAGACCCACTTCTTTGGGGGCTTACACAAATGATATCATTTTTTTTACATCCTGTTCTATCAAATGAGTCATTACTATCAGTGCTTCTGGATCCCCATTTTCTTTCCAGCCATTCTCTGCCTAAGTATGCATGTCCTTCAGAGTTTTGTCTATAACCTCCCTCTCTCCTTGTTTTCAGCTTATTCCAAGCTCACTGGTTCCTGTTCATGGTTCTAAAAATTACACTGTGGCAAAGTCCTCATTCTCCTAGCATCCTCCACAACTTCAGGTCTATATTTGCTGACTTCCAGAGATCTTCCAGTGCCCATTCCCATGGCCTTAATTGCCAAGACTCTAAGGCCAAATTCTCTCATTTCCTCTGGTCCTCTTATGACACTCTCATTTTAACTTAGCCTCTTCAACCATAGCCAGAAGCAGGATATTGTGGTAGTAATAGCAAGAACAGCAACTAGTGACATTTATCAGACACTTACAGGGGGCCAATCACCATGCTGAAATTCTTACATTCATCATCTCATTTAGATGGTACAGCCACTCTTTCTAGCAAGGAGCCTCATCTCCATTTTACAACTGCTCAAGCAAAAGCTTAAAGAAGACCTTGCTCCAAGCAATACAGCCAATATGCAAACTCTGTCCAGGTTCTAGAAACCTTATCTCTGCTAGGTGCTGAGTTATCGCATTCCTCGCCCAGTATCCTGGGAGTAAAGTGTATCAGCACTGTGGACAACTCCCTGGCATCCATCCCACCCCAGGGAACTTAAACCAATCACATCTCTCCCTCTGCCCTTGTCTGGTCCAGGGATGGGCCATAGTTATCAGTTGAATAGTCTCCATTTATCCTCCACCACCCCACTCTCCAAAACAAAAGATATGTAGTCCTAACTCCCTGTAATCCAGAAAGTGGCCTTCCTTGGAGATATGGTCTTTTCAGAGATAATCAAGTCAAAATTAGGTAATTAGGATACAATCCCATCCCTAATCCAATATGACTGCTCAGTAAAAAGGGAAAATTTGGACACAGTGCTTCACAAGAAAAATATCACATAATGATGGGGAAGTTTTGCCACACACAATAAGGCATTATCAGGAGCTAGGAGACAGGCCTATAACATTCTTTTCCAGAACTTTTAGAGGGAGTGTGGTCCTGTCAATAGCTTGATTCCAGACTTCTGGTCTCCAGAATTGTGAGACAGTGGATTTCTCTTGCTCTAAGCCACACAATTTATTGTACTTTGTTACAGCATCAGTAGGACACTGGTATGACTGATTTCAGCCACTTTGAAGTGACAACACTCAAGAGGAGAGTTGCTCAAGAAATCTGGAAGAGAAGCCACTCCCCTTCTCTCACTGGTTGAGAGAAAAGGAGCACATTATCCCCAGTCAATGCTGGTTAGCATCTTGCAAACATGAAGTGGGGTAAATGGGGCAGATCCAAGAAGATAGCCACAAAGGGCTCAGAGTTCCTGACTCCCTGCATCTGAGCCCACCCAAAATGGGGTCTTCCTGTCCTCTAATGCTATAGGGCCTTGCTGTTTAGTTTGAATTGTAGTTCCTGCACCAAGCAAAACATCCCCAAATTTCAGACAACTTCAGGAGGTGAAACTCTGCCCAAGAACTCATAATTAATATATGGCAGAAGTAGAATTTGAAGAAGTTCATCCAACCCCTTCTGCCCACTATGCAATAATGAGTTTCATTTAATGATTTGGGTACTCTAGGCTGCTTCAGGCAGTAGCAATCCTCAAGTTTTGTTTACCTCTTCACCTAACTCTCTTCCTATTTCAGTCCATCCTTAGTTTGCTCCCATAATCTTGATTCTAACACAGTATGCTTTTGTCTTTAATCTTTGGCTCTTTGCTTCAGGAATATACCACTGACCTGGGGTATCTCCCACCTCTGGCCACTCTGGGTCACCAGTACATGTTGGCAAGCCCTGTCCTTCCTTCTGACTGGATTTGTTGAGCTTCCAAGAAGGCTTCCAAGTTATAACCAGGCACAGTCCACAACAGAATCCATTTCTAGCAATCTAGTTGATGGAGAAAGTCACTTACTAACTTCTCCCTGATTGCTAAGATGTTGCAGGGACAGTTGACTGCAGACTCAGTGAATGAAAAGCTTTATGGGTACTTATATCAGACCCATAATTGAGAACAATTTATCAGACTGAGAATTGAGAACAAAGATTCACAATAGACCAAGGTTAACTCATGTAACCAATTCACAATTATAATCTCAACATCTGTCTTTTAATTCTGACTTTGATTTGAAGACTTTTGAAAATAAAGGCAATAACTCATTAATTTGCCATTATATATTTTTTCCACTGATTTATCAAATATTTGAAAACCTACTATGGGGGTGGTACTGTGTTAGATGTGGTTAGAAGGGACCCTGTTCATACTGAGCTGAGCTAACTGTCTAGAGGAAAAGTCAGAGAAAGAGAGATCAACACCTGGGTTATTCAAGGAAAGACAACACATTTCATATATTTGGTACATGAAATTATAAAAGATGAAATTGGACACATGGGTAAAAATCATGCCTTATAAGCCATGTTAATTGCTAAAGACTAATTATTAAACACCTTCATGTATTAAGTGTTATTCATTCACACTAAAATTCAAATGCATAAAATTTCTCTTCACTATCAGGAGGAGAATGAGCAACCTTGGAGATACTAGCACAGGGTTGTAGATTACGACTTAGAAGACAGGGTTCTGCCTCCTTTTCCACCTCAGTCCTTTTTCTCCGAGTCAGCTAATACTGCTGATCCAGGGAGAAAGATTTAAAAAACTAAAAAAATAAAAAAAAGCTGTTTTCCATCAGCTTTGCTGGGCCTGGCCCCAGCCCTGCTGAGCTACAGGGCACTGGGCTGTAAGAGCCGCGTTGGAAGTGAATCCTTTGATGTTTTCAAAGGTCGGAGCACATTGCTCCCCTTTTGGAGTGTCACTTGGCTGTAGGCAGAGGATGTTTCAGCAACTGGGAGAGCCAATTAGAGCCAATTATAACCCAACTAACCTCCCACGACACCGAAATTCCTTGTAGAACTTGCCAGCTCCTTGCAAAAATAGTGTGCATGTGGGCCTAACTCCAGCATGGAATGTGCTCCAACCACAGGATCACTGGTGTCTCAGTCATTGTCCACCAGGGCTGCACACTGTAATTACCTCTGTAGATTTTTAATTGCTGACACCTAGCATCCATGCTCACACTGTCCAATTTAAATGGTCTGAGCTGTGGGTCCAGGCATCAGAATTTTTAAAAATATCCCCAGGTATGAAAATGCCCAAAGATATAGCTGGGCTGCTTTGAAATCTAACTTCTGCTCCTCGTCCCCTGTTATGGTTACATTTTTCTGGATTAGCTGGCACCTACTTTTATTAACATCAGGTCCTTATTTATTATTCCTTGTTTGAGGGTGAGGTGGCTGAAATGAAACCCAAGGTCCTCATGCATGCTAAACACATGTTCTACCACTGAGCTACACCCCCAATTCTAGTATTAACTATTTCAGATATGTTCCAAATAAATTTATATTTTCATCTTATTATATTCTTTCTTAACAAAATAAATGTCCTAAATTAAGCATGTGGACAAAATAAAATTTATTGTAAATGTTTTTCCAAGATAGTCTTGAAAAACTATTTTTATCCAATAGAAAGGAAATTAAATCCATAGCATCTAAAAATAAATTGGCATTTTTGACAATTATAGGCACATGTTTGATATGAGTATGCATACTTTTCTATATTTACTTATAAGTAATATCCCTATTTTCATATATACAAACACATATAAATGTCTCCCACAGCACAGTCTTGTGCAAAGTAGATATCGATTAAGAAGTAATGAGGGAAGAGACATAAGAATGGATGCATGGAAGCTAAAACTACAAGATAAATAACTTTTATTTGCACATATAGATATATGAATATGTAGCTTATATGTAAATACAACCTTATTTCCAGTTGGCATCTGATGATAACAAGACATCTGCTATAAATTTCAATTTTTTATTCAATCAGTCTATGTAAATAACTGATAAATGCAATATAGCAGGATGTGACTTTTACTTTTTTAAATGTTAGTATATTACATTGATGGCTTTAATAACGATTAAAACTAAACTTCATTATATTCTTAAATGGATATTTTCAAGATGAATGTTAAAATATAAAGGGAATTCACTTACTCCAAGATGCCAAATGTAAAGAAATAATAACTTCTAGAATAAATCAGGTTCCAGATTATGAAAATAACGTCAAACAGCATAAGAGACAATTGAGTCCAATCATTTTTTCAAAGGTTATGGTTTGGTTTATAGCAGCAGAACTCTTTCTTTCCACAAAATGTTAAGCGGAAAAGATAGATATATACATATATATGTATATATGTATATATGTATATATATGCACACATATACACACACAAACATGTACATACACACATATATGTATACATATATATACACACATGCATTATATTATATACATATATATATACACACAATACATTATATTGTATTTTTTACACTGAATACACACATACACACATAAAAGATCTTTACTCTTTTATTAACATGAGGTCCTTATTTATAAAAAATCTTTTATATCTTTTATGGGTGTATATATATGTACTCATTGTATATAATAAAAGAGAAGCCATGTGATTAATGTGCTAGTAACTTTAGTAACAACTAAAACTTTCATTAAGTGTTTTATAATATATTCTTATTCAATCTGTACAACAAACCAATGAAATTAATAACTATGTGGACAAGGAAACTTAAAACCCTAGTTCTTAATGAGGTCTGGTTATTTGCTCAAGGTCATAGAAATTTAATTGTCTAAACTGAGAGTTAAGCATGGGTCCTTCAATTTGAGTGCTTGCATTTTTAACCCCCAGAGTATAAAACAGAAAATATGAAACTACTCACTTGCCTTGATTCTAGGGGCCCTCAATTGAACCCAAGTTCCTGAAAAAGGTCTTCCCTAAACTCCCCAACTCCCCTTCCCCAAACCTGGAGTCTCTTTTGCATTCAGGAAGCCCATCTTCGGGCCAGAAACCCCTTCCAGCCTCCTTGAAGAAAGCATTGCTGTAAATGAGTCACATTATGTCTCTTTGTTTTGTGTATTTATTTCTTTATTATTTGCTCTCGTTATCTAGAAATCTATATTTTAACCCTAATTATCTCCCTGTGGTAATGATTAAGGCATGACTCTGAGATTTGCATTGCAAACACCATGAGGCCTTCAACAGGAGCAGATGAATTCTGAACTTGGCGTCTAACAGCATTTATTGCTTCATTTTCATGTCTTCCCAGCTTCGTTCTGGGCCAAAGTTGTTAATATTTTTTTCAAGTTCCAAAAGAATGGGAGGAGGTGGAATTAGGATAATGATTTCAAGTCTGCATTGACTCTACCCAGTAGATCAGAATTGAACTTTTTATTACTGCAACCATATCTTTGAATAAGAAAACCCATGGATCAGTGCTTTATGTACATTTTACTAATGAATATTTATAGGACCACCCACAGAGTGTACAATCTCATACAAGCTACTCTATTTAGACAATGGTTATTTGGGAAAACCAGAAGGGGCCTTAGAAAAAGGCATGCTATAAGTGAGATGCATTTTTATCCTTCCCAAGGGGAGGTGAGACGCTTTCAATGATATCTATACTTCTTCAGTTTTGTTGTCTTAAAAGTTTTATTTATTTTAGAAATAGTTACAACCTAGCCAGGTAAATACATGGCCATAAATTCCATTTAACTTTTTTCCCTCACTGGAATAGGCTCATAAAAGACAACAAAAACCTGCAGAAAATTCAATGAGGGAATAAGATTGTCAATACAGTGTGTGTATTTGAAAATAAAATGGCACAATCAGGTATAAAAAAAGAGTCTGCATTCAAGTTAATAAAAATCAATCTAGAAGAAAGCAGACTGCATTTTGGTGTCTAAGTAATCCTATCTTTTAATAGCAATAAAACTTTCTAAGGTTCTTTCTTTGGTGTCTTTAAGAGTTTGTCATCCAAGTGCTGGGATAGGATAAATAAAGCACCCAGAAGCTACAGATGCATTCAAAATCCTCTTCTTGGTCTCCAGTAGTAAGAACGAAGAGACCTCATCCCTGGGGCACATTGACTATACAATAGACTCCCCAATGTTTCCATGCCTCAACTCACCAACCAGAAATCTTGACAGGCAAGTATTATTACAACTACAAAAACAGGTATAATTAAGAGGAAATGGGAATTCTGTAGAAAACTGTTTGCATGAGCCACTAGTTTGTTTCAAATAATGGATGCATTTAATAAATGGTAACTATGCCACATAAATAGAAGACTGTAAATACTCAAGTGAAAAATAATAAATCTGACCTCCAGAGCCCAATAAAACTATTTTATTTTTATGGAACTACATATTTTCATATCTCTAAGAAGCCACTGATTGCAAGACATGTCTTCTATTTAATAACTTTCCAGAGAAAAAGTAAAGAAAATATGACTGCATTGACAATATATATATATATATTCATATTCATTGATTTTAGAAATGTTAAAACATAGGGAAAATGTGCCTTGAAAGTCATGAAATAAATTTATCCTTAGTTTAAAGAGTACTTTTATATCCATTATCTAATTTTTACCAACTTTCATAAGATTGCTTTGATTATTATTCCCATGATATAGATGAAAAAGAACCAAGCCTCTGAGATGTTCAGTAAGTTTCTCGGAATCTCCACAGCCAATAATCCAGTACTCTTAGCTCCTTGTTTCTAAATTCCATATCTTTCCATCATCCCATACTATCTTTCTGTCTTAAAATAGTAGAACCTTTTAATCCAGAATGTTTTGTTGAACACTAGCAAAGAAGACACATGTTTTAAATGACTGGTAGAGTCAAATGTTCCCAACTGCTCTTGAGATTCTTTCATATTTAGCTAAGATTTTCTTCATACCAACCTATAAATCAAGTTCTCTACTCACTGGAAGCAGTTGTGTTGATAAAGGGGCAGCTATCCCACAGGAATGCTGTCTTCCAGGAGAAAATAAGAGAGCACTGGCTGAAAGCTCAAATGAATTCGGGAGCAACTGACTCACTACTATTGGCTTCATCACTTAGCTCTGGACAGAAGACACCTGCTTTTGCAGATTATAGTTGCCAATTGGCTACAGTAACTACCCTTAGGTCTACTGAGAACCTTCTTTATAAATCCTTGGCCTAATAAATGTGCCATGCTCACAAAGCTTTCATTCACTCAATGTGCAATCAACTGTCCCTGCCACATCTTAATGATCAGAGTAGTGGTTTGCAAGAGAGTTTCTCCATCAACTAGATTACTAGAAATTGATTCTATTGTGGGAATTTGGTTGTGTCTGCTTATGACTTGAAAGCCTCCTGGGAGCTCAGCAAATTTACACTTAATGATACATTTATCTAAAAGAGACATGATCCTTGGTAGCAGGGCAAGCGCCTGGGCAAGGGAAAGATGGCACTAGGGATAGCTGATAGCCACCACAGTGCTTGCCAGCCAGCACAATGGCTGCAAAATGCAGAGTAGGTACACACCTTCCTCAACACCATCAGTGCACGCCTGAAAGAAAGTAAAACACCTTCAAGATAATAAAAGATGCTGTCTTGCTCCTTCCCTCCAAGCACCACCTCCTAGGCCACTTCCTCAATCATGGCCCCACCTTAAACCAAAGGTAAGTGTGTCTTGCAATTAATCTCCCATCTCACTGCAGGGATGCTGTCCTGGAAACTATAAGAGCAAATGGGGAGTTTCTGTTTTTGTCCAAGGAAGTATCAATAAGTATGTGAGACTATTTATTTATTTTTATTAATGAAAGATTCCCTCCAAACTAAAATTCAATGGTAATTATTTGAAGTTTGAAATTGCAATTAGTATTCAGAGATTGGCTTTGTACTTTGAACCTAATGCTCTCACTAAGTCACTTTTGACCTTTTAAAGAAAAGGGGAAACCATAATCGAATAAGTAGTATGGGAAAGGCACAGAGAATAAGGAC
This sequence comes from Glaucomys volans, assembly GCA_020662805.1. Classification (NCBI taxonomy): domain Eukaryota; kingdom Metazoa; phylum Chordata; class Mammalia; order Rodentia; family Sciuridae; genus Glaucomys; species Glaucomys volans. The sequence continues at coordinate 726,435 of JAJEJO010000775.1, forward strand.
AAAGAGGGAGGACCTGGTAATGAACTTGGAGTCCCCGGGGAAGTTCCAGAATAGCTCCAAAGTGACCTCTTTATGTGTTGATCAAATCCTCTAGGAGTCCAGTGGGCCCTCTGAATAGGCTCAAATGAAAACAACACAGAAAAAGGAGAGAAATTTTTAAATGCAAGAGAAATTGTATTTGACTTTTGCTTTTAATGTGCTTTAAAAATAGAATGATACTTACAAAACAAACAAGAAAGTTGAAATTGGTCATTAAAAATCCACAATGAGATATCGGGCCTGTTAGAATGGCTATTAACAAAACGACTAAAAGATAACAAGTATTGGAGAGGATATTCAGAAAAGCAAATCCTTGCACACAGTTGGTGGGAATGTAGATTGACACAGTCCAAATGTAAAACAGTATGGAGGTTCTCAAGAAATTAAAAATAAAACTACCACATGATCCCAAAATCCTGCTTCGCTGTATATACAAGGTAAATGAAATCAGTATTTGAGAGATATCTGTGCTCTCACATTCATTGCAGTATTATTTACAATGCCAATGATGTAGAAAAAACCTGGTCCTATCAATGGATGAATAGGTAAATGTGCGTGTGTGAGCACGAGCATGCACAAACTCTATGCAGCCTTTAAAAATAAGGAAATCCAGCTTGCAACAACTTGGTGGAGCCTGAAGAACACGGTGCTAACTGAACTAAGCCAGCTACTGACGGACAAATACTGTATGCCCTTACCTACAGGTGAAATCTAAAAATGTTGATCACAGGTAAGCTCAGAGTGGAATGGTGGAAGCCAATGACTGGAGTATGGCAAAAAATGAGGAGGTATTAGTCACAAATACAAACTCACAGTAAAAAGAACAAGTTCTGAGTCTTTAAGGTACAGCACGAGTGGTAAAGGACGTTTTAATTAATTCGAGGTAATCCTTTCACAGTTTATGCTGCTATAAAAATTGAATGTATACAACTTCATCATCTAAATATTTTTAATTGGCTAATTTTTAAATGCCCTCACTATAAAGAAAACCCAAGTTAGATACTACAAGAGAAAACCCTTTCCCTAGTCCCTGTAGAAGTGCACTGCTCCTCCGTGGTGTGACCTTCGGCCCCATCCAGAGGCCAAGGAGAGGCAGAGTACTTTAGCAGTCCCCATCGCCTCAGGAGATGTGGATTTTACTCTTCTGTGGACTCTTCCCCCTATTGTAGATAAAGAACAGATGTCCTCTAGGCAATTTTTCTCCAAAGGACTTTAGAAAGTAGCATCTGCTACAGGCTTCAGCCACCCTTTCCAGACGCTTCTGAAGATGAGGGAATTTCCTTCCTTCCTTGGCTGCCCCTCCCAGAGTCTCCACCCACAGAGCAGAGCTTGCCGGTCTGCTCCACCACAGAGCGCAAGGACAGATCTGATATACATAAATCAACATATTACTCATTTTCTAGCACTGCCTTTGACAGCTGTTACATGAGCACATTGTTAGAAACTGTCAAGCAATGATACACAGTGCCTTTTACAACATATGTTGACTTTTATCTAATGTAGTTCCATAATTAGCCCCAGGGAAAGCGAATCCAGGCATCCACCTGGCTGTGTGATCTCAGTTAACCTTTGCTTTGCTCTGAGGAAAGTTGTCAGGGTGGGGGTGGAGACCCAGGCAGCTGGGGCCCCAGCACTCAGAGAAAGCAAGTGCTTGGACTGGGTAGGGGAGGATATATTTCTTATTCCATCCCACTCTTTAGCTCACAAAAAATATGTCATCGGTCAGAGACCCTAGGATCTGTAGAACCAGTCAGGTTGTTGGGTCATGCCAGGCCTGGATGAGTTCTGAAATCATTACTGGAAAAATTCTTCCTGAAACCTGGACCATTCAATGTGAAAGAACTTGAAAGAAAAAACTACGTGCTGCTTCAAACATTATTCTTGGTGCTTCTCTATATTTTTCTTTCAGAAAAAGACAAACCTTGCAGAAGACACATGGGCAAGAAACCATATTCCACTGAGCTGCAGGGCTCAACAGTTTCTTTAGCCAGGCAAGATGGCATGTGGGCTTGGGGTAACAGGGTCTGAACTGAATTCATTCACTCACAGAATAACCAAGAAAACCCCTATAATTTTTCAGGGCTTCCATTTCCCCACCTTCCAGTGGAAATAAAAGCTATGTCAGTGTTCTTAAAGCTAGTGATACAGGAGTTGTTCTCCCTGGCTCCTCCAGCACTCTGGACAATTCCCAGATTAAGAACTAATTCCATTAAATTAATTTATACAGTGGTCTTCTAATGATGACCAATGAAAGGTGTGGAAACATTCTGAAGACACAAAAATTCCTGTCCAAATATGAGTTTTCTGATTTAACTTTCCATGTCTGGTATTGGAAGCCAGTTAGAAATACAACTCTAGTTATCTTAAAAGCAATGAACCAAAATAAATCTGAGGGAGTCTGAAAAGCATACATTGGCCCAAAGGCATGAGAGTTTTCTAAATCTTTATTTATAGTATCCCTGTATAGACGCACCCCAAAACAAAAATGGGAAGAAAGGATAAATTCACAAGAGGACCTTCTTCACAAAGCATTGTACCTCCATCCTCACTCTGTAATTATGAATCTTGTCTAAGTTAGCCATGAACATCTGCTCTGCCTTCCTCTCTTCGTGAGCATCTTCCTCATGCACTGAAGTATCAGAGCAACTATGGGAATTCACAAGTCATACAAGCAAGGTACCCATTCTCTAGGAAGGCATTTTGCAAGTCTCTGGGTTAGGCCCTGGTGTTAACATGAAGACAAGACACTACACTTGACCTCAGGAATATAACAGTCCAATGCAAGAAAGAATCTAATAAAGAAAGAGCTATGACACATAGATGTTGAGGGGAAAAGAGAGCTGAAGGCAGAATACAAAAAAAAAAATGAAGGATCTTTAACCAGGCATCCAATGATAAAAATTATCTTTCTATAAGAACTTAGAAGATGGAGAAAAAGATCTCTATGGAACAGAGGGTATAAGGAGTGATAGATTTAAAAGATATGAATTGAGAGAGTTCTCAAAAGATTAGTAGAATTTGGGGTGAGGAAAGACATCAGGAGAGTAGTTTACAGTTAGGGTCAAAGGTTTAGCACAAGGCTATGTCTAATTCTATTGATATCAAAGACCAAGAGAAGAAAGTGTGGGAGATGAGATCAGGAAGGCACCTAGGATCAAACTGAGAAAGAACATAGATGCCAGAGGCCCAATTTATTCCATGGGACTTGGGCAGGATCTAATGTGATAAACTCAAACATAATGACTAAGGTAACAGCAGTGTACTGGATGGATTGAAGAACTGAAAAGCAGCTGTTTAGGCCACAGTGGTAGGAGGAAGAAATCAGGTTTACCCTGGAAAGCATCAAGGTCACTCTTTCATGCATTAAAGCAATATATTCATTATAAGAGAAATAAGAAACCACTTGCTTATTATGGTAAGGAACAAATCTTCTTGACCTTGAATCAGTATGCGGGGTTTTCTTGGTGTTTAAGTACATGAGTTCTGAGTCCAACAGAGGTGGTTCAAAGACCAAATCAGTGACCTCCCTACTCTGCGACCTTCTTAGGTTGCATAACTCTTCTGAACATCAATTTCCTCATCTGTGAAATGGAGAAATCAATAGTATCTACTCAAAGTGTTTCAAGTATATTAAAAGAGGTAAGGCACGTAAATGGCTGACAAAGAATAAACACTCAATAAATGCTATCTATGATACTATTTCATTATTAAAAAATATTGCTCAACCAGGTCAGAAAAATATCTGCAAACAGTGAGCATATGAAAAAAAATACCTCAGGAAGTATGAGTCACCAATGAATGTATGAGAAAATTGCCTGCCTTCAGACATTCAAAAATTAAACAATATAATAATTGAAAATCAAACTGACAATACCAAGGGTGATTGGCAGAATTCTAAGGTGATCTCTAAGACTCCTTAGCCCCTCGTTTACACACCCTATAATATCCCTTCCCCCTGAGTGGGAGCAGAATCCGTAAATAGAACATCAATCCTATGATTAGATTACTAATCCATTGACTTTTAGTTCATCAAAAGGACGCGTATACTGGGGGATGGGGATGAGCTAATCAAAGTCATCTTTAGAAGAAGGTCAAGTGCCAGAGAGGTAAGCTCCTCTTGGCCTTGAAGATGTGGCCTTCCTCATTCCCACAGCTACAATGAAATCGTTTTCACTAACAGTCATGTGAGTTTAAAAGAGAGCTCTGAGTCTCAGATGGGACCCCAGCACAGGCCAACAACATCCTGAATGTAGCCTTGTGATAACAAGTAAAGGACCCTGTTAAACTACACCCAGACACCATCCCATGCAAATAGTAAAATAATAAATTCAAATTTTAAGCCACCATGTTTGTGGCAATTTGTTAGACAGCAATAGAAAATCAATACATTAAGAGATGGCAAAAATGTGAAGAATTAGGAAATTTTATCCTCCAATTTTAGGAATATTCTTGGATTCAATAAGGAAAGCACTTTGACATTATATACTAAGCTTGAAGATACACATGTTATGTCCATCCAATGCATGCCTCAGTATGTATTTCAGTAAACTCCTCCACAGGTGCATCTGTACAAAAATGTTCATGGCAATGTGGTTTCAATAGTCAGATGCCAAAAACAACCTAAATTAAATATCCATCATGATAAGAATAATGTTATATTCAGAAAATAAAATAGTAATCACAACAAAAGTAAACTACAGTTACTATATGAATGAATCCAAAAAATAATATTGAGTAAAGAAACAAGATGCAAAAAAATTCACACTATCCATTTCCATAATGTTTGCAAACAGACAAGACTAAACTATTCTTATTTAGGGAGGCATTCAGAAGTATTAAAACTAGGGGAATTTTTTTTTTTAGAGGCAAGAAAATAATTTTCATGAACTTCATTCAGAATAGTGATTATCTCCTAGTGGAGAGAAGAAAAGGATTGCATTTTGGAAAGGGTAATGAGGGAACTTCTGGGTGCTGGCAATGTTTGTTTTATAATTACTTTTTACACAGGTGTGTGCTTTATAATTTTAAAAATTGTACACATGTCATATGCATGCCTCTGTATGGAAGATCTATCTCACAATAAAAAGGAGACAGAAAATCTCTAAGAGGCAAATCTTACACTTTACCTGAGACATCTGTCCGAGAAAGTCCTGGGAAACACAGATTTGGAGGATGCCCTGATGTGTGGGAGCCCCCAATGGGAGTTAGGCTTCCAGGAGCCTGCACAGGGCCTGAGGCTGATGGCTCAGTGGGTCTTCCCCTCCCCCTCCATACGTACAGAGCCTTCAGCTTCCTGACACCTGTGCCTGCCCAGCAGCTGCAGTGGGAGGAGGGAACTGTCAGGAGCAGTCACTGGCAGCAGACTAATAATAAGATTCATTTCTCTGAGACTCCCAGGACACAACCAAGGGAGACTGGAGAATGCTAATACTGCCTGCTAGGGCTCTGGGGGCTGGTTACTTATTTTTATTTTTTAAGGTCAATTGTTTCAGGTCGGTACACTTATTAGAGGAGGGATCCATGATAAAAGAGCATGTGCCTCTGTCATAAGCCTAAAAGGAAAAAAGAAGACGTTCATTCAGGAATCAAGCCTGAGTCCTCTTTTACACAGGATGCCTGAAGGGGCTGGGACAGAATGAAGACCTGTAGTCATTCTGGAGCTTGGAGCAGGGAGATTTGAGTCCTAAGATTGGGATACAAAATTTGGAGCTTTTCCCTGGCTCTCTCATTGTTCCAAACCTTACAGGAAGTTTGTTTCTCTCTTTCTTCGTTAGCATCACTATGTCAGTTTCCTACTGCTATTTAACTGAATAGCCACACCGAATGACTTCAAACAGCAAAAATTTTTATCACAAGATTTTCCTAAATCAAAAGTATGGGCATGGCATGGTTGGCATCTCAGCTCAAGGTCTGACCAGGCTGATGTCCAGGTATTGATTAGGGCTGTGGTTCTATCTGAGCCTAAATAGAATCTGTTTCTAAGCTCCCGTGGTTGTGGCAGAATTTAGTTCCTTACAGTTATAACATGGAGGTTCTGGTTTCCTTGCTAGCTGTCATGCAGGAGTTGTCCTTAGTTCCTAGCAGATGCCCGCACTCTTTATCACATAGTTTCTTCCATCTTCAAAGTCAGCAACAGAAAATTCTTATGCTATAAATTATTATGCTGCAAATCTCTGAATTTTTTTTCTTTTGATCAGAAAAAACGCTCTACTTTTATAGGGCTCAAGTGATTAAGTCCAGCCACCTTAAAAGTCTCCCTATCTTAAGGTCAATTGGTAAAGAACTTTACATGTATCTGCAAAACCTCTACACAGCAGTATCTAGATTCATGTTCTAACTAGGAAAACATGGGTGTACTAGAGGCTAGGAATCTTGGAAGATGTCTTAGAACTCTCCCTATCCCAAACACCAAATTCTAGTATTGTTATTCTGAACACAGAGTTCATAAGGATGCAAACAAAACAACGTGCCCAAAGAGATGAGGAATGTCATGGAATGCTCCACGCAATAGGAAGATTTATTAGTTGAGTTGAATGATACCCTGAAATTGGGAATAATGGTTTCTCTTCATTCACTCATTTGACAAACATATTAGATACTATGAAGGTGACACAGATTTAAAAAAAAAAAAACACCCTTCTATGAAATTTATAGCTTAAAAAGAAAGCAAAACTGTAATATTCATCCATTTAACAAATATTTATTGGGTGCCTACTATTTGACAAGTACTAGATACTGAGGATATTGTTAATGACTAACATATGAATGATGCAATGCTATAAGAGCATAAAAGAGATACAAAATCTCATGGAAATTCAAAGCAGAATGACAGCTTCCCCTGTCAGGGAAATATGGTAAAACATTACGTTTGCAGAGTAGGAGACAGTGAACTGTGTTTTATTTGAAGAACTGGAGATAGGAGGAGAATAGCTTGCTAGTTAGAGAAACTGATGTAAGCAGAATCCCAGAGATGAGAAAAAGCAGAGAGAATTTATACAACAATATAGACCACTTTGGGAGATTACAAGTGATAGAGGAGGCAACATACAAGATAAGAATATAAAGGAAGTATGGGGGCGGATTTTGAAGGATCTTGAAGGGCAATGAAAAGCATTTACTAGGATGTGACATGCCCAAAACTTCACTCTGGGGAGGTCAATTTAATAACACCATTCATTTACTCCTTCAATATTTATTGAAAATCCAGTATGTAAACCCAGGCAGTGTTTGCAGAATACAAGTTAAAATTCCTGACTTCATGACATTTTCATTCTTGGGGAGGAGACATCAACAAACAAGAAAATTAATAAATAAACAGGACAATATCAGCGATAAGTGTTAGGAATACAAAAATTCAGCAAGATAAAGTAATAGAGATTAGGGGAGAACTGTTTTAAATTGAATGGTCAGAAAAGGCCTCTCTGAGAAAGTAATAGTGGAGCAAACATTCTGTATTCTAGAAGGTAGCAGGCCCTGCAGAGATCTGGGGAAGTCGACAGGCAAGGGACCAGGAAGGCTCTTGGCATGGAATTGCATCTGAGCAAAAGCAAGAGGTCAGGGTGTTCTCATGCTGTGAGTGAGGGGCCGTGGAGGAAATGATGTCAGGAAGGCAGCAGGGCCAGATGGTATGGGACTTTGAAGGCCATAAGAAAGTACTTTCAATTTTATTCTAAATGCAGTGAGAAGCTCCTGGAAGTTTCTGCGTAATGCAGAGAACTGAAATTACCTGATCAGTCAGGCTGAGATGGAGAATCCTCAGAATGCAAGAGTGAGACTACTACTGTGTCAGAATGAAAGGCAAAGTCCCCTACAGTTGTGAGCATGGCTGTGGTGGTGGTCATTTTGGGAATATATTTAAAGAGAGCCAAAAGGTCTTACTGATAGATTAAGTGAAAGTGAAAAAGGAAGGAGGGGATTAAATTCAGAGGGAGAAGAGCAGAAGGACCAGGGAGGAATCTCCTGCCATTAGGAGAAGAGACAGAAAGGCTGGGCTGAGACTGGCAGCCAGAGGAGAGGCCTGGGGATTAAAACTCCACGTGTGGAATAAACTGGGCTGAATGAGAGAGTGCATGTGAGGTCAATGAGGAAACACAGGTGACTCCGATGTTCTGGCTTAGGTCACCAAGGTAAGAGTGGTACCCGCTAAGAGAGACAGGGAATTCAGGAGCAAAAACATACCAGGATAGATGATGAAAGAGTTGCAGACATCAAGCCTTGTAGGTGATAGGTTCCCCTAGGGTTAAAAAAGAAAAGAAAAGGAAGAGTCCACAAGGGACTTCACAAGCTACATGAAGCTAAGTCAGAACCTGCTAGCTACATGTTGGTCTCCAAAGTCTAGAACCATAGAACCACTCATCCACTGGCAGGACACTATGTCCTACCAGTGATTCTCCACCATCAACTGCTGCCCCCTTTGATTTCTCATCCCATGTATCAAATGCAAAACTTTCAATCATTTCTTTTTTTTTTTTTTGCCAAATCACGAGCATTCAGGCTTGAATGCTAAAAGTTCAGGTGAAAAGACCAAGTGCCTGTGGTTATTCAGAGCATAAATACAATCAGACACCTTCATCAGCACTAGTAGCCTGATACACAACAAGTCCCACAGCTGGCCATGTGACCACTACTCCATGTTGGCTCCAGACCGAAACTGACTTCCGTCAATTCCTTTGTTTTCTTGGTCTCCAATGTCTTACATTGAGCTCATCCAAAGTCGAGCTCATCATTTCACTACAGAACCTCTCACCAATCATCCTGTCCCTGTCAGGATGTGTGCTGGCCCTGCAATACTTCCTACACACACACACACACACAAACATACATACACACATGCACACACACACAGTTTTTGTTAACCTTTGAATCCCTCATAGTAGAAAATGTTGATAACAAATAGGATTTCATTCTAATTCAATTCCTTTATAAGTATCTTGATTTCTCTTTTTAGTCCCTTTATTTTTTTAATCTGGATACATTGTTATTTCACTGTGATTTATCTACATGTTGATTTATATTTGTGTGTTTCTACTCACTTTTTGTCACAACATTCAACTTAAAAGTATATACACATTAGTCCATTTTCTTGTGCTATAACAAAATATCTGAGGCAGGCTACCTTATTTCTTAAAAGTAGGTTAATTTAACTCACCATTCTGGAGACTGAAACCCAAAATCAAGTGGCCACATTGGTCTGGCCTCTAGTGAGGCCCTAATAGTGGATGGCATCATGGTAGGAGCCCACATGGAAACTAGAGATCACCTTGCAAGATAGGAGAGCAATTTGGGAGTCAGTCTTCAGTGTTTATGACAATTTACTCTTCCGAGAACTAACTCAGGGACATCAAGGGAGACACCCTAATATCTTGTAAAGACAGCACCTCCAATGGCCTAAGGACCTTTCACTAATCCCTACCTCTGAAAGTTTCCTAACCTTGACCACTCTGGAGACCAAGCTTCCAAAACATGATACTTCAGGACAACACTCAAACCATATATCATAGTAATATATTTTAGAAAACTCCCATTCTCTCTTCAAAATTTTCTCATCTGCCATTTTCTCCCTTGTATCCCCCTCTTTTGTATCCCACTCCTTCTCCCTGAATTCCCTTTCCTTTTTTAAATGAATAAACTTTATGTTTTGGGGGGAGCTTCAGAGTCACAAAAAAATTAGCAGAGGTTTCCCATAAACTCTCTCCCACTGCACCATCAACATCCCACACTAGAGTGGTATGTTTATTACAATTGGTGAACCCACATTGATGGGTATCACCCAAAGTCCATAGTTTACATTGGGGTTCACTCTAGGTGATGTACATTCTGTGGGTTTTGATAAACATATGCATCCACCACTGCAGGATCATAGACAGTATTTTTTACTTTCCTAAAAATCTTCTGTGCTCCTCTCATCATCCTCCCTCCCCCTAAACCCTGACAACCACTGATCTTTTCACTTTATTGATACTTTTGCCACTTCCAGAATGTCATATGGTTGAAGTGAACAGTATGCACCCTTTTCAGACTGGCTTCTTTATTTAGTAATATGCATTTATGGTTCCTCCACATCTGTTCATAACTTGATAGTTTATTGCTTTTTAACGCTGAATAGTATTTCATTGTTTGAATGGACCAGTTTACCCACTGGTGTACCAAAGATCATCTTGGTTCCTTCCAAGTATTATCAATTGTAAATAAAACTGCTACAAATATAACATACCAATTTTCTGTAGAATTGAGTTTTCATTTCATTTGGGTAGATATCAAGGAGCAGGATTACCTGGTCATATGGTAACAGTATGTTTTATAGGAAACTACTTAACTGTCTTCCAGAGTGACCATGCCGCTTTGCATTCCCATAGCAATAAGTGAAAGTTCTTTTGTTCCCCATCCTTACTAGTATTTGATGTTCAATATTTGGGATTTGGGATAATCTAACATATAGATAGTCATTTCTCAAAGTTGTTTTAATGTGCAATTTCCTAAGGAAATATGATCTTAAACATCTTTTTGTACACTTATTTGCTATTTATCTTCTTTGGCAAAGTATCTATTTCGATCTCTAGCCCATTTTTTATCAGATTGTTCAATTTCTTACTGTATTTTAAGTTTTCTGTATATTTTGAAAACAAGTGTTTTTTATCAGATGTGTTTTTGAAAATATTTCCTACTAGTCTGTGGTTTGTCTTCTCATTCTCTTGATATTGTTTTTCACACAGCAGAAGTTTTTAATTTTAATAAAGTCTGGTTTATCAACTATTTCTTTTCTGGACAATACCTTTGCTATTGTATCTAAAAAGTTATTGCTGAACCCAAGGTCATCTAGTTGTTCTTCCATGTAATCTTCTAGTTTTATAGTTTTGCATTTAGGTCTGTAATCTACTTTGAGTTAACTTTTATGAAGGATATAAATTCTGTGTCTAGTTTCACCTTTTATCATATGAGAATTCAGTTTTTCCAGCATCATTTATTCTATTCTTTTTTTAATTTTTATTTGTTCGTTTTAGTTACAGATGACAGTAGAATCTATTTTGACATACTTATACAAACATGAAGTATATCTTATTCTAAATAGGATCCCAGTCTTGTGGATGTATACAATGGTGAGAGTGATTATAGAGCATTTATATATGTACATAGAAAAGTTATATCAGATTCATTCCACTCTCTTTCCTTTTCTTATCCCTTCTCCCTTCCCTTTATTCCCCTTTGTTTAATCCACATGTCAGAGAGAACATTTGACCTTTGGTTTTTGGGGATTGACTTTTTCTCTTAACATGATAGTCTCCAACTGGTGACTATAGTCTCCAGTTGGTGAATATTCCAGCACCATTTATTGAGAAGACTATTTTTTCCATTATATTGCCTTCAGTTATTTTTCAAGATTATTTCTGAGATCTCTATTGCATTCCATTTATCTTTTTGTTATTTTTCTAATAGAAAACTGTATTGATTACTCTAGGAAGTCTTGGGGAGTGTAACTCCTCTAGCTTACTTCTTCTCCATCATTATTGTGCTGAACATTATGGGTCTTTTGCCTCACCATATGCACTTTTGGTTTTTCAATGTCTATGAAATAACTTACCAGGATTTTCATTAGGATTGCATTAAATCTACAGATAAAATTAGAAAGAACTAACATCTTGACCATATTGAGTTTTCCTATCTATCCATGAACTTGGAATATTTTTATTTAGTCTTAACAATAAACAATAAAAAAATAAAATAACTAATAATAAAGAGATATACCAAGATAATCTAAGAAATATATATGCTAGAAATTTTAATGCATTGTTAAGTAATACTTTGTATGTAGTAAATCACTAGTCACAAAATAATGAATTGAATAAAAAATATAAAAAGTTGGTGCAGCCACTCTGGAAAGCAGTGTGGAGATTCCTTAGAAAACTTGAAATGGATCCACTGTTTGACCCCGCTATCCCACTCCTTGGCCTATACCCAAAGGACTTAAAATCAGATTACTACAGTGATGCAGCCACATCAATGTTCATAGCTGCTCAATTCACAATAGCTAGATTGTGGAACCAACCTAGATGTCCTTTGATAGATGAATGGATAAAGAAACTGTGGTATATATACACAATGGAATATTACTCAGCCATAAAGAGGAATAAAATTATGGCATTTGTAGGTAAATGGATGATGTTGGAGACTGTTAAGCTAAGCGAGATTAGCCAATCCCAAAAATCCAAAGGCCGAATGATCTCTCTGATAAGTGAATGATGATGCATAATGCGGGGTGGAAGGATGGCAAGAATGGAGAAAGAATAGAGAGCATAGAGGGAAGGGAGGGAAGGTCGAGGTTGGGGGGTAAGAATAATAACAGTATGTGTGACAGACATCATTGCCCTGTGTACATGTATGAATGCACAGATGGGATGACTCTACTTTGTGTATAACCAGAAAAACAATAGCTGTACTCCATTTGTGTTCAATGAATCCAAAAATTAAATTTAAAAAATGCATTGAAGTTTCACCTAACATAAAGTTAACTCTTCTTATTTATGTGGGTTTTAAAAGTAAAAGCCATGTTTCTTTCATATGTAGAAGCTAGAGAAAAAGGAAAAATAGAAGGAACATAGAATAAGGAAAGAGGATTGAGATGAAGGGAGGAAGGAGGGGAAAGAGGAGATACTGAAGAATGAAATTGATTAAATTATGTTAAATGCATGTATGACCATATCACAATGAATCCCACTTTCATATACAATTACAATGCTTCAGTTAAAAATAAATAAATAAATAAATAAATAAATAAATAAATAAAAAGGAGACCAGTAAAGTAAGAAAAGGAGGAAAGGGAAAGGGAAATGTTGGGGAATGTAATGGAGCGAATTATGTGCTTGAACATGTCACAACGAACCTCACAATTATATAAAATTATAATGCACTAATAAAAACAATAAAAAATAGAAGGCAAAAAATAAAAAGAAATGCAAAATCAAGTCTTTAAAAACCTTCACAGGAAAATTCTAGAGACTATATGACCTCAGGATAGAGAAATTTTTTTTCCTTTTTCGTGCTGGGGATCAAACACAGGGCCTTGTGTGTGCTAGGTACGTGCTCTACGACTGAGCTACATCCCCAGCCCAGGAAAGGGTTTCTTAAAACACAAAAAGCACAAGTCATAAAGAAGGCCTAAAATTTTCACTCTTTTAAAACTGAAACCCTCTGAACATGAAAAGTTATCACACACAATCTGAAAAGATGAACCACATATAAGGAAAAGACAGGTGAAGCATACGATCAACAAAGGATTCATATACAGAATCAATGAAAACTACCACTCAACTAAGAAAAAGGGAAAACCCTTATGGAAAATTAGCATCTAGAATCAACAGGCAATCCTCAGAGGGGAAAAACCAAAATGGTTAGTATACATAAGAAAATAGAACCATTTCCACTAGTAATCATAGCAGTGCAACATTACAACTGTGATTTGCCATTTTGCATCTATCTATTGGCAGAGATTAAAATGCCTGGTGATAACAAATGTTGGTGAGAATATGGAAAAAATGGAACTCCCAGCAAGATGAAAGTAGAACAATCACTTTGGAAAACAATTTGGCCACATCTAGTTATGTCAAAGATGTGCAGAGCCTTAAGATCTGGCAACTGCAGGTTCAACACATTTGCTAGGGAAGTGTGTGTGCAAAGGAAGCACACAGGAGAATACTTGCCGAAGCACTTCTTGTCATTGAAAAAGTATGGGAAAACATCTGAAAGGCCATCAGCTGAAGGATGGATAAATTGGTGTTTCATGCAACAGACTATAGCTGTAAAAAACAAAAACCCCTCTGGTGAGTAACAGGGATAAGTCTCAAATATATAATGTTGAGTGAAAAAAAATTGCAGAATTTTTCACAGAATAAAACCAATTATATAAAGTTTAATACCAAGCAAAACAACACTCTATAATGTCAATGGGCACATTAAATAGGGTAAGATCTTTCATAAGCAACAAATTTTGAACTGGGTATCTCTGAAAGAGAGAAAGAAGAGAATAGAACTGGGCAGGGGCATAGGGTACCTCCCTAAATGCAGCAAAAAGATGATATAGGCAGCTTTTTTGCTACTGTGACTAAAAGAGTCCGACCAGAACAACTGTAGAGGAGGAGAGTTTATTTGAGTACTCAGTTTCAGAGATCTTAGTCCATAGAAGACTGGCTCCATTCTCCAGGACTCAAGGTGAGACTGAACATCATGGCAGGAGAGGGTGGTGGAGGGAAGCAGCTCACATCACTGTGATCAGGAAGCAGAGAGAGACTCCATTTTCCAGATACAAATATATACACTAAAGTCACACCCTAATTATAACCTCCTCCAGCACTAGTTACCATTCATTTAATCCCTTATCAGGGGATTAATTCACTGATTGGGTTAAGACTCTCACAGTCCAATCATTTTTAATCTGAACCTTCTGGCATTGTCTCACACATGAGCTTTTGGGGGACACCTCACATCCAAACCATAATATTTTTCCCCTGACTCATAACTATCTGACAATGCAAAATACATTTAGTCCATTTCCAAAAGTCCCTATAGTCTTAACAGTTCTGAGATTGCTCAGAGTTCAAGTCCCAAGTCTTCTCTGTGGCAAGACAATCTTTCACTGTGAGGTCCTGTAAAATTAAAAGCCATTTACAAGCATCCAATAGATAATGGTACAGAGTAAACATTTCTGTTCACAAAATTAGGGGCATAGAAAGAGGGGATAGAACCAAAGCAAGACAAAAACCCAGCTGGGCAAACAAGTCCTGTAGCTCCATGTCTGGCATCTGAGGCTTGTGGCATCATGATGTTCTCTCCAACGGGCTTGCGTAACTGTGGCCTTGTTGGTTGTAGCCCATGTGGCCTTTCTTTTGGCTTGTCTCCAAAGGGCTTATGTAACTCTGCCCCTGTGTCCTTATTGGTTGCAGACAGTTGGCTTTTGGGGGGGCTTGTCTCTGCTCAATTCCTGTAGCTTTCTTAGAATGATGTACTACATTACTGGCATTTCTTAATCTCAGGGGTCTCCACTGCAGCTTCAGCTTCCTCCTCACATGTCCACACTTTGATTTCTCAGTGGGTGCCTGCAGGGACTCTGACCTGCTGCACTTTGCCTGACCCCCAGGCCTTCCTTTGAAATCTTGGTGGAAGCCTCCAAGACCCCCTAACTCCAGTATCATGCATTCCTGCAGAACCAGCACCATGTGGTTGACGCCAAGGTCTGCTGCTATATAGGGTAGTAGCCATGCTTCTAGAAACCCTTGCTGCAGCAACCTCTGAGTGTCTGTGTGGCTCAGCACATTGAAAAAACTTCCTAGATCAGCATGTGCAAGAAGGGTCTCTTCTCAAGAGAATTTTCACCTTTACTCCCTTGAGCTTCAGATGAGCATGGTCTTGCCACCTCCTGAGATGCCCCCACATCATCTTTCTTATTGTTTCTAGGCAAAGCCTTTAGTATTTCTGTAGTGGCGGTGATGTTGTTAACAACTGCAATATCCTTAGCCCTAGTTTTACTCCCACCTTTCACGTTCTTTTTCCAAAACTTTCTGCTCTTCTGTCTATTCCTGCTTATCACAATAAATCTGGCTAAAAGCCACCAGCAATATACATGCCACTACCTGAATGTTATGCTGCCTAGACATTTCTTCTACCAGATTAAGGCCATTTCTTTTAAAATCAGCCTCACAGAAAGTCTCAGGACATGGGCATAATGCAACTTCTCAGACAGAACATAACACAAATGGCCTCTACTCCAAATTCCAATAGTATCCCCCCTTTCCTTTTGAGCCCTATTTTCACTGTTCACAGTCCATTCTGGTCTTCTGAATTCCCACCAGAATCATTCACTAAGCTTGGCTTACAACAATCAAAGCATTTTCAGCTTGCACTTCTAAACATCTTGAAATTCCTCCCACCAATTCCAAAAAGCCCAAAAAGCTGAACCACATGGTCAGGTTAGTCACAGCAAAACCCCCTCTTCTTGGTACCATCTCTGTTTTAGTCAGCTTTTTCACTGCTGTGACTAAATGACCGGACCAGCACAATTATAGAGGAGGAAAACTTTATTTGAGGGCTCATAGTTTGAGAGGTCTCAAACCATAGAAGACTAGCTCCATTCCTTGGGGTTGAAGGTGAGACAGAACATCATGGTGGAAGAGTGTGGTAGAGGGAAGAAGCTTGCATCATCTGGAAGAGAGAGAAAGAGAGAGTCTCCACTTGCTAGATACAAATATATGACCAAAGACATGCCCTAATTCCCACCTCCTCTGGCCACACCTACCACTTCAGTTACCACTTAGTTAATCCACATCAGGGGATTAATTCCCTGATTGGGTTAAGACTCTCACAACCCAATCATTTTTCCTCTAAACCTTCTTGCATCATCTCATATGTGAGCTTTTGGGGAACACCTTACATCCAAACCATAACAAAGGAAAATATTAAGACTTGGCAAATCTAGTTGGTGAGTACACAAATATCCACTCTATTCTTCTCTTTAGTTGTATGCATATCATATCTGAAACATCCCATAATTTCTTGAGAATTAAAAAAATACATGAATAAGTTGTGAATACTTCATCCCTTGCTTATTTCTACATAAAGAAAAGGAAAAAATTCACATTCTCTATGTGCTATAATTAACACATAAGGAGAAAGAAAATAAGAACCCTCCAACTCCATTGAAATGAATTATAGCAGAACCTCATAAAGATTTAGAAAGCAGTTTCTTCTCTCCCTCCAACTGGTCTCTCATCTCCACTTTTTAAGTGTCTATTTCTTCTTTCTGACTCTTCATCATGGGTCATCTATACTCCCATGACTTCAGTTGAAGCCCCTACACTAACCATGTCTCTATGTATCTCAGTGAAAAATCCTGATCGACCATGGCTAAACACATGGATTATCTGGCCTTGGGTCAAATATCTATTTCTAATTCAATCAGTTTAAGCTAAGAGAAAGGGAGTAATATAATCAATAAGGATCCCTTCTAGGGTTTTGTGGACAGAACAGAAATCTCAAGAAAGATATGGATAAGACATTCAAACTTCCTAACCCAGTTCATCAACTTACTTTAAAAGGGAAGAAATTGCAGAAATCTGCTCAGAAATAAAGGATGTGCTTAAGACAGAAGCCTCTGTCAATCCACACTACTTCTTGAGTGGACATCTCAAAGCTAAATGAAGATAATTGCTCACATCAAATTCTTGGCATGGACAAGAAACTCCAAGCATGTATGAGAGCCAGATGGAAGAGTAGCACTGTACAGAGAATGGGAGCAGGAAAAGCCAAAGGTTTTCTGGGGAGGCCTTACAGGCAAGAGCAAGAAGTCAGACATGACACTAAAACGACTACTGGGATAGCCAGGGCCCAAACTGAATTCACTATCTCCACCTCCAATCCATGCAGGAAAAGCCTTTTCTGAAACTCTTATCTCAATAAATATAATTCTTCTCCTAGCCAGAAACCCTAGGAGTAATCTTCTATCCCACATAATCCTGACCTACCACAAAATTCTACAGCTCCTATCACCTTTCCATTGATCACTGCCTTCTCCCACGTTTCAACCTGCTCTTTTCTGTCACCTGGTTTTCCACAAGAGGTATTCCCTTAAAAACTATAAAACTTATGGATGCATTCATTCCACCATCACTTTTTACATCTCCACAATGTGGCATCCCCTGTGATGAGCATTAGACACAGCCTGGTTCAAAAACTCAGAGATCCAGGCATCCTCAGTGGTGAACAGACAGTCATTAACAAATATACATGGAGAGCTAAATTGTAAATTGGATATTGTTTAACCAGGGAAACCTCATTTCAACTGAGGCAGTTATGAAAAACTTCTCTGAGCAGTGACCTTTGCCCTGATACCTGACAGACCTGCAGTCTGCTACTTAAAGCCTTTCATCACTTCCCCTTTTTAAAGATGAAGATAATACATGGCAAAGCCAGAAATAATTCAACTTTTGCTTCCCTTCCTCTCTGACTTCATCTTCACTTTCTTCCTTGCATTCCACTCTTCAGCCACCCTAGACACCTTTCTGATCCCTGCAATTATTGAGAAAGACCTTCTTGTCCATTTCTTTCAGCCAATCATTCATCAGGTATCCATTAAATGTCACTTATTCCAAGAAGCCAAACATGAGCATCTCTTTATAAAGGGATCTGCCTGAGTTTGAGTATCATACATATAGTTACTTCCAAATGCCAAATGCTCTTGTGATCATCTCTTCAAAATCATTTAGAACCCTATCTTTTCTATTTTGTATTTCCCAGGAGATTGGAAATTTTAGGAAGAACAGGAATTTGTTTCTTACAGTTCTGGCGGCAAGGAAGTCCAAGGTTGAGGGCCAGCATCTAATGAAGGCCCTGCTGTATTATCTCATGGCAGAAGGCAAAAGAAAGTGTGTGAGAAACCAAGTGATCAAACTCACAGCCTAAGTCCTCTTTATAATCAACATTAATCCATTCATGAAGATGGAGACCTCAACCTAAACACTTCTCATTTAGGCCCCATCACTCAAAACCATTGCACTGGGAAGTAAGTTTCAGGGCCACATTCAAATGCTTGCAAATTCTAAGCTCCATATGTGCAGGAAAATTGCTCTCTTGTTTCCCATATATCTCCAGAGACTGACTTATTAAAGGGGCTTAAGATATAACTGCTAAATGATCAAAGAAATAAATGAATGCCCTCACTGATATGGATTTGTAGAAGCTCAGAACCTGAGAATTTAAAAGATCCTCAAGGTCACCTGTTTTTCTTCCCATCAAATCATGCACAGCACATGTCACAGTTTTTAGCCAACATTGCACCTATCTCCTCAGATCATGAGTGAGTTCCTCAAGGGCAGAGACAGTGGCTTATCCAGCTTGGTATCTCCTTACCCTGTAGGATCACTAACCAAAGAGTTCTAAGACAATTATTATCTCCACCCACAATCTAGAAGCCATATAGTATAGAATCAGCAAGTGACCTGCCTTCAGGGATTCTAACAGATCTAATTGCAAAAGCATTCACCTGGCCTCCTTCTGGTTCATTTCTCCATCTGCAGTTTCATTGAAGGTCACTCTAAACTCACAGCCATGCATGTCATTCCATAGTGCCCGAGATTCCCACCTGATGACTTTCCATTTTCCTCCCAGAATACCCTTGCCAAGTGTCACACTGCCTCTGCCATTCTGGATAAATGCTTAATGAAGCCCTGGGATTCTCCTCAGCATTGCAATCTCTATCATAGAGAATTAACAAGGAACCAAAATTCAGGGCACGTGCATGCATGCGCAAGCAGACACAGACACAGATACACACACACACACACACACACACACGCACGCAGAGCTCCAGAAATGGAATTTGCTTCATTTCCCCATCTTTAGGGCAGCCTCCAGCTCCAAGTCCTCCACTCTTGGCAGCAGCCTTTGCCTTTGGGAGAAAGACAAGCAACTTTAGAGTGATATGGAAATCACTCCCTAAACATTTGCAAGCCTTGCAGGACTTGGAGCTGGTCCCAAACCAAATTCAATCAGCCCTTTTTTCCCCCACACTTGCTGCCTCCAGCTGAGACCCTTCTCATACAGTGAAGCCCAGTGAATGGGGTGCACCTGATGAGTCCCAAGAGGCCCCTGCCCCACAGAAAGTCAGGACAAGAAAGGAGGAATGGGGGAGGGAAGGAAACAGAGCCAGGCCTGGGACAGCTGCCATCCTGCGCTTGCTTTTAACAGAGGCCTCTGCCTACACTGAGAAGGACCTTCGGCTGAAAACACAAATGTACACAGCAAGGAAGTGATGCTGCTGGCCTGTGGGGCCCAGTTCCTGAGCTTTTAAAGACTGAAAATGTTCAGCTTCTCAGTGTTTGACTCGGAAAGCCCTAAATCCTTCTGGCTTCTCAGGTTAATAAATGGTATTTGCAACTGGATGCTGTGATACTGGCTCTTCTCCCCATCTCTTATCCATAGAAACCTAATTGTAAAGCTTTCATTGGATTCGATCCTCTGATGAAACAATGAAATTTCAAAGGATCCATAAAGAGAAGTTGAAGAAAGCCTTCAGCACACATTTTATGTGCTCTGAAAATATAGTAGTGAATATGTATAATTGTATCTCCCCTAACAATAGGAAAATTGGGTGATTCATGAGAAAGGCACAATCTTAAGGATCAGAGACTGGCCAAATGAATATAGGACAAATAATTCCATAGGGCTGCCACCCAGGACCTAATTCAAACTGTTTGCCCTAATCCTTCTCGATGTTAAGGGTTATACAATATGTTCTCCACCTGTCACACATTACAAACTCTCTGACTGCCACGGGTACACACAAACCCAGGATTTTCCTAGCAAAGCCCTCACCAAATCCTGTTATATCAAAATATTTGGAGGATTTGAAAACCCCTAAGTGATGTCTCTCTCTCTCATCTCATAGTCACTGTCTAACAGTCTAGAGTGGAATTAGAAAATCCAAATGATGAAAACCCCTCCCACTGTGGGGTTAGGAAGCTGTCAAGGTCCTTCAAACAACACGATGTTCTGTTTGTTGTGTTCTGGTGTGTTTTTTGTTCCTATTGTTCCTGTGTTTAGAGAAATAAAACAGGAACATTGGGGTCAAATGGTCATGATTTTGTGAACTGAGACAAAACTCTCAACTACTTAGCACTTGATACCCTGGGGTGTGAATAAGGGTAGGGATGCGAATGATACACTCTGACTTCTTGTGGGGCCAGTAATTGTTGTCATCAACAACATTTGTTATTTGTGAAACCTGCTATGTTCATCACAAAGTCCCCACGACAGGAAAACATCCCCAAACCTGCCCTGCTCAGCCAAGGCAGTGCAACTCCAAGACCTACAAAGTTACACAAATGAGAAAGCCCTGTTTGCTGATCCCTGCTGGTAAATGATACCAAATCCTCATGAATTATACAAAATGCCTCATGTGTAAACAGAGATATCATTTAAAACAACAAAGTCACTTTGTTTCAGTGGCTATCAACTATGGATTCTTACTTAGCTGCAACTTCTGATTTCCTGATTAAATCCTTCCTCCCAAAAAGGAGACTGAAAGCATATGTTACCTCCCCCTGGAGGACAGACATCTCTGAGAATGGACTTGAGAGCACCGGTCACTTACATGTTCCTAAGGAACCCCAATCCTTCTGCCATTCATTCTAACAATGGAGCTATTTCCCAGACCCAGGGTTCATGCAGACTACTGGGGTCAAGTTCATTTCCTGCCTGCAGTCTGTTTCACTACTTCTGGGTCCTTTCTCCTGCACTAACTCAAGGATGCAGCTGTGTTTGTACTAACATTCCTGCAGAGGGTAGAGAACATTGCTATAAGGCAATAAAGGATGATAATTAAAACAAACAATAAAATGAAAATTTCATCAGCATTTTCAAAATATGAGTTTTTGACCAACAGCATTTTACACTGAGCTGGGACAATTCCATTTTGGCAGACATCCTAAATCCTTTGAAGCAGGGAGACTACCCATGTCCTTTCAGGAGAGGAATCTGGTTGGGCCCTCTGGGGAACTGGCCAGGAGAGCATATGTTGCTCATGGCCTGGGCCTTCGTCTTACTATGAGCTTGGACTATACTGTTTTTGTAATGTAATTGCAAGAGCTCTGAAATATCATGCCCCTAAGAGACAAATGGAAAGAAGAGACATTCATCAAAAGGAATTGAGCCAATCATCTCTGCTTTGTGAAATCTGACAGATACAAACCAATGGGGAAGGATGCAAACCAGAATGGACAGGACAAGACTGGAGGAAAAATTAAGAATTCAAAAGGCACCAAAGGGTAAAAGCCAGCCTTAAAAGCTCACTAGGTAGTCCTTAGAAGAGCCAATAGACCAGAGAGGAGAACTTCCGGAGTCTGGAGCAGGTGGTATAAAAGAGAAGGGAAATGAGATACAGTGGAGTAGCAAGACAGTTGAAAGACGATTGCCTGGGCTTTTCAAAATGAGCTTTGGTGATCAAAATGAGTAGCTAAGACTGTGGATACAGCATAAGCGAGGTCCAGTCCTAAGGAGGCACACAACTATCCTCCAAAGAGTCAGCTGCAGCCCAATGGAACTGTAGCAGAATATAGGGATGGAGCAACAAGACATGAAGCCCACAGCTGGTGCACAATGGGAAGAAGCAAGAGTTTTCCAAATAACCAAAGCTGCTTCAGAGAAGGAGAGGCATGCCAAAGAGAAAGCCCCTCCAACCAGAAATCTGCCATGTGTATCCTTAACTATTTATAAATTTATTTTATATTCTTCAATTTCCTTTTAAGTTATATTGTATATGTAAAACCTGATTTTTTTCTAATTACTAAAGCAATATATGCTCTCAGCAGAAAAAAAAATAAATACAAAAAGCCCAAGAAAGTATAAAAATTACCTATACATCCCCCCACTCCATGGAATAGTCATTATTTATATGTTGATGTTTATTCCCTATTCCTTATATGTCTAAATTATAGTGTCACAAGTTCAAGATCATAATGCACAATCTATTTATAACCTGATGTTTCCACCCAAAATGCCATGAACACTCTTCCACAATGCTCTGTCTCAATCAACTATTGTTTATGAAAAATGAAGCCCACTAAAAGTAGATGACCATAAAAATTTAAAACATGAATCAGGAATCTCTCAGAATGTAAGAAATGATAGCAGGGACCTGAGGAACCAGCACTTAGGACCTTCCCTAACTGTCCCAGGCACACAGTGTCCCCTCCACTCTCTCTGTTCCATTTATGGTGCTCTCTGTAACCCAGTTCCCTGCTTCTATGCACAATAAGTAGCAAGCAATGGCAGACCAGCCCCACCAACTCCAGTGGACCTCTCTCATCCTGAATGCATAACAGCAACTTCCTAAACTCCCAATTCCAGATGCCCACAGTAAGCAATCTGATGGACTCCATGTATGTCATCTGCACATCCCTGAAGTAATCAGCATGACTGGTGAGACTAGAAGAGGCAGGGACTGGTCCATTAGAGACATGGACTTACTTACAAATGTTATTTACTGTTTCTTCAAAGGATATGCCAGGAAAACAGCCTGCATTAGTCAGGGAAAATGAATTGCTATTTACGAAAACCCCAACGACTTATTTCTTGCTCACATTCCAGCCTACTCTAGACCAGTGAGGATGGTGGGGGTGGGAGTTAGGGTGTCATTCAGAGGCTGTGGCTCCTTCCATCTGTGGCTACTCCATCTTGTAGAACTTTGGAGTCCTCTACTGGACTCTTTCAAATGAACCTTTGTGTGGAGAGCAAATGAAGAGGTCTATGTAGAGAAGAACTGAGGGCTCAGTAAACAGCCAGAATTAGCTGGCAGATGCACCAGTGAATGTGCCTCCAATGCTCCCAGTCTCCAGTCACCATTCTTCCTGCTGAGCCCTATACATTGGGGGAGCAGAGACAAGATGTCCCTGCTATGTCCTTTTTGAATTTCTTTTTTTTATTATTATTTTTTTTAATTTTAGGTCATTGTATACAAATTCTGATGCACAGAAGCTAGGAGTATAATAAATGGCTTATGATACCAAGTTGCAGATTTGTTACAGCCATAATAGCAAGAATATATCTGATGCTTCCATATTTATATATTCTCTCTATTCCCTTACTCTTCTTGCAGATCAGCTCATTCTTTCCTAATTCCTTTTTCTTATCCCTTACAAAGGCAGTCAATAGAAGCCCATCATACCAGCATATGTACGCACTGCTAATATTTTCCAAACGCTTCCACTAGAGCTAAAATCTCCCTTCTAAATACCATTTGGTGAGGTTTTAACAATTGCTTTGCCACTACAACATGGGGTTCTCCAGACTTTTAGTCTTTGGCCTGGGTTTCTTCACCACCCACCACGTGATTGTTAAGTCGGTGTCCCATGTTTTAAACTTTTTTGTTAGGGAAGCACCCACTTCTGAGACCAATTTCTATACTATTCAAGGTAGACTAACTTCTGTAGCAAGCCTACCATCCAACAGCTTAACACCACAGAGTCCTATTTATCACTCAAACCCCGGCCTAAGCCTTGTGGAAAAGTCATTGCTCCTTCTGTCCAATTGATTCTCCATCACCAGCACTCAGCAGTCATCCTGGGTCCTGTGCATCTTGCCATTGCAGGGGATATTGGCATTGACAGGAGACCTGGCCTAGAAGTATCCCCCTCATCTCACCCACATTCCATTGGCCACAATTCAGTCACAAGACACTTCATAGCCAAGTTAGTCTCCCCGTACTTGTGGTAGCCTCTTCTGTGATTTATAACACCTGAAAAATTGTGGTCTAAAAATATTAAATGGAGAATTCCAGAAATAAACAATTCCTAAGTTTTAAACTGTGCACTGTTTTACATCTCACACAGTCTTGCTCTACCCTGATGGGATCATCCCTTTGTCCAGCACATCCATGCTGCATATACTACCACCCATTTGTTATTTAGTAGCTGTCTCAGTCATCAGATGAACTGTAGCTTATTCCAGAGCTTGTATTCAAGTAACCCTTTTAGAGCACCCTAATGCTACCTTATTATGCCTACAACATACACCTCACTTCATCTCATCAAGGAGTCATTGTATCACCTAACATCATTGCAAGAAAGGTTAAGTACAGTACAATAAGGTATTTTGAAAGAACACATTCACACAACTTTTATTACAGTATATTGTTATAATTGTTCTATTTTATTATTAGTTATTATCATTAAACTCTGGTTGTTCTTCATTTACATTAAATTTTACCATAGGTGTGTATGTATAGAAAAAACATGGTATGTATGAGATTTAGTACTACTGTGCTTTCAGAAATTCACTGAGGGTCTTAGCATCTCCCATGGACAAGGGGGACTACTGTATAAAGAAAGCTTATGCAATTAGTTGTGCCCCCAGGAAGAAGAAATGGGTTTAATGAGTATATAACCATTCTCCTCTACACTGCCAAAAGTGAGAAAGAATTTTGGCATAGTCATTTGCAGGGAAGTAGGTAACTGGAGAACACCATATTAAGTGAAATAAACCACTCAGAGAGTCAAGGGTAGTATGTTTTCTCATAAGTGGAAACTAGAGAAAAAAAATGGAAAAGGGGGAGCTCATGGAAATTGAAGGGAGACCAGTGAAGGGAAGTAAAGGGGGAGGGAAAGATGAAGTACTGGGGAAAGAAATGTACTAAATCATGTTGTATGTATGATGAATCCAACTATTATAATGCACTGATATTTAAAAATAATAATAATAATAATTGTTTTCTTCCCTCTAACCCTTGAGGTGATGTCTCATAGCCTACCAAATGCCAAACTGAACAGATTTTAGAGAGTTTTGGAAAGTTTTTCACATTCAACATAGTATTTCTTATTGTTATGAAGATATTGAAATGTCTTATTATCACTCTTTCAATAATTTCTCTACCCATTTCTTATCAGTGAATCATTTATAAATTGAAGGGGGGAAAATGAAATTTTTAGCACAGTGTTATCATGCTACATCCATGTGGTACCCTGACCAGTTGCCTATCCAGACCCCCTGTCCATGAGATCAGGCCTTCCAGAAGTTCATTCTTGGAGACTTGCTAAGGTTTGTGTAGGTACTGCCAGGGCGGGAGGCACAATATTGAATCCCCAAAGATATCCATGTCCTAACCCCAGACCATGAGAATATATCACCTTAATGGCTAAGGGGCCTTGCAAATGTAAGGTTAAAGACTTTGAGATTGGCCTAGATTATGCAGAAGGGCCCAATCTAATGACAAGAGTCCTCAAAAGCAGAGAAACCTTTCTTGGCTATGGTCAGTAGGGGAGATGTGCTCAGAGAGGTACTGTCTCTGGCTTTGAAGATAGAAAAAGGGAGCCCAGGAACCAGGGAACTCTAGATGCTGGGAGGAGGAAGCAAGCAC
This sequence comes from Glaucomys volans, assembly GCA_020662805.1. NCBI lineage: Eukaryota > Metazoa > Chordata > Mammalia > Rodentia > Sciuridae > Glaucomys > Glaucomys volans. The sequence continues at coordinate 752,365 of JAJEJO010000775.1, forward strand.
AGAAAGGAAACCAAGAAAAGCACACAGCTCTGCTGACATGTTTATTTTAGTTCACTCCAGCTTCTGACCTACAGAACAGTAAGATAGTAAATGTGTTTTAAACCTGCAAGTTTTTGGTCATTTATTATAGCACCAATAGAAAAATGAAACAACCAGTAACTACTCTAAGCCCTATAGGCAGAATCTAATATTTTGCTAGCACACAGTACCCAGTGCTCTGTACTAGGAACACACAGTAGGAGCACACTACATGTTCCTCAAACAAGAATCTGGAAACTCCAAGGGTAGCCTTTTCTGGAACTCTAGCCTGACTTCTACACACACACACACACACACACACACACCACTCCATCCCTCTTCCCTTTCTCCCCTGCACCCAAACCTCTGAGAGTCACTCCACTGGTCCTGAAGGAGGTGATATTAGTGAACCAGGCAGCAAATCTCCATTTGAACACCTTTCTATGCCCCATGCTGTGCAGCTCTGGACCTGCTTCTGAGCTTGGCCACTGGTACACAACAGCCTTCCACCCACGAGCCTAGATTGTCTCCCTGTGTCCCCACAGACCGAAACTGCATGAAGACAGTGTGGCCACCATAATACTACCATCTCCAACAACTCCCCTCAAGAAAGAATCTGGAAATTATCCCTCCTCCTGTGGATATGAGAGAGAAAACATTACATGGTCAGTCTTGTGCCCATGGAGATAGGCCCATTTAGCATCAGCTATGGTTTAAACAAACACACAAACAAAAAAATCCTCAAAGTGTAGGATTTTAGGCAGCATGAGAGGTATGAGTAGGATTATTTGAGTCTGTTTGCAGCCTTCCATAACCAATAAGCTACCTGCCCATCTATAAATGGAGTCCATCCTAGCCATGAAACTATGCACACCATCGAGGAAAGAGAATAAAGAGGGAATCTAGACAGAAAGGAGGAGAAGTAAGAACTGCAAATACATGTGTAGAACTAAATAACACTCTGGCTGAAGCATGGGAAATGTAACCCAAGGGGTTTTAAAGGGTGTTTTAAATTCTGTGGGTGGGAAGAGAGAAGAGAGGAGCAAGGGATAGATTATTGGTTTCCGTGTTTTATAGTGCTCTATTTTGTGGTCAGGTGTCAGCTCCTTCAGGCGGAGCAGAGCCAGAACCAAGCACACATCCTACCCAGCAACCCACCCAGGACCCTCTGCTGCTTTTTTGGGAACCACAAACTTCAGAGGTTCCCAGCTCTCCTCTCCTGGCTCCTGCCAGACCTGTTCTACTTTGGGACTTTTCCTTAATTTCCAGGACCACACTTCCTCAGCCACTAATGGGACAGGCAGTGACCTGGAGAAGCTTCCCCATTCTGTGAGGTCTTGGGGTGTTCTCCCAAGAACCTCCCAAGTCCTGGAAAAGCCTCTCCAGATCCTCTGGGGAATTCCTGACATAAACCCAACCAGGATTCCCTCTAATGAGCCATAAAAATTGATTAGCATAATTAGATCAGACATACTATGATAACATTACAGTCTCCTCTGCTGTCTTCTCCCTTCATTAATAAAATGCACACTCAGAATACAATTGTCTAGTACTGTGTTTGCTGGCTCTGAGTGAAGTCCTGTGTGGGCAAGGAAGGCAGAGAGAGAACAGAACTAGGGGGTGACTTTTGGCCCTTCACACTCACACTCCTTCATGCCTCCTCTCTCTGTGCCTGTGTACTCAAGCCCAGCTAGAACTGCCAGGCACTGAGTTCCTACAGGAGGGGAAATGCCCACTGAACTTGGAGTACTGGTGCAAGACTGTTGGCCAGAGATGGCTCAGAGAGTGAACTTCCTGAGGCCAAAGGAGAACCTAGCCTACGTAAGTATCATAAGATGAGGGAGTGCAGCAGTCAGGAAAGCACGCGCAACCTAGAGGCAGGGACCCCTGTGGGAACACTGGGAACACACTGTGAAGTGTTCCCAGCTCAACCACAGAGAGCAATATCAGGAAAAGTTTGAACTCAAGGGTCTTTACACATTATCTGGAACCCTCTGTTTAACTGAAAATTATTAATGGGTCTTTGTTCCTCAAAACACATTTCAGTTTCATCTCCCTAGCCCAACTTTTGAGTGATCAAAATATTGGTTTTCTTCAAATATTGTACAAAAAGAAATCCCATTATTCCATTCAATAAAAAAATCTAAGGCCAGTCACATCATAAGATTCAAGGACCAAGGTGATCCAGCTGAGAGGAGAGCAAGCTGAACCCAGAGGCCAGGTGTCCTATCACCCAGTCCCAAGTTCTCATAATTGTATTTACATTGGGGTTGCTGTCCAAGAACCTGGTAGAAAGTGAAATATGCTTGAGTGTTGTACTGCAAAAGCCACCTTCTGCTTTCTGACCTATAGATAGATCATTTCATGACTTTTGAGATAAGAGGTGCACAGTATGGTGCACCAAAGATTCATGCCTGTGTGCCTTCCCCCAAAGACTCATGCGCTAAAAGCTTGGTCCACAGTATGGTGGTATTTGGAAGGTATTAAGACCTTTAAGAAGTGAAGACTAGTGGAAGGTGGTTAGGTCACTGGGGTCTCCATCCTTGGAAAGGACTGATACTGATCTTGTGGAATGGACTACTGACTGGTTCAGAGGACAATCAGTTATAATGCAAGTTTAGCTCTTCTCTCTCTCTCTCTCTCTCTCTCTCTCTCTCTCTCTCTCTCTCTCCTGTCTTGCCTTGTCATGTGATCTCCCCTGCACTTGTTCTCACTAGAGCGAAGCAGATGCTGGTGCCATAGTCTTGAACTTCCAGAATTGCAAGTTAAATAAATACCTTTTCTTTATATAGTACTTTGTCTTAGATATTTTGTTATAGCAACAAAAAGGGACTAATACAAGGAATCAAATTCAAAATATATCAACAGCAAAGACATGAAAAGGGTCAGAGAGATTTTCTTCTGTGAGAATGTTATTAACAACAACCCTACCAAGTAAAAGTGGCATTGGGGGTTGGGGGACCACTTGGACAGGCCAGGCCCTCTGTTAAGTATTTCTTTATTCATTCCATTCATCAATCTTCCTAAACATCCCAGGAGAGAATGACTTATTGCCCCCATTTTCCAATGAAGAAACACAAAGTAACTCTCCTCATGTCACTTGGTTAGTAAAGCACTGAGTAGGGATTCAAATCAGACCTGGATGACTCTCAGCCTTTCTGCTCCATCTCAGTTCTGATTCAACCCCTGGGTCATTCCCCTCATCCTCATGGTGGAGGTAGACTCCAAACTCCTCAAACCACTGGGGGACAGGTGTCCATTGAATATATAATGATGTCACCAGTACTCTTATAGGCACTGACAGTAACCAACAGAGCAAGCAAGACCTCTGCTGTCTTGGTGGAGCCTAGTAGCACTGAGAAACAGACAAAAAAAGAAAAGAAGAAACATGAAAATTAGAAAATTACACACTCTGTGAGAAGGTGATAAGTTTAAATGCAATGGGGGAAAAGGGCAGGAAAGAAGAGAGGAGAAATGCTGGAGCAGTCTAACTTTAAATAGGGTGTTCAGGAAAGGCTCACCTAGAAACTGACATGGGAACAAAGACTTGAAAAGGTTAGGGAGCATGTGCATGGTGTGGAAGCTGTTCAAGGAAAAGTTCTCTCCTCCCAGGCATGGAAGACCCTAATTTCTCAGAAGCTCAACATTTATTTCTTTATAAAGAAATACAGGATGTGTGATAGTGACTGGCACAGAGTAGGTATTCACCATATGCTAATTTCTTTGCCTCTTAACAAGGATGGGTTTTCTTTCTAGGAAGAATATTTTAAAAGAGTTCAGAAATTTGGGTCATTGAAGGACTGGAATAGAGATGAAACTGAAAGGGGCTTTGAGGAACAAAGGCTCATTAATAATTCTCAGTTAAGCAGAAGGACCCAGCCCTGTCACAAAGATCAAATTAAAGATGCTGCCTTCCCTTCTGTAATGGAAGGGACTTCATATGCTTAAGGCCTGATCCTCCATATCTCAGAATGTGACCTTATTTAAAAATAAAGTCATTACAGATGTAATTAGGTAAGATGAGGTCATACTGGAGTAGAATGGGCCCCTAGCTAATATGCCTAGTGTCCTTTTAAAAGGGAAAATTTGGAAACAGAGACAAATACATAGGGAGAATGACACATGAAGATGGAATAAGAGATAGGGTGATAGAGCAAAAATTAAGGAACACCAGACATCGCCAGTAAACCATCAGAAGGTAGGAGAGGGGCTTTAAGAGAGTTGTTCTCGCTCAGCAGGAACAACCCTAAGGACCCTTGAATCTTAGACTTTCAACCTCCAAATTTATTTTGTTGAAGCCACCCCGTTTGCAGTATTTTGGCAAGGCAGCTCTAACAAACTAATGCAGCTCCAGGCCTATCATTTCTGATTCTCATGATGGCCGTTATTAGGTTTAGAGAGAGGAGCATGGAGAAAAAGAAGGAAAAAAATAAGCAAACATGAGAAACAAATCTTGAAAAGAACTTCAGGTGCTGATTCTAGCACTTGGGACTGATTAGAAGCAAATAGTCCAGAAACCTATCAAGTGTTAATGAAACTAAGTACCAGAGAAGCTACAAGACCTAGGAGTGAAAAGCCCCTGCCAGTAGAAAGCATACTCCCGAGGCTGTCCTCAGATGTGACCCCAGAAGGATACAGAAAAGGATAAGTCTCCAGAGGGTGGGGCAGGAGCTCTGGAGAGCAATGGACAAAAACATTTCTCTCCTAGAATAGAAACAGGGTCCAAGAAAGGAAGAGCCCATGGCCAGGTAGAGCACTCTCAGGAGGCCTGCCCCATCAGATGTCATCCCTTCCATGGTGTTGTGTGCCTCCAATTGACACTGTCCAAAGGGTGTTCTTATGGCAGTCACCTTGCCCTCTTTCCTAGTTTGTATCCTGAGGGTAGGTAATTGCCTTTCTACTTCATAGGTTGCATTAAGAATGCTTGAGAGAGAATACATCCTGGAGGCCAGGGTGTGTGAGGGTGTTTTGCATGGGAAGGAGTGCACAGGAGGATATTCAGTGTCTCAGAGGGCCACCTGTGGCAGTTTGCCAGCTGTCCTCAGCATCCAGGTTTCTGTTTTCCTCCTCTTTGTGAACACATGTAAGATTATATGGTAGTCTTCCTTCATCTGCAGTTTTGCTTTCTGCAGTTTCAGTTAGCTGTGATCAACTGCCATCTGAAAATAGTAAACAGAAAATTCCAGAAGTAAACAATTCACAAGTTTTAAGTGATTTCTATTACAGGATATTGTTAAAATTGTATCTTTATTAGTACAATTAATACTAATTAGTTTTATTAATTTCTTCCTGTACCTAGTTTACAAATTAAACCTTATCATATGTATGTATGTGTAGGAAAAACATATAGTGAATTCAGTGTTCAATACTTATCCATGATTTCAGGTATCTAAAGGCTGTCTTGGATCTTATCCCCCATGGATAAGGGTGGACTGCTGTATTTCATAGTTGGGCATTCCCACTTACGTAAGCTCTCCCCAGTAGAACATGGGTAAAATGAATATGCTCTTTTCATAGGCCATAGCTTCTACCAAGCCTCTGTGCCCCTCCCAGCTCTCAGGCCTTCCTCCAGCTTCAGGAAGAGACAGCAAAGCCTTGGGAGATCACAGAACCACACGATGAAAGATCTTGAGTTCTTGAATCATTGTGGGATGGAACGCCATCTGCTGATCAGAAATTCTGTTTTGGACTCTGTTACATGAGCAAGAAGTAAACTTGAACTGCACCAAGCCTCCAACCTTTCAAAGCAGCAAGGGTTACCTTATATGCAGCAGCTCATTCCACACAATAGCAGAAGCTCTTCTCTCAAGAGACATCTTGGTGTCCTGAGCTAAGCCCTGGAGTAAAGTTGTTTCTAGAATCAGCTATATCATAAACCAGCTTCTGGACCAGAACAAGACAAAGCATCCTGTTTTCACACCTGCATGCCTTTGGCACCCAGCAATGTGGTCTTAAGGGCTAAGTGAGGTGCTCCAGGCAGCACCTCCACTAGAGGGAGTTGCCAGCCTTGATTGTTAGGTGTTCTGGGCTATCAGGGAGATTTTTTTCTGAGCACATGGGAGTGTAAGAGGTATACTGATACAAAGAAACCTGGAAGCCTCTGCTCCAAGGGCATCCCTCAGGATCTTTGTCTTGGCCTGAGGGACTCAACAACTCCAGGCTCCCCAGTTGATGGGACCTCAGAATCAGAATGCAGATTTGGCTCCCTGAAAGTCAGACTTGAGCATGTACTCAACGTGTCCTTGTAGCCACCTCCGAGGAGCACAGGATCATTGAGCGATGGAGCACGGAAAACATAAAAATAGAGGGCCTCATGTGGGACAGACACCCTCCATTTAATTCTCTAAACTTACACAACAGGCAGTATTTTCCCTTCCATACACATAACAAACCTGAGGCTCAGAGAGTGACCCAGCATGCCAGAGGTCACATAGAAACTTATCAAGTGTTAATGAAACTGAGTACCAGAGAAGCTACAGGATCACACTCTAGGTGACACAGCCAGAACTGCAACACACATCTGCCTGACTCCCAAGCCTCTGACACCAACCCAGTGTCACATCCACATGCTCTCTGTGTGGCCAAATGAAGGGGCCTTGTGTCTTCTCTCTGCCCCTCTGCTCCTCACACTGTCCATGAGCACCAAGCCAGAAGGAGCACCCTTCCTCACCATGCCAAGAGCTTCCCTAGGAGGTGGTACCAAGGTAGGGAGGATCCTCTGTGTCAGCCGACAGGCTGTTTTTCCAAAGCTCCTTTCTCCTATCAGTGTGAAGGTGACATGTAGATTCTTCTGCCTTCAGAGCAATGCTTGGCGGCTCCTCACAAATATCTTAAATATTCAATGTGATTTAATGTAAATGTGCATGTATCTATACCTGTTATGACACCATTTCAAACATTACCCAAGGAACCTGGATAAACCACCTCTCTACTGTTTCCTCCCTCCCTTCCTCCCTTCTTTCCTTTATTGTTTTATTTTGTGTTGTCACCCTAAATCCCTTCTGCTACCAGTCCATCCAAGTGCTAAGGCACACTAAACTAATACTGGTAAATTTCTTGGATAAAGAAATGAAACATAATTTTGTCTTTAAATACTTTTTTTTTTTTTTTTTTGGTACTGGGGATTGAACCCAGGGGTACTCCACCACTGAGCCACATCCCCAGCCCTATTTTGTATTTCATTTAGAGACAGGGTCTCACTGAGTTGCTTAGGGCCTAACTGAGTTGCTGAGGCTGGCTTTGAACTCACAATCCTCCTGCCTCATCCTCCCAAGTGCTGGGATTACAGGTGTGTGCCACCATGCCCAGCCAAATTTTTTATTGTCTTCTATTTGACATTACCCAGGAGCAACTGCAAATCAAGATTTAACTGAGAATAGGAATGTCCAGTTTTAATGATTACAGCTTATGGAACACAAAGACGTGCAGGGTTTTATGTGAAGGTCATAGCTATGGGACAAATGGGGCAGCTGTCATTATCCCCATTTAACCGATGAGAAAATTGAATCTCAGACGTATTATGTGAATTTTTTGAGAGAGTACAAGGTAGCCAAGGAGTGGGAGCATTTCCTGAGAACCTGTTGGCCTATAGATTGAGAAACTCTTCACCCCTCCACCTCCTCCACTCTTGACTACCTACAAACATGCAGGTCCAACATCTGCAGGAAGATCAAAAAAGTTTTAGCAGCACAAACCTCCAGCATATTACTCATTTGAATGGCAGCGTGTAACATGAGGATGAATTTCAGAGTTTGGAGCCAAAGACTGAACTTAGAAGTGGGCTCATGCTGGAATATTAATGTCAGAGGTGGGAATGGAGAGGACAAGGGAGAGAAAGCCAGAGAGGGAAAGAGAGCTGTCTACTTCTGTCAGGCAGGAGCTCCAGAGCAATAGAGATATACTGGGAGTTCAATTTCTGTTTGCCTGAGCCAGGGAGAAAATCTAATTAAATATGGTGTCTGAGTTTGGAGAAGCCGGGATGGGGCTGGAATATAAAGTGTGGCAGCTACCCATAGATCAGAGGGCAATATTAATAAACCCACAGAAAGGGACAGCAGGATCCGCCAGTAGTATTGATAAAATGCAAAGCAAAGACAAAGCAGGCTGGGAATATTGCATGATAATGCTGATAAAAGCACACTAGGGACGCCTCCCCCACCACCCCAGTAAGGCTGGGACTGCTGCCTGAGGAGGCTGGAGGCACAGCTGCTATTTCCCTTTTCTCTTCTTCCTTCTCCTCTTCACCCTCACTCTGGTCTCACTTCTGATTCCCACAAGCATGTGAACTCAGCTTCAGTGAGTTTTCCTGAGAACAACTGAAGCCAGGACAGGCTACAAAGAATGAACAAGAGGAATAAATGAGTCTCCATTTCAGCAGAGAACATTTGGCAAAGGAAGAACTAATAAAGGCTACAGATGTCTCTGGAAACTTCAAGAAGAGGCTGGCCACACATTTGATTTACACAAAGTAGCTGTGCTTGGAGGCTGCCAGTTGCCTATGAGTGACCCTACAGAAATGTCCTTTGCTAGGCTGCCCAAGATGTGTTGGAAATTTGCAGTATTTTCCAGCCCTCTGACACTCCCAAAACTAAAGCAGGAAGCTTGAGGACTTACAGAAGTCCAGTTTTGTGAAAGCTTCTTTCTCCTTGAAATTCTCAGGGTTAAAAAAAAAAAATTGTCTAAGGATGTAGGTCAACAGGGTTTCAGGGTGAACCTGGAAACCAGTTGCCACTACTTCCTGGCCCCATTGGTTTTCTAAGAACTCTACCCAACAGGGTTAGACTAGTGGCTTTTCCTGGAAGGTGAGAGATGAGAAGGACCCTGTCCTTTACTCCTCCCAAACACCCTGTCTTTCTCAGTGGCCATTGTCACAATTGAAGCAAGTCCCTAGGATCTTAGCTTTTGTCATCTGTAGTTAATGGCCATCAACTGGCATGTTATGATTTCACCTTCTTTTCCTAAGCTTTCTGTGTTATAACTGGAAAAGAGTATTTGTAGCATTTTTATTGTGCATTTCTGTGCTGCATCATTTTCCAAGGACTGTGTGTGTGACAGTAATAACAGTCATTGTTCTAAATAAGTCCATCTCTGCTTACATCAATCCAACTTTAAATCTTTACCTTGACCTCCCCCATCCTACCTACACCGACACCTAGCAGCCTCTTCTTGGAAACTGAATTTAGATTCAGATGGTGTTCATTGAAAACCCATCTACTGCAAACCCATCTACTGCAATTGCTGTGTGTATTAACCACTCTGAAATCCCTGAACCTCAGTTTCCTTTTTCATTAAATTGGAATAATAATCATTTCTACCACTCTGGATAGGGCATGAGGATTTGGTGAGATTATCTACGAGAAAAGAGTTCTTCAAGTTCTGAGACTGGTTTCTGGCCACAAGCCTGGAGAAATGGAAATTTGTTCCACCATCAGGAGAGGGCCTAATTATTGGGATAACGGATTGTGTTTTGTTTGCATTGTGTGTCACAGCTTCTAGCAGCCCTTATCAAACATTTATTTTGATCTTGACAATCTCTTATGAGGTTTGGCAGCACTGTCCTCATTTTATAGATGAGAAAACTGGATCACAGACTGACAAGAGATCTTGTAAGACTCCAAGCTGATCATAGCATCCTTCTGTTTCCTTAAACTTTTACCTTAGGAAAAAGACTGTCCAGAATCCTAATCAGAGCCCAAGACCCACTGAGCCTCACCCAGGACACCCTCAGGCTCTTCTTCACTGTCCACACTAACTGTATCTCCTCGGAGAAGACACTTAACATCACTCAACTCATCTGCAAGTCCCTGCCCACTAGGTCCCTTCTGCTCACTCTGCTTAAGCTGCAACAGCTGCTTCTTAGGCCAAGTCCACTTATGCCTCAAAACTTTAGCAGGTACTACTTCCTGTGCCTGGAACCCCCTTCTCTAGATACCTGTGATACAATTCTCACCTCATTTGATTTCATTCCCAAATGTTACCTCCTTAGAAAAACTCTCAGTGACCACATCATCTGAAACAGCAACCCAAAACCACTGTCTGTCAATTCTTTACTTTACTCTCTTTCAAAGCATATAGCACCACTGGCCTTCTAACTATCATCTATCTATCTATCTATCTATCTATCTATCTATCTATCTATCTATCTATCATTTATCTACCTACCTATCATCTATTATCTACCTTTCAATCTATCTACCTATCATCTGTTTATCATTCTATCATCTCTCCTCTATCTGTAAATGTGCTTATTGTCGACTCATGTCATCCCCAAAATTAAGAGCAGGCCCTTGCTTTTACTGATTGCTGTGACTTCAGAACCCATAAGAGTGTCTGGTAACCAACAGGTGCTCAGAACATAGCCGCAGTGAATGCTTCTGTTATTCCATTTCATTCTCACAATCATTTCAACAACCAAGAGGAGGATACCTAATGGCTAGATGCAGGTTAAGAGCCAGACAATAAAAGCAGAAATCTCGGGCCCTCCCTTGATAATCTGTAGGATCCTGTTCTAGTTCCTTGGGCGCCCTGGATCTCATCTACAACATCTTATATATACAGATGCAGAAAGCACCCACAACATAAGGTTGTTTAGGGGAGTAAGGAATGATGTAACTGAGCATAGAGTAAATGTTCAGTAGATGTTACCTATTACCATTATTATAATTGTCATCATTTTCATGATCATCACCACCATCATCGTTAGTTTTAACCCGGTGAATGAGACCTAACAAATCAATGCTAAAAAAAAAATAAAAAATACTCAGAGAGGTTAGTTGTCCCAAGAAACAAAAAAAGTGACTCTTACAACTGAGACTAGAGCCTGTCTACCTATTTACTAGCCAAGAATCCTGCCATGATGATCCATCTTTGCCACAGTTGGGTACATCCGAGTGGCATAGGGAGCAAACTCCTTCCCCTGCCCCCATAGCAGCCACAGCCTTTGCTGTGGAAACTTTTCCTTCCCAAGCCTTGTAAATGATACTGTTTGTTGCTTCATTTAGCCATTTCCCCTCATCTTCATTGCAACCAAATCTTATTTCTATTTTGACAACAATGTACCCAGTCCCCAGGATGAATCATCACTGCCCTAAGTCAGTCACAGAAACCTGCCTCTCCCTTGACCACTACTGACCAATGAAATGGAAGGGGACCCTGCTGAAGCTTCATGGGGAATACTTCCTTTAAGAAACAAGAGAGAGCCACCTCAAGAGAAGATCCTTTTTCACCTCCCTTGGCCTCTCCATGTGGGATGCTGTTGTGTGCTGACGTGGTACTTTGGGTTGTGGTCACTCTCTTGCAACCACAGGCTGATCACATAAGGAAATAGGGTAGGTAGGTGAGCTGAATATGCAGGAGGAGGGACAGAGAGAAGCCAACCCTGAAGCTGTCTTCTCTGGGCAGCTAGCCTAATCCTGGAAGCTGTGGTGTGAGAGGATTATATGGCTTGGTTGTTCAGCCACTGCTAGTCTTATATTCTATCACTTGCTACCAAAAGCATTCTGATACCACTCACCTGGGACCCCATCCTTTTTCTGGCATCACCCCTTTATGGTTTATCTGGCTTTCTGTCTATTGCTTGACATGTCAGTCTGCACTTCCACATCTGAAATAGGCACTGAGCTTATTTTCTTGATGTGCACAATTCTCAGCAATGGTGTGCTACAGCCAAACTCTCCCTCACCAGCTTTCTTCGGCATCTTCCCAGAAGAAAAAGACCCTAAGCTTCAGTCATCTCGTCTATCGCATTCACTTACCCCAGTGTCCAGCTGAGACCCTCCCCAGCAGTTTTCACACATTCACTTGTGACACCTGCCATGTGACAAGAACTGAGCAGTTCACTGGAGAGACAGCTGTGAACAAGATACACACGGTCCTTACCTTCATGGTAGGCACATGTTGTACTTTACAGTTCTCCATCTTTCAATCATGCTATTAAGATAGGGCAGAAATCAATAGTTCAATAGTTCATTGCAGGTACATAATTTTAAATGAGTCTCAGAGAAATTAAGTCACTTGCCCTTAATCACATCTAAGAAGTAACAGAGTTAGGATCTCAGGCTTGATTTTCTTTCTACCATATGAAAACCCAAATTCTGAATAAATACAATTGAAGTCTCCTGTGATACAAAGAGAACCTCTATGGTCAAAGACATCCTATAGAGACAAAGATGCCATGTTGCCCTACAACCACTAACTTCATGTCATTGTAGCACCAAGAACAATTTAACATCAAGGTCTTGGCCAGGCCCACTAAGCAGAAGGGAGCAAAAATATTGGTGAAATTCTAACATGCCTCCTGTTTTCAACCTTTCCCAACAATTTAACCAGGACCAACTCTGGGTGGGGGCCACTTCAACAGTCCCATGTCCCAGAAAGGTAAGCTGTCGCTCTAGCTACACCAAATGACTTGCCTTTTCTCTTTGGAGGTACAAGAAGGGGGGTTACAGAAGTCAATTGGCTGAACCACAGTCTCACAGTGGTGTGGACCTGGCTGGGCTGCCTCCTTCCACTTCCTCCATGTAGCTCACCAGGGTGTTATCCTTGAGAAGAGAGTTGGAAGGGTGCCAACTCAAAGAACAGCACTCTCTTTACTTCTTTCACTTCATGAGCATTATTTGTTTCCCCAGGATAGTGAAGTGTGCACATGTACACACACATTCACACACACACCCTTTTGCCCATGTTTCTGCAGTGTGAATGGTGATAATTCTCCTGTTACCACCCAGGGAATGGCCACACCCATGGTCGTGGGTTGGTCTTCCTCCGTAGGAAGCAGAGTCAACCTTCTTCTGGAAGAACTCAGAAAAAGCCTTAGATGGGTTGGATTAAAAGTGAGGGAGACAGGATGGGAGGGGATGTAGTAATGGACTCAAGCTCAATAGGTTTTTTTCTATAACTTCTTTCTCTCAGTTTCTCTCTTTTGTTAACTCTCTTGGACCACAGCTGAGCAGGACACCTGGAAGTAATCTCAGGAATAATTGGCCAAAAATGTCCCTAAAGACCAGGGAAAGACAGTAAAAGAAGCAGAATATCCTGCTGCTTACTGTGGAGTTGAAAGTTGTCTGACTAAAAGAAACCACATATTCATCTCTGTGTGTCCCAAGCATGGCCTGAGGACAGCTATTTCAGTATCACTCAAATGCAAGTTCCTAGTCCCTATCCCAAACCTATCAGTCAATATGAATCAGGGTGGTGCCCAGTGATCTGTATTTTTAACAAGGATCCTCCTGGCAGGGATTTGATGCTGAGAAATCAATGAAGAATCACTTTACCCCAGGTTCAGGTGAAGTGACACATGACTTAGGTCCCAAAAGGAGGCTCCTGAGTCCTGGAATTGTGATTGACAGCAATGCTCCTTCCTTGTCTGTACCTGCCCTGCCTGACCACCCACCTCTGCCCTTCTCACAGGCATCTTGGCTGGATCAGAAGCCCCAAGTGCTGTGCAGGCAGGAATGTTTTGTTTGTGGAATGGTCCAGGGAATTTGCTCCCCTGCTCGTCCGCTCTAGAACCTGCTGCAGCCAGAGGGAGCACGCACTTCTCCCTCTAATAGAATAAGCAGAATATCCTCTGCCTCCCTGCTGGAGTCACTTCTGTCTTGAGAGGGCAGAGCAGGAGCTCACCCCACTGGAAGGATAACCACAGAGTCAGCTGTTGTGCCAGTGGGAGCATGCTAGGGGGAGAGCATCTGAGCACTGAGTTTGGGATTGACCCTGGCAGTGGGGTCACCAAGAGGGCCCAACAGCTGGCATCATTGTGTCAACAGCACCATCTTCTGGCGACAGGGCGCTATAGCATCTGCCTCCAGGTCCAGTGCCAGGGGAGCCTTTTCTCCCTGCCACTCAGGCACTGTTCCCAGAGTGTGGGAAGTTCTGGAGCCAGGCCCTCCCCAGGAGCACATCTTTTCAGAGCCCATAGAGCCAGGACTCAAGGACAAAGAGGAACTGATCCCATCTTGGCTAAGCATGAATCTCTGTTGACAAACTCCCTTCCCACACTGGCTCCCAGCTGTACACTGATTTTTTTTTTTTCGGGGCTGAAGATTGAACTCAGGGTCTCAGGCATGCTAGGCAATTGCCCAACCACTGAGTAACACTCCCAGTCCCAACACTAAATATTTTTATTTCTCCTAGATATTTGTAGTTCCCCATTATCTTTATAGGCTTCCATAATCTTTCATGTTACAGTATAAGTTCCTAGAGGGAACAGTGACTGGGTACTTCTTTATGGAGTGACTAGGTCACCAGCTCACATTGTAAAAGACTTTGGAGAGAGTTTATGTATGTGAGGAATAATAACCAGCAATTGTCACTTCTAGAAAGCACTGTGCTTCCGCTGATGGTGTGTCCCTCTTCCTGACATGAGTCATCATGGCTATTCTGTGCTGAGGCTTACCAAATGTCAGGTGTGTGCTGCACACTCCACAGGGGTTATCTCACTTGATCCTCACAAGGACTCCAGGAAACTGATTCACAGAAAGATTAAGCAACTTGCTTAAGATCACACAGCCACCAAATGGGAGAGCCAAGATTCCAGCCTAAGCAATCAGAAGCAGGAACCTCCCATCTTAGCAGTTATGCTATACTTCTCTCAGAAAAGCCCAGACAGGCAAACTCGATGTTAGTGGGTGCATCCTTTTAGCAAAAATTATGCCACGTGCAGTCAGTTCCTCATGGAGCCTTCCAGCATTCTACCTATCAGATGGAAACTGCCACAACTCCCTTCTCTCTGTAATCCCATCTCACACATCAGTTCTCCCTGCATGACCCAGGTGACCTCATTTGCCTGACCTGCAATTTGTTCACCAACAAAGAGGGAACTGGGAGGGTACAGAAGGCCCTAGAACCAAAGTGAGCACTAAGAAATGAGTTAACAAAAACCATGGACACCCAAACTCAGACATGAGACCTGTGCAGTCATTCCCTTGTTCTACAAATTTGTACTGAACACCTACCAAGTATCATGTAGGAGGAACAGAAAAAACAGAAATAAACAAGAAGCGTAGGTATGTACAAATGTGTAACAACAAATCCCACCAGTGTGTATGACTATAATGCACCAATTAAAATATGTGAGGAAAAAAAGGGGCCCTCCCTGCCCCTCTGGAGATGTACATCCTAATGATGGAGACAACTGGCAAATAAAGAAATGGGCAAATTAAATCATAGACAGTGGTTATGCCAAGAGGGCTGAAAAGAAAGTAGATAGTTTGCTCTCTGCTTCCTCATCATCACGTGAGCTGCTTCCCACTGCCACTCTTTCACCAAGCCCTGAGGAGTGAAGCCTGCTATCTATGGACTGAGTCCCCTGAAACCATAAATATGTCAGAGTGGAATTGTTGAAACAGTACCATATGTTCCAGAAAAAGGTGTTCTCTCAAAGAAAGAGGCTTAGCAGAGTGAAGGGGATTGTCGGACCAGCCTTAGACCACCAGTTGGTGAGAATACTCACAAATGTCCTTCTTTCTGAACTCCCAGAAAACTGGACCTGAACCTTTGTTTTCACATAAAAAAAAATAGCAACTGAGGATATTATTTCCATCTGCAGTCAAAAATCTACATCCTCAAGAAGATTATCAGCCCCTGTGGAATTCAGTGTCTCTACCTAACCTCTGAGGAGACTTCATCACCTACAAGCAGGAATCTAAGACACTGTCTTTCTGGTTCCCTGGAAGAGGTGTGTGTTGCTCAGTTGGAACTGTGCAAAGCCTTGCGGTTAATTTGATATGATGGGAGCATGAAGCGATATAAGAAGTCAACTCCAGGTGAAGAAAGCATCTCAGTGGGTAACTGTAAACCAAAGATAATGTTCCCAGTTGGTTTAGGGTTGAAGAATGGTACCAGGAAAACAACACATCTCTGACCTCAAAGGAGACCCAGCAGATAAATGTGAAAGAATGATCCTCACCATCTGGGTAATCCATAGTTGGAAAACTGGTAGTTAATTGTACTCACTCTTTGCTAAATAGCGTAAGTTATAACTATCCAGTATCAACCATGACCAAGACCTGCTAGTTTGTAAACAGCCTGGAAGAACAATAAGAAAACTCTCCATTGCAGTTGTCTGTATATTCCTTATAAAAGTGATTGATCTCTGATTGAGGAGAAGAGGAGAGGGACAGGAAAAGAGAAGAATGGTAGAATGAAACCTACCCAACTATCCTATGTACATACATGAATATACACAGTGAATTTTACCTTTATATATATCTATAGTGCACTAATTTAAAAATAAAAACTATAAGAAAATAGAAGAAAGGCCAGTAAAATAGAAGAAAGGGAACAGGAGAAAGAGTGAGAAAGGAAGGGGAAAGGAGTAGGGACTGAAATGGAGCAAATTATATTCCATGCATGTATAATTGTGTCAGAATGAACCCTGATAATATGCATAACTCTAATGCACTAATAAAATATTTTTAAAGTGAAAAAAAACAGAAAGTGGATGGTTGATAGCCACTAGGCTGGTTCCATAACTTGGCTATTATGATTGCACTGTTATAAACATTGGAACACCTCCATTATAGTTTGTTGATTTTAGTTCTTTTGGATAAAGTAGGAGTAAAACAGCTCATCAGATGGTGGTTCCATTCTGAGTCTTTTGAGGAATCTGATAATGATTTCCATAGTGGTTGTACAGATTTGCAGTCCCACCAACAATGTGTAAGTATGTTATATATACACAATGGAGGTCTGCTCAGCCATGTCATCTGCTCTAATGGATGGAACAGGAGAACATCAGTTAAGTGAAGTAAATGTGACTCCGAAAGTAAAGGATTGAATACTTTCTCTAATACTTGGAAGCTAAAGAGGAAAAAAGGAATATAAAAAGGGGATCTCATGAAAACAGAAGGGAAAACAGTAGAGTGAAGGAAGGGGATGCAGATGGAGGGAGGAAGGAAAAGGGATGAAGTCAATCAAATTATACTCTGCACATGTACAAATATTTCCCAATGAACCCCATTTCATGTATGATTATAATGTACTAATTTAAAAATATATATATAAGGGAAAACAGTAAAGAAAAGGAACAAAGGGAAGGGAGGAAGGGGGTAAGAGCAAGTACTGGGAAATGAAATGGAGCAAATTTATGTGCATGTATGAATATGTCACATTCATAACTCACTATTATAATACGCACAAAAAAAACAATTTTGAAAAACAAAGTGACCGGTTTGGAGCTCCTCCACGAACCAGTCGCTGCCTTTGTGGGCAGGGTGCAGGGAGTGGGGCTGGGGGCCTGGAGCCTGGGGTCCCCAGGGCTAAGTGTCCTCCTGTATCCCACGCGCTCAGCTCCCAGTTCCGACTGGCTGCCTCAAAGTTTCCCAACTCGCAAGAGCAGCTGCCGCTTTCTCTTGCCTTTGTTTTCCCCCTCTCAGGATGGAAAATGAATTTCGAGCATCGCTGCGGAGGCTGCCAAGTAATTGGAAAACATGTCGAACAATGTGTCTGGTTGCTCGGCGGGGGCGCGGTGCCCCCCTTCTGGTGGTTTCCTTGTCGCTCGGGGAGAGGACTAAGCAGCACCCTCCCCGGGCCCTGAAGTCCCCACCCCGCCCACGGAGGGAGAAGCTGCTGGAGCAGCATGTGTGGAGAGAAGGGTGTCCCTTGGGCACGTATATAAAATAGGCCGATTTCAGAGCCGCGGGGCGTGCTGCAAACAGAAGCAGAACCAGTCCTGGTGTGTGCAGGCTACACCGAGGGAGCACTGACCGAAAGTCTTCAGAGGCGGATCTGGCCCAGCCGCCCAGCGGCCAGAGCGTGGACCTCCTAAGGGCCTGCACAGCACCCTGATGTAGAGTCAGACCCCACAGGGGCTGGAACCCAGGTCCCTCTCCGCTCTCCACTCCTTCTCCATCCCCAGCACCATCGCCATCCATCTGCCCCAGCCCACTCTTCCTGCACCAGCCCCGCAGCTCACAGGGAGCACCTGCTCCCAACACTTCGAGAGCACGGTCCGTTTTTATATGCGGGTTTGGCAGGATGCCTAACCTCCTTCTCTGGAGATGAACCAGTGCCCCACCCCATCTAGCAATGGATTCCAAGGACACTGGCTGTGTCTTAACTTTGAGAGTACCCACAACATTTGGTGCAGTTTTTGAGAGCATCATTTTAAATCCAACTTCCATCTCACTCTACAGTGACTCTCTCTGGAGGCTCCTGCTCATGGTTGATGTGAACAAACCAATCTCCCCTTTTGCTCCCAGGCTAGGCTTTGCATAAGATCTGTCTTGGATGAGATATACCAAAAGGCCCAAGTGTAGTCCTGGGTCCCTGTCTATCTGGAATTAACAAGGCCCCATGAGGAAGTGACACACACCTAAATGATAAAGACAAACCAATGCCCCTACCCCACTACCACCACAAGAATGTTCTAGGTAAAACCCTCTACCTATGCAAGCCTGGACCCTGCACACCTGCCCACCCCCATCTCCTAGCCCTCCCTTTAGGGAGGGATCCATGACCCACAAAGCCTTTATTAGCTCTTTCAGCTCCATTTAACTACACAAATGGTTTGGTCACAGCTGACTGATCCCAAATTTGCCAGTGATTTTCTTTTAATTTACCGTGGCTCAGTCCCCCTGTAATACAGGTAAAGGAGGCATATTTGTTCCCAAACTCCCCTCCTGGGGTTAATCATGCACAGAACAAAACTCCATTTGAGCCACTTAATGATTTCATTTCCACCCTAAGTTTAAAGGCACTGTGGCTATAATACTAATGTAGGTCCCTCTCTCCCTGAACTCCAGATATTTGTATATGCACAAGAGTGGGAGCTTGTCATTTCCTTAACCATTCCCTATCAGGTCAGAGCTGGTAATAGTAGGTCTCTTTCACTTTCTGCATGGGATGGGCCCCCCTCTTTTCCTAGGCACTTCTCCTCTCCTGTAGGAAGCCATGTCTGTCTCATAGGATTATTTTTACACCCACCTGTAGGATCTGAAGTCACCTCTCAGCCACTTCCCTTGCCATATGCTTCGCCCCAGCCTCCCTTGCATTCCAGACATTCAGAGCCAGCCTATTTCCCTAAACATCCTCACACCTCCGCATGGGAGCATTTCCTGTGCCTTGAGGGCCCTTCCTTTATCATCAGAGCCTGGCAACACCTCCAAAACTCTGCTTAAACATCACCTCTGCTGGCAATCAACTGATTCTTTAACTCTCCAGCACAGCAAGTTGATCCCACCATCTATATTCTTTTGGCTCATTTTCACACAATATTTCATTTTGGTTTGCATGGCAGCTCTTCCACCCTCTCTGAGTTCCCTGGGGGTAGATTTACCTGGATATCCTACATTCTAGTACAGTACTAGGCATAAGTGCTTGATGTGTTTTATTTGAATGAATAACCCCTATATATTTTTATGTATCTGGATATGAAATGTATTCATAACTAAAATAAGATATGCAAAGGTAGTCCATCTGCTTAGGCTTTCCAAATGGTGCTAAAATCTATACCAGGCCCTAACACAGGAGCTGACTCAGGAAAAGACCAGGTCACCTTCAGAAAATGTGGGTTTTGCATGCAAATGGCGCCACCTGGTGGTTTAAGGCAAAACAGCATCTCAGCCCAAGATAGTGAACAAAAGGCTTCATCCCTTGGGTCCTGAGATAGGTGTATCCATTCAAAGGCCTGCGCCTACCCTCTTTACCTCTCTCTTCCTGAGATCTAGGTGGGGACCTTCCTTTAACAGTCAGGGCTCATCCTTGCCAGCAGTTTTCACACATGCAACTTCTTCACTTTGAACATTCTCTAAGCTCACATCTCAATTTATACCTGCAGCCTGGTCTTGTATCCACCCCCACAGGGTGCAGGACCCAAATTGAACTGTTGCCCCTAGTCTTGGTCTATCCTATCTAAAAGCAGAAGCCATTCCCTCCAAGACCCTTCTCCTCAATGTCCATGTAACACATGCTGCCAAGTCACTGATCCTGTCCCAAATCTACCCTCTTCTCACCTCCCAGCCCATATCAGCACCCCTCCTAATGTTCCAGGAGCATCCACATTATCTTCACACACAGTGCTGAAAATGACCTGTCATCTCCCCTTCAAGGCTGTCAGTCACATGTCCCCAGAGCCATACCCTCAAGGCTTCCAGCATTGGATGAATGGATGGATGGGTGGATGGCAGGCATAGCATCTGTGCCAACACCAGGACAGGATGTTAAATAGCATGTCTCTTTATTAGCAGTTCAGCAAGAAGATTCCAGTGCTACCACTGTCAAAATGAAGGGCTCACCCACTGGAGTCTCTCTGCCCAGATCTGGTCACCCTTCAGGTCAAGCAGGAGATGAACATTCTTCTGATACAGGCTGCTCCTTGACCCTGAAAGCCTTCAACCTGGGAAGCAGAGAAATGTTCAGGGAACCCATCATGCAGATGTGATGACTTTTTGTAAGCCTACTATTTTCCATATTCATATTAGGAAAACTCACCAAAGTTGCAGTGGTGTATCAGACTTGCTGGGATTGAAGCCTGGCTCTGCTTCTTCCAACTTCAGAAGCCCCTAAGAGTACTGACTACCCCGCCACCCAGCAGCACCCTTGATTTCTCATCTCCAGGAATATTAGCAAATAATTGATGTACATTTACCATGTGCTGGACACTCCCCTCAGGACAAGCCTCTGAAGTAAACATTCCTATTGTAGATGAAGAAATTGAGGCACAGCAGAACCTGTCATGGTTCAGCTGAATTAGACCCCAGTGTCTGCTCCCCTGGCTTGGTTTACATTCTGCTGTCTGTATAATGGTTGATTTTGGATCAAATGAGAAACCTTGACAGAGTACCTTATGCAAAAGCTGACGTGCAGTAAGTACTTGATAAATGCTAATATTACACCTCCATAGCATTCCTTAAGGGTGTAGAGGCTGGCTGTGGGAAATCATGGCTTTAACACCCACAGCAACCAGTGCAGTTTGTCAAACCAGCAGGGATGCAATGACTGCTTCCAGCAAGGATCCTGTGTTGGGATTGCCCTGCCATTGACCTTCTACCTTCTGAAACCACATGAACAGCCACTTTTATGACAATGGTACTGAGCACAATCAAAGAGGCCATGTGACCCAAAGTCACGTACAATATCCTTGGTTGGTGCCAGGTCCAAAATCTATCTACTCTCTCCTGACTGATCCTGTGACTCAGAGTGAGGTTAGTAGACCAGAATGAGGCATTACAGGAGCCCAAGCAGCACTGCCCAGGAACTATTAGAATGCAGCCCCACCGAAACCTCAAATATGAGGTCCTGAGCTTGTGAAGGATTGAGAAACACTGGTCTCTGGCCCCACAGATAAAAGAGCTGAGAGGTCAATCTGAAACTTAGTGGTAGGTTCTTTCAGAAGAGAGTCTTTTGTAAGACCCTACAACAGCTGCTTTCTCCCTGGGCTACCCTGCCTCCCAAGCACATCCACCCCACCCACACACACACACTGATAGGGATAAGCTATACATTATTATCAAGTTCCCCATCCCAGAACTCTTTCTCCATACCCAGGAATGGAGATACCATCTGCTTATCCCAGTCCCTCACTTGCCTGCTCCCTTACCTGTGACTCTTAGCAGCTTGAAAAGGAAGATCGGAAGCTTATGTCCGGAGTTGATTCATTCCTAAGATGGGATAAGCTGTAGGAGGCAGAGGAGAGGAGTGGAAGCTTCTAGAAGGGAGAGGAGGATGCTGGGTGGCAAAATGCCCAGACCACAGCACAGGGTCAGAGGCTGCCATGGGCAGGTTGTGACTGGGCCATCACCACCTGTAGACCTAGGAATGAAGTCCTAAGAAGAAGGCCACAGCCCAGAGTCCTTCTGTGAATTGGCAGGCACCAAACAGTAGCCCTAGGAACTGCTTGTCCCCACTCTTGATGTAAGAACAAACACCAAAAAGAACATAACTGGCTTTGGACAGGAAATCCAGCAGTGACTCCACCCCAACTCCCCCAGGTGAGAATGCAAAGCATCTTGTCTTATTGACTTACCTTCGTCTCACCTGCTCTATTCGATCTTGTATGATGTCATCCATCATCTCACTTGGCACTTGGAAGATACGGGTATGGCTGCGAAATGCAATTCAATATGGGAATTCTGAGCTTCTTTTGAACTAGGCATTGTGAGACTGCCAGAGTTGAGATTATAGGAACAATGCTCTTGCCCTGTTGCTATGAACTTTGAAACTGGCTCCTCACCCCTATCATGTAAAGTTGTTTTGTTTTTGTTCTGTTCTATTTTGTTTTTAACTAACCAATTACTGGTGAGTCACCCAATCATGCTGGACTTGCCTTCACCTTTCTGGCCCACTTGGCATCCTTTCAGATTCTGTATCCCGTTCTCCCTTCAGAAGCCTGTGCTCTGTCCACTGAATACCCAACTTAAGTGCCCATCAAAACTGCCCTTCCTAGGTAATTCCTGGTGCTGTGGGCTTTTGAAGGTGACAGCAGCATTGATACTGCCTCCAATGGCCCTCTGCCCACAGGGAGGTAAAGATGTGATCCTGAATATGGATCCCACAAGGCAGAGACAGATCAGCACCCAGATGAGGAGATGAAGACTGGGCCCTGGATGCACATGGGATACCACAGGTGCCTGACTCTCCTGCTCCTTGAAGCTTTCACCCCTGTTCTTTCAGTAATGCCCAGTTCAAGAGCCAGTCCTTGGCAAAAGGCCTGCTAGGGACGTTCCTGGGTAGGAAAGCCCAGCAGGTGTGTGACCTAGATCCCCCATGTTGTGCTTACAGATACGCTACATGACTTCCCTAACACTTTCTTTAACTTTCACACACCATAGCCACTAGGTCAACTTTTAAGTCTCTGAAATTAATGACTATGTCTTGTTCTCTTCTCTCCTCCAATGTTGCCAGCAAATATCGGTGGTGAGTACATGTCTATTAAACCATTTGTGTGTGGGGGGAAACAGGAAGACACTGTTGGTTTAAAATCTCCATTGAAAATTCAGAGTGAAAAACTCATATATAGAAAATCTACTGATTCTTATATGGACTTTTCAAAAGCTTAAAACTAATTAAGCTATATAGCAAAGGTTTAAAAATATTGGAAGATGACTTGTATATTATCCAAGGAACACAACATAGAGCAACTCCTATGGAAAATCATGGATTACAATCAACAACATTATGATTTAAGGAGGTCTGGCAGGTTTCTCATCCAAAAATCTCCTTTTCAGAGAGTCTCAAATTCTACCATTAGTTATCCCTTCCTGTTGTGCAGTTAGTGCACATTTAAATCCTTCTAAAATGCGGATGGCACTGGAAAAGGTTAGCACATGAAAACCTGATATCCTAAAACAAAAATATATTTCTTGAGAAATACAGCCTCCTGGAGAGCAAATAGCAAAATCAAAGATTGGTAGAGAAAAGAGCTGGAAGATGAAAGCACTCTTTAGTTTTCTGTAGACCAGTTTAAGCCCACAACCCTCTACTGGGAAGGGATTTGGGGTTGTCGAAAGCTTGAGCTGAATTCAGGAACCGAAAAGGAAGTTGAATGCCTGTGCCCAAAGAAAGGGGCAGCTTCACACCAGTTCTCTCTGCCCTAGTCGTAGCATCTTCGCACTCCAGAGAGAGGCTAGCCTGCAGAGAATAACGAAACCACCATCATGTGGTTTTGTCACAGAATTCTAGCCTTGGGCACTGGGAAGCTACCACACACCTCAGTTGCAGAGGAGGGTTTTGGCTTTAGCATTTTAAGGCTTATTTTTTAATGTAGCTCTGAAAGTACAGGCACTTCTGAACTATTCAAGTGCAAAAATGACAGAAATCTGAAATGTATTCAGAAGCATTTAGGAAATGGAGAGCAAGCCCAGTTTCCCAACCCCTCAAGTCATTTAAAAATATACAAAGGAGCTGGGCTTTCAATATAGCAAAAATATTCCCTTAAGACCCCAAAGGAAGAGATATTTCTCAGCCAAAGGAGATGGCATCTCTAGAGAGAGCAGCTGTGCGTTTGTGTTGGCCCAGGGAGTCCCAGAGAGAAGTACTTGTGCTTTCTCACTGACCCACCCCACCGGCTTGCTCAGGGCAAATGAGATGCTTTACCTCCATCTTATGAACTGGATTCTTGTTCTCTCCTCCAGGACCTCTTGACTCTGGTTTGCTAATAGATCAGACTTTGAAAGATGGTGCTTCACCTAGGAAATCCGGGAAGGGGTCCATGTGACTACTGAGCAGCCTGGCCCCCCATAGCTGGAGTGGACTGAGCCCTGACCCGGCATCTCTCACAGGGGGTCACCCTGCCTCTCCCCAAACTCTCACTCCCAGGGCAATCATCTCAAACACAGTTACCACATCTCTGGTCACATGTACATCTTGGCCATGAGTAGGAGGAGAGGTGGTGGACATCTTCTCCTTTATGACCTGGGAAGCCTCCTCTTCTGTCTGAAAGGGGAGTAATTTCCTTTTGAAAGTGTCATTCTCCTTTTTTTTTTTTTTGTACCAAGTTTGTTGAACTTAGGGGTGCTTAACCACTGAGCCACATCCCCAGCCCTCTTTATGTTTGATTTTGAGATGGGATCTTGCTAAGTTGCTTAGGATCTCACTGAGTGGCTGAGACTGGTTTTGAACTTGTGATCTCCTGCCTCAGTCTCCCAAACCTCTGGGATTACAGGTGTGCACCACCATGCTTAGTATCACTCTCACTTTAATCCTGGGTCTTCCTATTCTATTCCTTCCCCTTTTTCTTCTCCATCACATCACACATGACACGCATCCATGTGCACATACTCCATATCTCACAGTTCCTGCACTAAGCTCCACTGTTGCTACTCTTTGAAGTCCCAGGGAACTCCCCAAGTCCCTGGCCCTCTCCCACAGTGTTCCTGAGACACAAGACTGGTTCGTGTTGATGCTAACACATCTCTTACCAGGACAAGAGTCTCAGTGTCCTTGTGGACATTTGGGTGAATTGGACTCAACTCTAGGCAGGGTGTTTCATAATGAACTTGAGTTTCCCGGTTTTATGGAGAGGGAAGTCCCGATTCCTGGTTCCACAAAACTCGCTCTCTAGATCTTTGGATACCCAGGATCAGAGAATCCTACTCACCTTTTTCAACCAATGCTCTACTACCGATACAGCCTCACTTGCCACAACTTCAATGTCCTGGAACAAATAGGTAATTGGATGATCTCAGAAAACCTGGAACCCAGCCCTGACCTCATGTCTCTCTTCCAAACATAAATATTATAATGTTTCTGTGAAGTGCAGCAAGGGTGCAGAAGGGGAGAAGGTAAAGGAGAAAAAAATTCGCATAGCTACCACCAACACCACTTACTGAACTCATCCTTGGTGGGAAGGGGAGCCCTACACCTTTCCGGGTGAGAATGTACACAATCCATGTTGTAATGATCATCTTTGAACTTATACTAGGCCACCTTCTTAGCTCCCTCCTTCCATTGAAGCTGCCTGAGAACCTCTATGGGACAGGGAGGTCATTGATGGGAAATGCCCACCTGATTGGCTGATCAATGATGATGTGACAATGACCTCCCTTAATCTCCAGGCTCAGAGTAGAGATGGAAAAGGGAGACCAGGAAATTTCCACCTTAGTGATGGCCCTAGCTCAGAAGGGTGGGAGGGAATGAGAGATAAGGTTAAACTATTGCCAATAAGAGCCCGAAAAGATACCAAGGGGAATTTACCCAAACCCTGGATAGAGAATCTCAGGGTGGGGCCTGGAGTGGTGGGTTGAGATGGCTGGTCATCTAGTCCTGAGCAATGCTCAAAAAGAGATTTTACAAATCAAAAGAATAAAGTGGTGGCAAAATGACCTGAGCTCCCTAGATAGTCATTCTCAACAAGGTCAGAGGTATTCCTTCTCTTTATGCATAGGGGCACAAAAAAGTTTGTTTTCCACCCAGAAGACAACAAAGATGAGGGAACAATGTTCTCAACAGGGATATTTGCTTTATTTTTTTTGTCTACTTTGTTTACCCAAGTGATTTAAATCATTAAAAAAATAAATAAAACAGTCAGAAGTAGAGAATAAAAAGTGAAAGCCCATTTCTTTGAAAGATATTTCCTGATGACTTCAGTTCCCCCTGGGTGGAAAAAGAGTGAAGTGGAAATGACAAGGAGATTTCCTGTGACTTGAGACGGGGGCAAAACCAAACCTGATGAGGGTTCAGATAGTTGCTGTTCCCATCTGGACATTTTACCATGGCTTGGAAGAAGCTCAGAATGTCCCAAAGGACAGAGAGCCATGTGCAGCTGCTCTCAACAGCAGCTGAAGCTCAACTCAGTGGATCCTGAGACATTAAGATATTCTCAAGTTCTCAGAAACTAGGCCTATAATCCTCTCTTTCTGCTAACTTGTTACATGCCCTTGACCTAATCTCTGGTCCTAGTTTCTTTGTTCTTAAAATGAAAATAAAATGGGGTCTCTAGTTTCCATCTAGCTCTAATCCTCTAGCAATCTCCCCATTCTTGTTCTTCTACGTATGGCTGAAAACCTTTCTCTCTCTCCCCAATTTTCCCAGTATTATCACTATGTCTCCTCACTCTCAACAAATCACCTCAATTTTCTATCTTCCCCATCTGGGACAGAATAGGATAAACTGTGCTGAAAGTTGAGGAAACAAATCAGAAAGGTTTCTTTCACATGTTCAAAAGTGCCAATGCAAGGTGGGCAGCTCTTCAGAGCAGCTGTGCAGCACATGGTGACTCAGAGCTTCAGGAAGCTTCCATTCTGTGGCTGCACACTTTTCAGGATGTATCCGCCATTACAAAACAGGGGGCGAGAGCACAAGGAGGGTTCAGATCAGCTTTTCTGGGTTTCTGCCCAGAGGCTCCCGGTACTTCAAGAGTCTTTGGGGTAGTACTAGTCACACGGCCCCAACATATCCCCCAAAGAGACTGAAAATTGTACAGTAAAAATGATTTGTCATTATATGTGTGTCTGCTGACACCTCCTAAAAATTATGTGTCCATCCTATTGAAATGATCTCATGTTTTAATAACAAAATATTAATGTGATTCAAAAATCAAAACTATGTGAAAAAGATAAATTCAGAGAAATTTCATCTTCTCCCCTAGACCTTCAACCTCATTCTAAATCACTTCAGAAGTAAATTTTCGTAGTTTCTAGGATATATATCCTGTGTTTATGTTATCAAAATGAAGCATACATAAATCTACTCTTGCTTTTTTATTACTATCATAAAAAGCATTTAGTAAAATGTAAAAATATATATACACCTCAAAAAAATTTTTATACATACACCTATTTGACCACTTTCAGATCAAGATATGTATATTTCTAATACACCAGCCTACTTCCAGGTCATACTCCCCCAAACATTTTTTTACCTCACTTGCCATAATTAAGTTCTGCCTAGAAAAATACAGTATGTATTCTTTTCTCTTCAGCCTCCTTTACTTAACATTAATGTTGTTTCATTAAGCTGTAGTGCATCACTTCATTTCTGGAGAATATTCTGTCCTATCATTGTAGTGCCAATTATCAAATTTATTGTTAATATGCATTTGTATTATAACTAGCTTGATGCTTTTAAAAATAATGCCACTAGGTCTTGGGTTGTAGCTCAATGAAAGAGCACTTGCCTCTCCTGTGAGGCACTAGGTTCAATCCTTAGCACCACATAAAAATAAAATAAATTAAAAAATAAAGATATTGTGTCCATCTATAGCTAAAAACATTTTTTAAAAATAATGCTTCTATGGACATTCTTTACTAGCATTTTAATTGACATCAACTAACTCTTCTGCGTATATACCAGAGATTGGAATGACTTGTTATAGATTTTACAGATGTTCAACATTACAGTATACCAGAAAGTAATGCCAAATGTTTGCACCAATCCACTGCCCATAAACAATGTGTGAAAGTAACAATTGCTCTGTATTTGCATCAACACTTGGTATTGCCACCTCTCTAAATTCAGCCATCCTGGTGGAGTGATAATTTATAATAGTTTAGTTTGTCTTTAACTGATTTAATAATCAATCAAGTGTTTAATCTGGGATTAAACATGTTTTTACTTGCTATTGAGTCTTAGGGGTATTCTTTTCTGTGTGTGAAATGCCTCTTCAAGTCTCATGTCCTTCAAATATCGGTCTTTTCCTTATTGATTTTAAGATTTTTTTCTTTATCTGTTTGCTTTTGTTTTTGTTTTCGGTAGTGGGGATTAAACCCAGGGGTGCTTTACCACTGAGCTACATCCCCAGGCCTTTACACTTTTTCTTTTAAGATTTCATTAAGTTGTTGAGGGCCTTGCTAAATCGCTAAGGCTGGTCTCCAACTTGTGATCCTCCTGACTTGGCCTCTTGAGTCACTGGGATTACAGGCATGCACCACCACACCTGGCTGTAGGATTTCTTTATGTATTGTGGATGAGAGTCCTTTACAAATATGAGCTTTGCAACAATTTTATCCCAATCTATGACTTGGACTTTAACTCCTAGTTTTGACTTTTAAGGAACAGAGATTCTTAATTTTTATGTTTGCTGTTTTTGTTGTGTGTGTGTGTGTGTGTGGTGCTAGAAATCAAACCCAGGACCTTCGCATGCTAGGCACGTCTGTACCACTGCGCTATATTCCCAGCACTGAGACTCAATTTTTAAAGTGAGTTTTATTGATTAAATATTACACAATTCACCCATCATAGTGTGTAATTAAATGATTTTAGTAGATTTTAGAACTATGCAACCATCACAGCAATCTAGTTTTAGATCATTTCTACCACCCCAAAAATGTCTGTCGTACATTTGCAGTCAATCCCTGTTTATGTTCTCTGCCCACAGTCTGCTTTCTACCTCTATAAATTTGCTTTGTCTGGGCATTTCATACCATATTGTCCTTATTTCATTGAGCATGATGGTTTTTAGGGTTATCTACAGGGTGGCATGTATCCTAAATGTGTTCCTTTTAATCAAGGAGTAGTATTGCTCTCTATGTAGGTACCACATTTGTTTATTCATTCACTAGTTGACGAGCATATAGATGGTTTCCTGTTTGGGGCCTTTATGAAAACACGTTTGTTTAAAATCAAAACAACAACTACATATATATATAATATATATATATACACACACACTGTATATATATATATTTATATATATACAATATAATATTGTATATATATAATTATATATATATACACACATATATATTTGCATATGTACATGTGTATTATTTCTCTTGGATAGATTAACAGGAATGTGTTGGTAATTTTATGGTTAACATTTCCCCTTTATTTTTCATGATGCTGGGGTCAAACTCAGGACTTCATGCATGCTAGACAAGTACTCTACCATTGCTATATCCCCAGTCTTCTTTTTTTAAAAACAGCTTTATTGAGACATAATTCACATTCCATAAAATTCACCTACTTAAAATATACAATTCAGTAGTTTTTAGTATATTCACAGAGATGTACAATAATTGCATCTATCCAATTTCATAATATGTTCATCATCCCAAAAAAGAAACTTTGTACCCATTAGCAGTCAAACCCATTTCCCCCTAATCCTTCCCTCAGCTCCAGGCAACCACTAATCTACTTTCAGTCTCTGTGGATTTACTTATTCTTAATATTTCATAGGAATAAAATCACACAATACCTGGTCTTTTGTGACTGGTTTCTTTAACTTAGTACAATGTTTTTGAGGGTCATCACATTATAGCATGTGTTAGTCATTTAATTTTCTTATTGAAAAGAAGCATTTCATTGGCTGGATACACCACATTTTGTTTATCCATTCTTTGATTGATAGACATTTGGATTGTTTCTGTTTTGGTATGAATGATGCTAACATGAACATTGTGTACATATTTTTGTGTAGACATGTTTTCATCTCTCTTGGTTTATACCTAGAAGCAGGATTGCTGGATCATTTGATAATCCTATGATTAACATTTTGAGGAAACTGTTTTCTAAATGGTTTCACCACTTTAACTTTCCACCATCAGTACATGAGGGTTCCAATTTCACCACATCCTTGTCAACACTCTTGTGTCCATTACTCTGATTTCAACCATCCTAATGAGTTTAAAGTAGTGTCTTATCATAGTTTCAATTTGTATCTTCCTAATGATTAATGATGTTGAGCATTTCTTCATATGCTTCACAGCCATTTGTATTTCTTCTTTGGAGAAATATCTACTCAAATCCTTTGCCATTTTATAATTGATTGCCTTTTTATTATTGAGTTGTAAGCACTCCTCGCATATTCTGTAATATATGTGACGTATGTAATGGTATATGTTATTTGGCTAGCAAACATTTGCTCCCATTTTGTGGATTGTCTTTTCACTTTTTTGGTGGCTTAATTTGAAGTTTTGAATTTTGACAAAGTCCAATTTATTTTTACTTTTGTTTCATGTCTAAGAAACCATTGCCTCATCTATGATCATGAAGATTTACTCCTATGCCTCTTCAGAATTTAATGGTTGTAGCTCTTATGTTTTTGTTATGATCCATTTTTAATTTTTTATAGAGTATGTGGAGTAGTGTCCAGCATCATCTTTTTGGATGTGGATGTCTCATTGTTCCAGCACTGTTAAAAGAACATTATTCTGAATTGATTGTCTTGGCACCCTTGTCAAAAATCAATTAACCATAAATGGAAGAGCTTTTTGGGTGTCAGTTTACCTTTTTTTGCCTGTCCTTATACAGTTTTTACAACTGTAGCTTTCTGGTATGTTTTGACATTGGAAAACATGAGTTCTCTAACTTTACTCTTCCCCCCCCCCCAGACTGTCTTTCCTATTACAGGTTCCTTGAATTTCCATATGAATATTAAGATTAGTTTGTCAACTTCTACCCTTCAAAAACCTGCTGGCTAGCCAGGTGTGGTGGCGCACTCCTGTAATCCCAGCATTTGGGAGGCTGAGTCAGGAGGATTGCGAGTTAAAGCCAGCCTCAGCAACTTAGTGAGGCCCTAAGCAACTCAGTGAGACCCTGTCTTTAAATAAAATACAAAATAGGGCTGGGGATGTGGCTCAGTGGCCGAGTGCCCCTGGGTTCAATCCCCAGTACCCAAAAAAAAAAAAAAAAAACTGCTGGCTTTTAATTAGGGATTGCATTGAATTGAATATGTTCGTCAATTTGGGGAGTTTTGTCCTATTGACAATATTAAGTCTTCAATTCAAAAAAAAAAAATGGAGTGCCTTCCTATTTATTTAGATCTTAAATTTCCTTCAGTGAATTTTTGCAGTTTCAGTGCATAAGTCTTGTACTTTGTTACTATTCTTAAGTATTTATTCTTTTCAATGCTATTATAGATGGAATTCTTTTCTTAGTTACATTTTGGATTTTTCATTGTTGCTGTGTAGCAGTATAATGGATTTTTTTATATTGCTGAACTCATTTATTGTAAACATTTTTTAGTGGTTTCCATAGAATGTTCTAAATACAAGATCAAACAATCATCAACAGATATAATTTTCCTTTCTTTCCAATCTGGATGCCTTTTTGTCTTCCGCCCCACTCACCTAATGGTGAGTACTTACTGGCTACATGCTAGTAAGTAAAACTGGAGAAAGCAAACACCTTTTTACCATTAAGATGATGTCAGATAAGGGCTGGGTTTTTTGTTTGTTTTTAGATACCTTTTATCAGATTGAGGAAGTTCCCTTCTTGTACCTAATATTTTTAGTGTTTTTATTATCAAAAGCACTGAGTTTCATCAAATGCTTTTTCTCTACAGAGGTGATAATATAGTTTCTGCCTGTTACGTTTATTAACATCATGTTACATTATTATCTTTATTTTCAGATGTCAAACACCTCCTAGGATAATCTCACTTGGTTATGGTAATAATCCTTTTTGTTGTGTGGAGTTATTGCTAGCATTTTGTTGAGGATCTTCACATCTCTGAGAGATACTGGCCTCTGGTTGTGTTTTCAGATTAATGCCCTTGTCTTGTTTTGGCATCATTGCCACAGGGGTCATAGGATGAATTGGGATATGATACTTTCTCTTCTGTTTTTCAAGAGTTTGTAAAAAGATAAGCAGCAGTTCTTCTTTAAATGTTTGGCATACATTTAACTTTTTAATAAATGCCCAAAGTTTTCCAACAAGACTAATATTTTACTCTCTCATCAGCATTGTATGAAGGTCAACCTTCTCCCCATCTTTACATTTGTATTGTCTTTTTTTTTTTCATTTAATTTTGATCCATTGAACACAAATGGAGTACAGCTATTGTTTCTCTGGTTGTACACAAAGTAGAGTCACACCATCTGTGCATTCATACATGTACACAGGGCAATGATGTCTGTCTCATTCTGTTATTATTCTTATACTCCCAGCATGACACACCCCTCCCTTCCCTCTATGCTATCAATCCCTCCTCCATTCTTGTCTCCCTTCCATTATGCATCATCATTCACTTATCAGAGAGATCATTCGGCCTTTAGATTTTGGGGATTGGCTAATCTCAGTCAGCATGACAGTCTCCAACATCATCCATTTACCTACAAATGCCATAATTTTATTCTTCTTTATGGCTGAGTAATATTCCATTGTGTATATATACCACAGTTTCTTTATCCATTCATCTATTGAAGGGCATCTAGGTTGGTTCCACAATCTAGTTATTGTGAATTGAGCAGCTATGGACATTGATGTGGCTGCATCACTGTAGTATGCTGATTTTAAGTCCTTTGGGTATAGGAAAAGGAGTGGGATAGCTGGGTCAAATGGTGGATCCATTCCAAGTTTTCTAAGAAATCTCCACACTGCTTTCCAGAGTGGCTGCACCAACTTGCACTCCCACCAGCAATGTATGAGTGTACCCTTTTCCCCACATCCTCGCTAACACCTGTTGTTGCCTGTATTCTTAATAAAAGACATTCTAATTGGGGTAAGATGAAATCTTAAGGTGGTTTTGATTTGCATTTCTCTTATAACGAGGGATGTTGAACATTTTTTCATAAATCTGTTGATTGCTTGTAGATCTTCTTTGGTAGAGTGTCTGTGCATTTCCTTGGCCCATTTATTGATTGGGTTATTAGTGTTCTTGGTGTAAAGATTTTTGAGCACTTTGTAGATTCTGGAGATTAGTGCTCTATCTGAAGTGTGTGTGGCAAAGATTTTCTCCCACTCTGAAGGCTCTCTCTTCACATTGCTGATTGTTTCCTTTGCTGAGAAAAAACTTTTTAGTTTGACTCTATCCCAATCATTGATTCCTGCTTTTATTTTTGCACTTTGGGAGTCATGTTAAGGAAATCTGGTCCTAGGCCAACATGATGGAGATTTGGACCTATTTTCTCTTATATTATGTGCAGGGTCTCTGGTCTAATTCCTAGGTCCTTGATCCATTTTGAGTTGAGTTGTGTACAGGGTGAGAGATAGGGGTTTAGTTTCATTTTGCTGCATATGGACTTCCAGTTTTCCCAGCACCATTTGTTGAAGAGGCTATCTTTTCTCCATTGTATGTTTCTGGCTCCTTTTTCAAATATGAGATACCTGTATTTATGTGGGTTTGTCTCTGTGTCCTCTATTCTGTACCATTGATCTATCTGTCTATTTTGGTGCCAATACCATGCTGTTTTTGTTACTATTGCTCTGTAATATAGTTGAAGGTCCGGTACTGTGACACCCCCTGCTTCGCTCTTTTTGCTAAGAATTGCTTTAGCTACTCTGGGTCTCTTATTCCTCCAAATGAATTTCATGATTGCTTGCTCTATTTCTATGAGGTCCGTCATTGGGATTTTGATTGGAATTGCATTGAATTTGTTTAGCACTTTTGGTAGTACGGCCATTTTGACAATATTAATTCTGCCTATCCAAGAACATGGGAGATCTTTCCATCTTCTCAGATGTTCTTTAATTTCTTTCTTAGTGTTCTGTAGTTTTCATTGTAGAGGACTTTCAATTCTCTTGCTAGATTGATTCCGAAGTATTTTATTTTTCTTGAGGCTATTCTGAATGGTATGGTTTTCCTAATTTCTTTCTCAGAGGATGCTTCACTTATAAATAAAAATGCATTAGATTTATGAGCATTAATTTAATATCCTGCTACTTTACTGAATTTATTTATGAGTTCCAGAAGTTTTCTGGTAGAATGTTTAGGGTCTTCTAAATAGAGAATCATGTCATCAGCAAATAGGGATAGTTTGAGCTCTTCTTTTCCTATTCATATTCCTCTAATTTCTTTGGTCTGTCTAATTGCTCTGGCTAGAGTTTCAAGGACAATGTTGAATAGAAGTGGAGAAAGAGGGCATCCCTACCTTGTTCCAGATCTCAGGGGGAATGCTTTCAATTTTTCTCCATTTAGAATGACGTTAGCTGTGGGCTTAGCATAAATAGCCTTTACAATGTTAAGGAACGTTCCTACTATCTCTATTTTTTCTAGTGTTTTGAGCATGAAGGGGTGCTGTATTTTATCAAATGCTTTCTCTGCATCCATTGAAATAATCATGTGGTTCTTGACTTTAAGTCTGTTGATGTGGTGAATTACATTTATTGATATCTGGATGTTGAACCACCCTTGCATCCCCGGGATGAAACCCACTTGTTCATGGTGCACTACCTTTTTTATATGCTTTTGTATGCGATTCACTAAAATTTTGTTAAGAATTTTTGCATCTATGTTCATTAGGGATATTGGTCTGAAATTCTCTTTCCTCAATATGTCCTTCTCTGGTTTTGGTATCAGGGTGATATTAGCTTCATAGAATGAGTTTGGAAGGGTTCCCTCCTCCTCTATTTCATGAAATACTTTGAGGAGTATTGGAATGAGCTCTGCTTTGAAGGTCTTGTAGAATTCGGCTATGAATCCATCCGGTCCTGGACTTTTCTTTGTTGGTAGGCTTTTGATGACTTCTTCTATTTCATTGCTTGAAATTGATCTATTTAAGTTGTGTATGTCCTCCAGATTCAGTTTGGATAGCTCATATGTCTCTAGGAACCTGTTGATATCTTCCAGGTTTTCTATTTTGTTGGAGTATAAATTTTCAAAATAGCTTCTAATTATGTTTTGTATTTCAATTGTGTCTGTTGTAATATTTCCATTTCCATCCCGAATTTTAGTAATTTGGATTTTCTCTCTCCTTCTCTTCATTAATATGGCTAAGGGTTTATCAATTTTGTTTGTTTTTTCAAAGAACCAACTTTTTGTTTTGTCAAATTTTTTAATTGTTTCTTTTGTTTCAATTTCATTGATTTCAGCTCTGATTTTAATTATTTCCTGTCTCTACTACATTTTATGATGATCTGTTCTTCTTTTTCTAGGGCTTTGAGCTGTAATGTGAGGTCATTGATTTGTTGACTTTTCATTCGTTTATTGAATACACTCCATGCAATGAAATTTCCTCTTTAGCACTGCTTTCATAGTATCCCAGAGATTTTGATATGTTGTATCTTTGTTCTCATTGACCTCTAAGAATTTTTTTATTTCCCCCCTAATGACCTCTGTTATCCATGCATCATTCAATAGCATATTGTTTAATCTCCAGGTGTTGGAGTAGTTTCTGTTTTTAACTTTATTGTTGATTTCTAATTTCATTCCATTATGATCTGATAGAATACAAGGTAGTATCTCTATCTTTTTGTATTTGCTAAGAGTAGCTTTGCAGCATAACATATGGTCTATTTTAGAGAAGGATCCGTGAGCTGCTGAGAAGAAAGTGTATTCGCTTTTTGATGGATGGAATATTCTATACATGTCCGTTATGTCTAAATTAGCGATTGTGTCATTGAGTTCTAAGGTTTCTTTGTTCAATTTTTGCTTGGAAGATCTGTCCAACGGTGATAGAGGAGTGTTAAAGTCCCCCAGTATTATTGTGTTTTGGTCTATTTGGTTCCTGGAATTGAGAAGGAACTGATTGACATACATGGATGCGCCATTGTTTGGTGCATAAATATTTATGATTGTTATGTCTTGGTGATTTATGCTTCCCTTAAGTAGTATGAAATGTCCTTCTTTATCCCTTCTGACTAACTTTGGCTTGAAGTCTGCTTTATCTCAAATGAGGATGGAAACTCCTGTTGTTTTACTAAGTCCATGTGCATGGTATGTTTATTCCCAACCTTTCACCTTTAGTCTGTGGGCATGTTTTTCTATGAGATGCATCTCTTGAAGGCAGCATATTGTTGGGTCCTTCTTTTTAATCCAATCTGCCAGTCTATGTGTTTTGATTGATGAGTTTAGACCATTTACATTTAGGGTTATTATTGAGATATGACTTGTAATCCCGGTCATTTTGACTTATTTTTGGATTTTAATCATAATTGGTTTTTCCTTTAATTGGCTGTTTCTTTAGGGTAATTCCTCCCTTTGCTGACTTATGCTGTTTTTTCTCGTTTCTTCCTCTTGGAATATTTTGCTGAGGATTTTCTGTAGGGCAGGCTTTCTATTTGTGAATTCTTTTAGCTTGTATTTATCATGGAATGATTTTATTTCATCTTCAAATCTGAAAGTCAGTTTTGCTGGGTATAAGATTCTTGGTTGGCATCCATTTTCTTTCAATGCTTGGAATATGTTGTTCCAGGCCCTTCTTGCTTTTAGGGTCTGGGCTGAGAAATCTGCTGATATTTGTATTGGTTTTCCCCTGTATGTAATCTGATGTTTTTCTCTTGCAGCCTTTAAAATTCTATCTTTTGTATGTTAGGTATTTTCATTATAATGTGCCTCGCTGTGGATCTGTTGTGATTTTGTGCATTTGGTGTCCTATAAGCCTCTTGAATTTGATTTTCCATTTCATTCATCAGATTTGGGAAATTTTCTGATATTATTTCATTGAACAGATTATTCATTCCTTTGGTTTGTGTCTCTGTGCCTTCCTCAATCCCAATAACTCTTAAATTTCGTCTTTTCATGATGTCCCATAACTCTTGAAGGATCTGTTCACAATTCCTTACCATCTTCTCTGTCTGGTTGAGTTTGTTTTCAAGATTAAATATTTTGTCTTCGTTGTCTGAGGTTCTGTCTTCCAAGTGATTTATCCTGTTGGTTAAACTTTCTATTGAGTTTTTAATTTGGTTTATTACAACCTTCATTTCAAGGATCTCTGTTTGGGTTTTTTTCAGAATCTCTATCTCTTTATTGAAATGATCTTTTGCTTCCTGCAGTTGCTCTTTTAGCATTGCCTGCATTTGCTCTCTTGACTCCTCATTTGCTTCTTGGATCATTTTAATTATGTACAACTCCCTTTCTGACAATGCTTCTGCCACGTTGTCATTGGGTTCTTTTGGTATAGTATCTGAGTTTGTTTGGAACATTTTTCTTCCCATGTTTTCTCATGTTGGTAGTGTATCTTCCCTTCTAGTAGTGCAAATCCTAGGTATTGCAGTTTCCCCTTAAAGACTTATAGGGGTCCTACCTATTTTCAATACCTCCCCTTGAATTGAGAGATCAATATTGGCAGCACACCATATAAACAATGTGTGTCCTTAATCTAAATAGTCCCTATTAAGATATTAACAGTGTTGTCTTAATAAACAGAGATGAGTTCAAATTATTATCTACAGCATAACCAGTAAATTTTCAATAAGGACTGCAGTTCCTAATGTTGTACAGGGAGAATGAGGAGGGGTATAAGACAAAACCCTAATGAGATAAGAAGTAGGTCTATTGATATGCTATGTCATATGTATAGTGGAAGTGGAATTAAAAGAAATAGGTTGCTAGTGTGAGAAAAAAGAGATTCTCCAAGGAAACATATATATAAGAGGGAGATAGAGTGATAAGTATATTAATAAAAGAAAAAGGTAGGAATATAGTGGGCATATTAGGAATAGTCATAGTGCTACAATTAATTTTAAAACGTTCTGCGATAAAAATATGCTGTCAAACCTCTTAATTTTCAATGGCCTGATGTTTGAGAGGGGCTTGATCAAGCCATGACCCAAGAAGGGTGCTGTCCCACTACCTCCAGGTTGGGAATGATCAATGCTTCTGGGCAGAGGCAGCCTGGCATTGATAGAGGATCAGATGCAGCACAGGGGCTAGACTCTGGGCCAGGGTGTTGGCCTGGGCACTAGACCAAGTTGGGGTGGGAGCGCAGAACTGTGCTCAGTGATGGAGACACTGGGCCTGATAGCCCAGGCAGGCCTGATTTCCACTCTGGGGGTTCAGGCATTTGCAGGTAGTTGCTCTCTCCCAGAGATGCTGCAACATGGCACCGAAGGGCCTACGATCCTGGTTGGCCTGGGGACTCAGGCTGCAGCAGGTGGGAGCTCTCTCCAGGAGACACTGCAAAATCTGTATTGTCTTTTTTATCATAGCTTTTCCAATGGTGTTATGGTTTGGATATGAGGTGTCCCCCAAAAGCTCATGTGTGAGACACTGCAAAAAGGTTCAGAGAAGAAATGATTGGGTTGTGAGAGTCTTAACCTAACCAGTGATTTAATCCCCTGATAGGGATTAATTGAGTGGTAACTGAAGTGGAATGATGTAGCTGGAGGAGATTGGAATTGGGGCGTGGCTTTGGGGTATAGATTTTGTATCTGGAGAGTGGACTCTCTCTTTCTGCTTTCTGATGATGTGAGTTGCTTTCCTCTGCCATACTCTTCTGCCATGAAGTTCAGCCTCACTTTAAGCCCTGAGGAATGGAGCCTGCTGTCTATGGATTGAGACCTCTGAAACCGTGAATTCTCAAATAAACTCTTCCTCCTGTACAGATGTGCTGGTCAGATCCTTTTAGTCAGCGGTGAAATAGCTGACTAAAACAGTTGGGGTATAAAAAGATATATATATATCATCTGTCTTAATTTGAATTTTTTTAGATCTGATTATGTTATTAATCTTTTAGGTGTACTATTTCCTACACATATTAGTGGAACATCCAAATCATTTAATTTTTTTTCTTTTTATGGAATTACAAGAGTTCTTCACATGTTCTGAATGCAGATTAACAAATTTGTGAATACTTCTGTCTGTTGCTTGTTTTTTCATTTTCTTAATGTTATCTTTTGAATGGAAAAAAAAGTTTTAACTCTGATTAAATCAATTTTTTCCACTCATGGAATATTTTTGGCATCACATCTGCACAATCCAAGGTCCAGTAGATTTTTTCCTGTTTTCTTCTAAAAGTTTTATAATGTTAGTTTCTATGTGAAGTTGTATGGTCCATTCTGAGTCATTTTGTTATATATGCTATGGTTTGAATGTGGTTTGTCCCCTCCGAAACTCATGTTGAAATTTAATCCCAGTTATAAGACAGTAAGATTTGGGATCTAAAAAAGGTGATTATGGCTCTTCCTTCATGAATGGATTCATTCATTCATGCAATTAGTGAATTCATGAATTAA
Organism: Glaucomys volans; assembly: GCA_020662805.1. Taxonomy (NCBI): domain Eukaryota; kingdom Metazoa; phylum Chordata; class Mammalia; order Rodentia; family Sciuridae; genus Glaucomys; species Glaucomys volans. The sequence continues at coordinate 791,590 of JAJEJO010000775.1, forward strand.
TGCACTAAGTTATCTCCAGGGTGTATGCTATGAAGTGAGTCTGGCCAGGACTTCTGCACACTCCTTGTCTCTTGCTGTATGTTGCCCTGTGCTGTCATGATTCTACCCACAAGAAGGCCAGCACCAGGTAGAGCTCCTCCATCTTGCACCAGCACCCAAATTTGACCTAACATGAGAGAGCCTTCTAGCCAATCATGGCAGAATACACATTCTTTGTAAGTATGCTTGAAAAATTCTCCAAAATAAAAAATGTGCTATGTCATAAAAGAAATCTCAATGAATTTTTAAAAACTGAATAAAAATATTTTGTCTAAATACAAAAACTTTAAATTAGGATTCAACAATGGGGAAAATTTTAGAAATTCCCAGTTATTTGAAAGTTGAACAATATCCTTCTAAATAACACATGGGTAAAATGATGTCACCAAATTAAAGTATGTTTTAGAACTGAATTTATATGAATACACACTTGGCAGAATACAACTAACTAAAGCTATGTAAAAGGGAAATTTACACCTACCTATATTAAGAAAGAAGAAATATTTCAAATCAATAATCTAATCTTCTATCTTAATAAATTAGATAAAGAAAAAAAAACTAAACCCATAGGAAGAAAAAAAGTAATAAGAAAAACAAGAATTAGAAATCAATACATTAGAGAACAGAAAATCAACAGAGGAAAAAATGGGGGATTTCAATATAAACAAAGATGATCTTTGAAAAGATTTGTTTAAATTAACAAACTTTTGGCTAGGATGAACAGGAAAAAGGAGAGAACATATAGATCACCAAAATTAGGATGTAAAGAGACAACATTATCACTGATCTCTTAGACATTAAAAAGTTTCTGTGGAAACACTGTGATGGGCTTTATGCCAGTAAATCAGACAACTTAAGTAAATTGTTCTGTAACTTCAAAATAATGCCTTACCAAAATTCCAGCATGCTTTTTTTCTTCATTCTGTTAATGTGAGGTATTGCATGGGTTGATTTTTAAATATTGGACCATCCCTGCATTCCAGAAATAGATCCCACTTGGTCACAGCATATAATCTTTTTAGGATGCTGTTGAATTTAGTTTGCTATACTTTCTTGAGGATTTTTGTGTTGATATTCATAAAGTATATTGGTTTCTAGATTTCTGGTTTTGCAATCGCTTTGTCTGACTTTGGTATCAGGACATGAATGACCTAAAAGAATGAGTTTAGGATAGGTGTGGTGGTGCATGCCCTTTATCCCTGTGGCTTGGGAGACTAAAGAGGATCACAAGTTCAATGACAGCCACAGCAATTTAGTGAGGCTGGTGTAGGGAAACCCTGTCTCAATATAAAAAAATTTTTAAAAAGAACTGTGAATGTGCTTCAGTGGTTAAATGCTCCTGGATTCAATCTCCAGTTCAGGAAAAAAAAAATGAGTTTAAGTATTCCCTCCTCTTTAGTTTCTTTGGAAGAGTTTTGGAAGTGTTGCTGTTAACTCTTCAAACGTGGCACAATTTAGTCCTGGACTTTTCTTTATTGGGAAGTTTTTTATTATTGGTTCAATTTCTTTAATAGTTATATCTGTTAAGATTTTCTGTTTCTTAATGATTTAGTGTTGAAAGATTGTGTATTTCTCGAAATTTGTCTACTTCTTCTAGATTATACAATTTGGCATACAATTGCTCATAGTACTGTCTTACAACCATCTTCATTTTTATAAAATTGGCTATGATATTCTCTTTCATGTCTAATTTTCGTTATTTGATTACTCTCTTTTTTATTTGTTGATCTAATTAAAGTCTTGTCAATTTTGTTGACCTTTTCTAAGGACCTCTTGGTTTCATTAGTTTTCTATTTTTTCAATCTCTATTTTTTCTTTATCTGCTATGATTTATCATTTCTTTCCTTCTGCCACCTTTGTATTTAGTTTATTCTTCTTTTCTTCCTTCCACAGGGGTTACAGGCTTGTATCACTGCACCTGGCTTTTTAATGTAAGCATTCATAGCTATGAATTCCCCTCATCACTGTTTTCATTATGTCCTATAAGCTTTGGTATATTGTGTTTTCATTTTCATATGTCTGAATTATTTTCTAATTTCTCTGGTAATTTATTTTTGTCCCACTGGTTGTTTACATTCTGGAAAACATTTATGGATTTTTCAGTTTTCCTTCTTCTATTGATTTCTAATGTGATTAGAAAAAAATACTTAGTATGATTTCAATTGTTTTACAATTTATTGTGGGGCTGGGGCTCAGCGGTAGAACACTTGCCACTCGGTGGTAGAACACTCAGTGGTAGAATACATGAAGCCCTGGGTTCAATCCTGAGCAAAAAAGAAAAAAAAAGGAAAGAAGGAAGGAAAGGAAAGGAAAGGAAAGGAAAGGAAAGGAAAGGAAAGGAAAGGAAAGGAAAGGAAAGAAAGAAGGAAGGAAGGAAGGAAGGAGGGAAAGAAAGACCTAACATATTGTCTATCTTGGAGAATGTCCCACGTGCACTTAAGGAAAATGTGTATTTACCTGTTGCTGAATAGAGTGTTTTTTATGTCTTTTAAGTCACAATGGTTTATAGAGTTGTTCAAGTCCTTTATTTCCTTATTAATCTTCTAACTGGTGGTTCAGATGAATTTTTCTATTTACCCGCACATTTACTTTGACCAGTATTCTTCATTTCTTCATGTGATTTTGAGTTACCATATAGTTTCACTTCCTTTCAGTCTGAAAGAATTCCTTTCATATTCCTTATAAGGCAAGTGTGATAGGACACAATTTTTCAGTTGTTTGTTAAGAAATTTCTTTATTTCACCTTTCTTGAAAAGATTTTCTAAATATAAAATTCTTGATTGACTTTTTTTACTTTCATCATTTTCAATACAGACTTTATTCAGTATCCACAGGGTATTGGTTCCAGGACCCTGTGTGGATACCAAAATGCACAGATGCTCATGTTCCTTAAGTAAAATGACATAGTAGTTTCTTAAACCTATTCACATCCTCCAATATGCTTTAAATCACCCCTAGATTACTTATAATACTTAATTCAATGTTAATATTATGTTGTCATACTGTATTGCTTAGGAAATAATGACAAGGAAAAAGGTGTGTACATGTTCAATACAGATACAACTTTTTAAAAATATTTTCAATCTGTGGTTGGTTCAGTCTGTAGATGCAAAACTTGTTGATTTGGAGGGCCAACTGTATGTCATTTCACTGCCTCTGTCCTCCATTGTTTCTGTTGAGAAGTTATCAATTATAGTGTTGTTCCCTGCATATGATAAATCATTCTTCTTTTATTCTTTGTGATGGTTAATTTTACATGTCAACTTGGCTAAGCCATGGTGCCCAGCTGTTTGATTAAATGCTAGTCTAGATGTTGCCATGAATATCTTCTGTAGATGTGATTAAAATTTACTATCAGTTGACTTTAAGTAGACCAAGTAGTCATTTTTGTGTCACTGTGACCCAAATACCTGATAAGAACCACTTAGAGAAGGAAAAGTCTATTTGGAACTCACTGTTTCAGAGGTTTCAGTCCATACATGGCTGACCTCACTGCTCTGGGCCCAAGATGAGGCCAAAGGTCAAGGCAGAGAAAAGCAGCTCACTCCATGGGGGCCAGGAAGCAGAAAAAGAGAAGGACCCATAGGAAAGATGAACCCTTACTGGGCACACCCCAGTGACCTCCAGGCATGCTCCCCCTGCCTATAGTTACCACCCAGTTAGTCCATTCAAGTTAGGATGGACAAATTAGGTTACAGCTCTCATGATCCAGTCATTTCACCTCCAATCAATCCTGCATCAACACAGGAGCTTTTGGGGGACACCTCATATCTTTAGTATCCATAAGATGGGTGGATTTCATCCAATCAATTGAAGGTTTTAAAAGAAAATGCCAAGATTGCCCAAAGAACCACGGATTCTGCATCAAGAAGGCAACATGGAAATTCTGCCCAAGTTTCCAACCTTCTGGTCTTCTCTGAAGACTTTGGACTTTTTGGAAACCATAATTGCTTGATCTAACTTGACCTAACTCCTTCAATATTTTGCTTGATAGATGATAGATAGATAGATGATAGATAAAGGTATAGATGAAGGTGTAGCTGTAGAAGTTATTTCTATTTCTTCAGAGAGTCCTGAATAATACAGATTTTGGTACCAAGAGTGGTTGAAGAGGATGGAATATTAAGAATAAATTTTCTGAATGATTCTGGGATTTCTGTATTTGGTTCTCCACTAGTAAGGAGAGCACTGATAGTCCATAGCATGAGGTGGCAATAGAGATATGCAAAATATAACCATTGGTTTCTCCTAATAAAATATTTATAGGAAAACAAGGTTCTCAGTAACCTTGTATTTGATATGTTAGAATATTTTTTGTCAAACTAAGAAATGTAATGACTTTGCCTAATGGCTCTTAATTACACTGGACATAATAGGAAAAGGAAATAATGTGTGCAGGGACTTAGATTTGTAGGTTAAGCACTGCATAAATGACATGAAAGTTTTTATGTCTGCCATGGAAGAAAGTCTTCTCTCTTTTGATCACAGAGAGGGGGTTGCTGAAAACCAAACCAAGCTCACCCTGTGAGTTGCTGAATTACAACACAAACTGAATTCCAAATTCTCTTACTCCTTTCAGAATTCTGTAGCATAATACCTTAGACTATAGAATTTCTAAGCAAATGGAATTTATTGTTCACAGTTCTTGAGGCTGGGAAGTTTAAGACTAGGGCACTGGCAGATTCGGCATGTTGCAAGAGCTCATTCTATTCCATATGTTGTGCCTTGCATCCTCACATGGTGGAAGGACAAGACAGCTTCTTTCAACCTGTTACAAGGACACCCATTGCACACATGAGGGTGGAGCCTCACAACTTAATCACTTACCAAAGACTAACTTTTAACACTACTATATCAGGGATTGATTCCAACATATAAATATTAAGAGAAAACCAACAATCAGAGCATCAAATGTGCAAGGTGTTTGCTATTGAAGTGAGCACATTGATTGTGAAATAGTGGGACCCTGAAATTTAAATTCAAAATAAGAATCTATGGAAAGATCTTCATGTAGCTGTGGACATGGAAAACCTGAATTCTTCTGAGTCTTTGCCATAAGAAGCTGTTCTTCCATTCCCTTTGAAGAAATTAGCCCTGCTTTGCCTAAGTAACCTGTGATAGGTTCCCTGAAGCATCTGCTTTGCAAGACAATGTTGATTCCCTGGGGAGCTGTGCCCACTACCACTTTGATTCTAGTCTGTAAGTACATTCAAGTCACAATAGTCACCAAAGATGAGGTACAAAATGTGGCCAATGAGGAGATAAGCAAGACTCAAAAAGAACTATATGATTTTCTTAAAGTGTATTCAGACAGAAATTTGGGGAAGATGTATTTAAAGGAATATTAAGGATGTAGAAGAATGGCGGAAAGGAACACAAAGTTGGATTAAGCTGAGTTTATTCATACGGGGCCACTCAGCAGAGATTCTAGATTTAATGTTACAGCTCAAAGAGTAAGAAATGGCCATTTATTTTTTGTGTGTATGTGACCATTTTCCTATTGAGCATTTAATTCTGTTATTTGGATTCTTGAAAGTTTTCTTATGCATTACATATATTATCTCTATCTGTAATACATGTTGCAAATATATATTTCTCAGTTTATCATTTTTCACTTTTAGCCTTTTTTATGGTGTTTTGCCATGGAAAATTTTTCCTGATTTTTATATAGTCAAATGTAGTCATTTTTTTAATTGCATCTGGACTTTGAGTTATAGTGAAAATGCTTTTTGTCACACCCCAAATTATGTAGGAATTTACCTATGCTTTCTTCTAGCATTTGTGTGGATACAATTTTTACTTTGCGATCTCTAATCCTTTTAGAAAAATTAAGTCTTCATTAGTCATAAATTCTTGGAATAATAAACACTTGGAAACATGGACTCCCACTTCTGGAATCAACTATGGAGATAGTTATCTCTTCATATCTTGCCCAGGGTCACCCACATATCTGGGGATCAGCTGACCTATACTGGCTTCTTATCTAGGCTTCATTCCAATTGGAGCAACATGGCTCTGCTCCATGTCTTAGTAATCTTCCAGCAGGCCATCCTGGGCATGTTCTCACGGCAATGAAAGAAGCACAGTAGAACAAGTCCTAAAACACAGGCTCATTTCAAGTCTTCACTTGCGTAACATCTGCTGACATCCTGCTGGGCAAGCCTAGTCAAACCCAGAGTAAAGAGGATAGGCTCCAGAGGGTTTGAATATAGGAAAGGTATAGAATAAAGGGCATCTTAGCAATATACCACATCCTGTAATCTCCCAGACCTAGTTCATTCTAGATTTTTCATCATCTCAGACTTCTTGAGAGTGGTCATTGTCACTATCTGCACTTCTCATTTCCCCTTTTACCCAATCCACTGCAATTTGACTTTCTCTCCTGATATTTCTATCACAGCTATTTTCAACAAGGTTGCCAATGGGCTCTAAACTGCCAATCCAACATGCATTGTTTGATGTTATAGCATAAATCTAGGTCATTTATTCTGTAGTCAGGTCATGTTTGTGCCAGACATCTTCTTACTGTCCCTCAAAACCTACTTTCCATCCCTCCCTTCCCTTTCTTCTACTACCTGGGTCACATCAAGGGATTCTTATGCCTTCTAGTTTTTTTCTTGGCCTTTACCTGCAGAATTCTTGTCTGGAGATGGGTGAAGGAAAAGAGAATGAGATCAAGGTATTTGTTCCCTTAGTTTCACATCCATGAGGTCATCTTGGGCTGGCTGAAACTCTTACCACCATAACTTTCAAACAGAGACCTGCTCTGTTTGACTCCTTCTTTTTCCCAACTATAGAGGCCCCTCTTTCTTCTTGTCTTCGGCTTTGGGATGGTGACAGCTAGCCATTAATTGCCCTGGGGTTTTGTTGTTGTTGTTGTTTTGGTTTTTTTGTTGTTGTTGTTGTTGTTTGTTTCTTGTTGGTTTCAGTACTGGGGATTGAACCCAGGGGCACTTAACCACTGAGCCACATCTCCAGCCGTTTTAAAAAATTTTATTTAGAGGCAGGGTCTCACTAAGTTGCTGAGGCTGGTTTTGAACTCATGATCCTCCTGTCTCAGTCTCCCAAGCCACTGGGATTACAGGCATGTGTCACTGCACCCAGCAATTGCCCTGGTTTTTGCACTGCCCACATGGTCTAACTATACTCTCTCACATCTATGAATATTGTCTCTTTATGAATCAATATTTCTGCAAAATGAGTACATTTGTATTCAATCAAATGTAGCAATCTCTTATTGAAACCCCAATTTACACAATAGGGCATCATTCACTGCTCTCCTTTTCATCCCTAGTATATACCCATTTGCATTTAGGACTTGGATATTATTTCTTCTACTCATATAATCCAATACAATAAATTATATTGATGCATAAGGGAAGAAAATGGAGAGTCCCTGATCCCTACCTTTTGAGATTCTAGGAATTGGGTGTTCTGCCAGGAAACAAAAATAAGCATGTAAAACAGAAAAAAACAAGGACTTCATGTAAACAGTACATGGTTCTGTCCAGCCTATGGAGCACAGCAGTCATAAATGCATTCTCCACATTTGGATATGCTCATCTCTATCTACACTGACAATAGCAGGAGCAGGAAACATCCTGAAATATACAATCAGCTGCTATAAAGTCCTTGAAGGAGGACTACTGAGCTTCTATCCCTATCAGAAACAAGATGTCCAGGATTGATTCTGTACTTCATGTAAACACTGAGGATTCTGAGAACGAGAAAAATAAGGGACCCTGAAAAAACTACCCTTCCTGTTTATTTGGCAAATGAGGCACATTCATTAAAATGTATGATTCCAATATAAAGCTAACCTGATTTCCACCCCAGCTTCTGAAGACATACAGGCAATATTCATGACCTTCTCATTTTGACTCTGTGATCATTTCTCCTTCCTTACTCTCTGCTCTCTGGTTCTCCTCCTACCTTTCTGATCCATCCTTCTAGGTCTCCTTCATAGTTGTTCTTTTCTCTCTCTGCCCCTTCAACTTTGGTATTCACCAGGATTCTATTCTTGGCCATTGTCCATCCCTCTCTCCATAAACAAACATGTTCACTTTTGTGGTTTAACTGGAGGCTGCACCTGTTGTTCCTCTGCAACATAATGACTTAGGAACAAGTGTTGGAAAAATCCCAGGACCAGACAATAAACTCCATGTTTCTGAGAGAAATCTTGGTGTGTGGAGATAGCTGAACCCCAGGAGAAGACAAAAACAGTTCACAAGTCTGTGCCTGTTTTCTCTGTCCTCCAAAGAGCAGAGAAGGACTGGGCAAGGGAGCTCGTCTCTCCCATTGATATCTTCAAGGAAGTTTGGAAACCTCTTGCTGCTATGTTGCTGACACAAAGGGTCAAAAATATTATTTGCAGAAGTGCATGCTCCAGAGAATGCATCTCCTATGAAGATACCTAAGAAAGGAACTTGAAAATAGACTTTACTCAAAAAAAGAAAAAAAACAGAAAATAAAAATCAGAAAATTTAAGATAGAGGATTGCTAAAGAGAAAGTAGTAATAAACATGCATAGATTCATATATATGTATAGGTATGCATTCTTAGATTTCATTTTATACACACATATAGTTAAATATATTTAAAATAAGTGTCTGAGAATGCATAATCTGAGAAATAAGAATTGTAAGATTAATTCTAGTAACAGTTTAAAATAGATGTACTGAATTGTCACAAAATCTGGATATTAAAATGGGGAGATAGATACAAAAATGTTCAAAGGTATCTTTCAAGTTAGAAAAGAGAAAAATAGGGAACAGAAAAATCTCCAACATCTCATAATGTTCAAGATGGAGAACCAGTCAGATAACAGGGTGTCTCAGTGGATAAAGAGGTAGGTATCTGGTATCATTTGATAGTGGCAAAGGAAATATGGACTTGATTGGGTACTTGGAAATGAAGCATAATCTTTACTGGAATGGGAAATGAGAGTTAAGTGCCCAATTGTAATGAAAAAGGAAAAAAGCAATAAATAGCAACTGAAAAATGAACCGAAGAAACCAGCAAAAATAAGAAAAAGGAAAATCAGGAAATCACAGAATAAGATGAATTCAAAATATAAGATAGAATTACGCGTAGTATAACGGTTGTCACTGAATGTGAATTAACTGAATGCTCCTTTGAGAAACAGCCACCATCAGATGGAGCTAAGTACTTTTATAAGTATCCTATTTAGGAAAAAATAGCATACTTTAAACAAAAACAAAGAAAGATTGAAGACTTTTAATGTTGGTAAGAGTACCAAAAAGATCATCCTAAAAGCCTCCTGCCCCCAAAATCTAAAAGGTTGAATGAGCTGTAACAAGCATACTTCTGAAAGCTAAGTTTGTATTTGCCATTAGCCAAAAATAAGAGGGAACTGGAAAACAGAGTTCTAAGCATGAGTTCTAAGCATGAGCTGATGCCCTAGTTGAACTTAACAGAGAAAGAGCAAGGGGAAAGGGGAGGATCCAGGCTTGTAAGGGAAAAGGTGGGTTTTATGCCCTGGGGAAGGTGTCAAAGGCAGATTGTTGGTCCTAATGTGCCACATAATGTGCCTGGGATCCTCAAAGGACCAATCCTACAAGAAAGGAACGACACAGGAATACAAAACATGCATCTGATTTGACCTGATCTCCACATTTATTTATTTCTTCTCTCATGTCTCTCAATTAAATCTTCCTATTTGCCCATCTTGAGTTAGATTTATTCCTTTTTATCTTATTTTGCTGTTGTCATCATATTACAAATGTACCTTTTAAGTCATGCTCTTTCTTGCTGGTATAAAGCAACATCAGTCTCAGACCCAGCAAATTTTCCTTATTATTTTACTATTTCTAATAGTTTATCCATAGATTCTCACAGATTTTCTATATAGATGCTTTTATTATTTGAAGATAATGATAGTTTTGCTTTACTTCCCAAATTCCAAAATTTTTAACGGTTTTCTTTCTTAACAACACCAGTTGAATTTCCGCACAATAGTTCATGTTGAAATTGATGTCTTTTTGCTTGTTTCAGACTTTAAAAGGAATGCTGCTCTTATTTCACCATAGATAATGATACTTCCTGTGGGGTTTTGGTAGGTGCTCTGTACTGTAACCGTATGTTCAACCATCAGCATTAGCCTCTGAAAGATAGCCACTGTGGAGCTTCTCATCCATGCTGGGACCCTGTCCCCAAACCATCCATTCCTTGTTGAATGGAGAACCCTCCAGCCCAACCATAGAACAGTCAGCTGGCAGATTTTCTGGTTTTCTTACAGCAGATCCATTTTAGCATGCCATTTTCTCTGAGTTTTTTTGATTATGTCTTTCACATTCTACAATGAAGTTCTGACCTATCTATTTCATTTCAGATGGACCATTACTCTCATCAAGCTTCCAAGAACCATTCCAGCAGCTATTCAAATCACATTCCAAGGCTCTTAAAAATTGCTAAATCCTGTATCATGGGGGAATGTCCCCATATTAAAATCTCTCTAAGGAGCTTTATACTTTGGAATCCTTGACCCAGTAGCCCAAGGATCTACTCCAGGGTACACTTCTCCAAGTTCCTGCATAGTACACATTAGCCTGATTCCACATTCCCTTGAAGAAATCCTTCTCTTCCCTTAGCAGACTCACCACACAAGTAGGGACAGTGACATAGTTTTTGTCTAAGTGATAAGAAGGGACAAATGAGGCAGGAGCTGCGGAAGTCAAGTGCTCATTTGAGGCATCTACCTGTTCTTTAAGCAAGGAGGGGCTTCATTTTCCAACATGGACTAAGGTCTCAGGGAGGCTCAAGGCCTTCTAACACATTTGTCTATATATTCCTACCACAGATTTCAGTGTCCACTGCTTTCCTATTAGGACCATGATTTCAGCATAGGAGATTCATTTGGGCTGAGATTCCAAAATTATGCCACTCTTTAATTGCATACTAGTTCTGGTTCTCAGCTTTGTCTGACCTTCTACAGCTTATGGGGGTCTCTTTAAAGCTGACAAAGAGGTATTTTGACTTGCTTTGTATTAAATTAGAGAGGTATTCTGACTTGTTTTGTATTAAATTGGCTGTCGTGACTCTGCATTTTCTCTTCAAAGCACCAATGGTATTCTGCAACAGCCATTCCATTCCACAGTTCCTAGAAAAATTCTTTCTCCAGTATCTCTCAAATACAAAATGTTCTTTGAACCAGTAAATCCCTTTTGCCTGTGCCCTGCCTCAGTTCTGCATGAGTAACAATCTTAACAACTACATATCCATTAGGATACGATAGGGACTATTAACACTGCATCTACTAGTATGATAGGGTCCTATTGCTAACCAGTTGATGAGGGATCCAGCTGCAGAATTCCATCCTTAGAGACCCCTGGAAATATGTATTAGAAAGGGATCTCTATAGGCAGAGACTAAGACAGGCAATCAGAGGTGTGTGCTTTATTGTGTGTTTACCCTTCAAAAAAAAAAAGGTAATAAAGAAAGCTAGACAGAATTAGAGTAAGAAGCAACCAAAATAGTCTCAGGTGAATTCTACCCTTGGTCTGACCCTGGAGATTGTGATAGAGGTGCCCTCCTCCATGGCAAATGGGGGTGGCCTTTTGTATTCCTGGACCAGCCATAGCTTTTTACGTCACTTCTTGGGGGAGGAATATAACCTCTTAGGCAAGAAGGCTTGTGCCAGTCAAGGCTACCTCTCCAGCAGGGAACCTGTAAGCCATTTCTCATCAACAGTAAAACAATGCTCAGTGCTCCCATCCAGTAAAGGAGATCTGATGGGACACTACCATGCTCCTAAATCTTAAAGCAATGTCTTGGGAAACCCACTCAGTGATTAGCAAATTCTCATATGTTGCCAGAATATCCCCTCTGTCTCCTAGCCTGATTAGTCCATAGTCATTGTTCAACTTTCTCTTCAACCCATTCCACCACAAGTGGCTTTTAAGCACCCCTTCTCTTCTCCATCTGCCCTCTCTTCTTCACATTTAAATATCATCTCCACCCAGTTTCCCACTAGAGTTCCAAACTCATAAATCTAGGGCATCTCCAATGGGATGTTTAGTAATCATTTTAGACTTTGTGACTCTTGATTTCCCTCCTCTTTCCTCAGTTCTCTCATTCCCAGTTGCTCAAATAAAAACCTGGCAGTCATTCTTGATTCCTTAGTGTTATGATTTAGATCTAAAAACTGTTACCTGAAAGTTCATTTGTTGGACAATAAAAGAATGTTCAGAAGTGAAAAGATTGGAGTTGTAATTTCATCAGTAGATCAATCCAATTTATAAATTAATAATTTAATGGATTACTGGGTGGTAACTGTAGGGAGGTGGAGTATGTCTGGAGAAAGTAGGTCCCTGGGGGCATGTTTTCAAGGACTATATCTTGTCCTGGCTCCTCACACTTTCTCTCTCCCTCAACCCCCTGCCTTCCTGGCTGCAATAAGCTGAGAACCTTTCCTCTGCCATGCCTTTACACCATGATATTCTGCCTAACCTCACGCCCAGAACAATGGAGTCAGCTAAACATGAACTGAGACCTCTGAAACTGTGAACCTATGTGAGCCCAAAATAAACTTTTCCTTCTCTAAGTTGTTCTTTTCTGGTGTTTTGTTCACAGAAATGAAAAGTTAATAGACTCTCCTTCCTTCACCTCTGAAGTTGAGTCTCTCAACAAGCCTGACAACTCTCTCCCTTACAAACATACCCAAATTGACCTGAACTCTCTCCATCCCCACTATAGCCGCCCTAGTCTAAAATGCCATCTTCTCAACTTTGGGTGACACTAGCACTAGCATTAGACTCACTGGTCTCCTGCTTCTGCTCTCACCCTCTTATGGTCCACTCTCCACCAGATCTTTTTAAAGGACAAATTAGATTATGCCTTTTTCCAAGCCTAAAACTCTCTAATGATTTCCCATCACCCTAAGAATAAGAACCAACTCCTCATTCTGGCTTACAAAACTCTTTACCACTGCAGCATCCTCTTCCCCAACTCCTTCCCTCCCCACTCATATCTCTTTCTATTCATCAGAGACAACTCACTCCTGCCTTAGGTTCTGTATTAACTGCACCCTCTCCCAAGGATGCTCCTTTTGACAGAACTTCAGCTGGCTGGTCACTTCTCAGGAACAATGTGACAAGGCTTGCAGGTTACTTTGGAGAGTTCTTCCCTAACATCCCAATAGAAAGCAACCAATTGCTCTATGCTAAACTATCCCACTCAATTCTGCATATTCCCATTATAATTTAATATTGTCTAATTAGCTGAGTGGATGACTGATTACTGACTCTCTACACCAGAATGTAGGTTGCAGGAAAGAGAACATCTGTTGGTTCTAGGCCTTTCCTCTCTCCTTACACCCACTCCTCTGAGATTTATGCCCGTGAGATGGACCATGTTACCCTATTCTCTGTTGCTGACATCTCCTGTGGTCAAGATCCCCTTTTTATTCATTGAAAATTTTAGCACCTGCCTCTCAGTCTTTCTCTCTTTTCAACTTAAGTTATTATTCTCAGTGATAAATCCACCCAGGTGATCCATCCACCATCCTGGCCTCCTAATTCTTGGAACACCTCATCTTTGGGTGAACTTTTTTTTTTTAACCCTACCTGAGCTATCAACTTTTTCTACCATTACTCTGTAAACCTGGTAATTACCAGAAATTCTTTCTTTAAATTGTTAAAACCAGAATCTGACTCCAAGTTTCTTTTCTTTAATCACAGTGGCTCAACACTGTCCCTGCCACACACAAAAGCTGAGTAGTAATCAAGACTCCAAACCAATGAACCCATCACTTCGTCATCAGCCTTATCCTTTTATTTACTTATCAACCTTAGATCCATTGGTTTCTAATGGTTGTTATTTTATAATATCCCTCAACTACTTTGTTCCCTTCATATACTTTCCTAGAAAATCTATAACTCTGGTTAAACCACAACCTATTAATAATCACCAACTTCAAATTGACACAAAACCTAGCCTAGCAATTCTTAACATTTCTCTAGAAAGCTCTTTTATTCTTTACATTTTCCCCCCACCACTATGGTATCTCTGCTTTTCAGCTAATAATCTTGTTTCTCACTTCACAAGAAAACGCAAGTCCTCAAATGAGAGCTCTCTCCAATTCTCTGACATCCCAGCCTCTTTTTCCTTCTGGGCAATCCATCCATACGTGTTTGGCTCCCCTTCACTCTTATTGAAGGAGGAAGTCAACATCTTTCTGGTATCATCAGTCACTTGGGTGATTTTGGAAGCACAAGAGCATGATTAAATATTGTCTAACTAAAAAACAAATGATGGCGATCCTCTTGGCACATGCTTTCACATATGCACATTTCTCTGCACCTCTTTGCTACTAAGTATGTTAACCACATCTTTATTTCCTGTATTCCTAAGATTTGACATGTGGGCCTTGCTCATCCTGGAGGGACTGACCTCCCAGGACTAGCCATTTCCTTAGAGAGGGGGAATAACTCATCCATGAATGTAATTTTTAAATACAAACAAATACAATGCAAAGGTCATACCCTTACCTCTTGGGTACTCAATGGGGATCTCACATGCTGAGCCACTATCCACCTGCCCTGGTCAACTCAGGGCCAGACACCAGACAACAAGTGTCCCTATGCTCAACAACCTACTGTAATTATTGAAACTAGACAATCCTAAATCTTCTTACGTGGTCTCATCCTCCTTCCCACAGAAACCACATTGACGTCTCTTCCATATTCCCCCTCTTCCTCTGTCTCCTAGAGCTTCCCTTTGTGGCCCCCATGGCTTGGCATGGCTTGGCATGCCATGGTATGTCCCTTTCTCTCAGGAACTGTAACTCCTTTTCAAAGATAATTTGTCTTCTTATCTGTTGGCCTTGCTACACCTTAAATGTTCTATTAAATATTCATTTCAAAACACTAGGCTTCTCAAAAGTGTTGTCCATATAACCTTGTCTCTCTAATCACTCATTATCTACTCTTTGCTTCACCCTGATTTGGTTTCTGTTTCCATCATTCCACAGAAGCTGTTTATACCAAGGGCACTGATGATCTCCAAATTGAATGATGTCAAATATCAAAGACGTTTTTCTCAACAGTCATTTATCCTTTTGATAAATATGTATGAAGTTTTCCTTTTGTGACCTATTACACTTCGATAGCAACTGGGACTTCAACAATGAATAGTACAGAGAGGGCACCCACCTCCAAGGAATTTGCACACTAGTGAAGTAGACATACAATGAGCAAGTAAAATATTGTTAAGGGACACTGTTGCCAATGGTGACAAATGCCCCAAACTGAGGACACACAGGAGTTAAGCATCTCTCCTCAGGAAAGTCGGTTGCATCCAGCTCAGTTTCCCAAGAGGAATCACAATTAGCCCCAGCACCACCTCACCATTTCTATGGCTGGTAAGAAAAAGCTAGAAGGGGAGATGAAAGGGAGGGTTGGAATCTAGACTCTCTGGCCTCATGAAGAGCACCTGTAAATGCTAAGAAGTGTTCCCACCTCTCCCTATATTAGTGGAAACTGAGTGCTTGACCCTCAAAACCAAATGAAATAACAGCTCTAAAATAATTTGCTGTAGAAATCAGAATTGCCAACAAGGAGAAAGTGGCATGCCCCTCCTTGGAATAGCTGCCACTGAGCTGAAGAACCTGGTATCTCAACCGAGAACTGCTAAGGGAGTTCCACAGATCTTGACATGTGCTCCCTGGTGTTTGAGAGCATACACAAACACAAAGAAGGTGCGCCTTCCTGTCCCTGTTTCTGGAGGGATGCTGGCTCCCTCCTCCAGAGTTCCCTCAGAATGGTTAGGTGCTGCCCCCATGTTTATCCCTGATTAAATGATAGACCAGGTCATAGATTTCTTCCCTGGGAGGGAACAGAAGCCCTAGTAAAGGCAGACAGTTTACAGACATGGGCTGAGGAGTCAGGGGAAAACATTTTTCTTAGCAACAAGACAAAGAATCTAGGATCTGGGACTTCAGGATCCTGCCATCTCCCCACTGATGAAATAACTAGAGCATCTAAAAATTGTTTTGCACACTAAGTTTATAGACAGAGGGTCCTTGTTCCCTAGCCAAGGAAGAAAAGAATTCCATGGAAAGAGGGGGAAGGGCCCACAAAGGGGAAACCAGGAACACAAAAAAGACTTTGGCTAATCTGTAGGACTGACGTGGGTAGCTCCACAAACCTAAAAGCACTGGTCTTGACCTGTGACATCAGTTGTCCTGAGGTTTATGTAGCCTGTAAGTTTTCCTATCACTTGGGCTCCCCACAGCCCTTTCTTCATCACAATAATTTATCTGAATTTTCACTAATAAATATATTGCCTTGCTCAGTGAGGTTCCCAGGGGCTATATGACTTCACTTGGAGGAACACAGGAATCCTGGGACCATTCCATGTCCATATGAAAGAAATTCTAAGGGGGAATGTGTTGGGGCCTCATTTCTACTCTCTAGGCAAATTCATGGTGCCTTAAAAGCCTTTGTGGAACAAGGGTAGGAAAGGAAGGGAGGGAAAGACAAAGGGAGGGAGCCAGGAGGAGAGGAAAGAAGAGCCATTCACTGATTAGCTCACTGTTTCCCACCAGAAAAGAAACAACCCAGATGTATTTTACTTAACACATAAAATTACTGAGTGCCAAATGAAATAAATGTGAAGATATTTTGTAAACTATGGAGTACTTTGTTAACATGAAGTTAGAGCCAAATTTTAAAATAGGCTAAACTTCAGCCAGGCACAGTGGTGCAGGCCTGTAATTCCAGCAGCTCAGGAGGCAGAAGCAAGAGGATCTCAAGTTCAAAGTCAGTCTCAGCAACTTAGTGAGGACCTAGGTAACAGTGAGATCTTGTCTCAAAAAACAAAATGGGCTGGGGAATGTGGCTTAGTGGTTAAGCACCCCTGAGTTCAATCCCTGGCAAAAAAAAAAAAAAAAAGAAAAGAAAAGAAAAGAAAAAACTAAAATTCTTTAAATAAAAATTCTTTTCAGCATTCCTCTGTTTCACTTCCAGAGTATGTTTTATTACTGTATCTTTCATACATATTTTCAGTCCTAACACTTATCTCAATGCCTGACATTTAGCTACACAGACTTAATTAAATGGGTCATCAGTGCCTTTTATTTTCTAGGCAAAGGCCATTATGAATTCCCTTATTGCTCCAGTCCAAAACCTGAGTATTAGACTCTACCTTGCCCCTTCACATCCAAATAGCCATCCAGTTCTGTGTTCTCCTCTCACCTTCAGTGCTTTAATATTTAAATAACAATTTAACACAGAAGTTTCTCCTAAAAATTTTTTCTCATTCCTCTAAATTACTTATTTAATGCTTATATATTTTACTTTGCCTCAGAGCTTGCAAATATAACAAAAAGGTTTATCTAGGTCAACAAGATCACCTGTAAAAGATCCATTTCCTCAGAGGACCAAGGGGACTAACTATTCATAACCTCATGTGGGTGAACCTCAGGAGTATGTGTTCATAAGGCAGGTTTGGCAATTTGAGCCAGATTCATTTGTGTAAAATGGAGGCAGGAAATCACTCCATGTATGTGCTTTAAAAAATTAAGCATGGGATCCTAATTAGAATATTCCATGTATGCATAAAATGTCAAAATACACTCTACTGTCATGTATGTCTAAAAAAAAGAACAAATTTAAAACAAACAAACAAAAAAGCAAATAATCCAGTTAAAAGCAGGCTAATGACCTAAAGCCACATTTCTCCAAAGAGGCCAACAAGTATGTAAAAAAATGCTCAACATTGCTAATCTTCAGGAAAATATAAATCAAAAACCACAATGAGATTTTTGTCTCACTGCAGTCAAAATAACTATGATCAAAATGATGAAAAATAACAAATGCTGGTGAAGATGCAGAGAAAAGGGAACTCTCATACACTGTTGATGGGAAAGTAAATTAGTACAGCCATTATTAAAAAAAAAATGTGCGGAGGTTCCCTGCAAAATAGAACTACCATATGATCTAACAATCCTTCTACTGAGGATATACCCATAAGGAATTAATTGGAATCAGCATATTGAAGAGACATCTGTACCCATGTTTATGGCAGCACTATTTGCAATAGCCAAGATATGGAACCAATCTAGCTGTACATGGGTGTATAAAAGTATAAAGAAAATGTGGAATACATAAACAATGAAATATTATTCAACCATAAAAAAAGAAAATACAAAACACATTAAGATCAAAGTGTATAAAAAAGCAAAAAAATGCATTTTTATTATGACCTGCTAATAAAAGGACAGGAAAGAAGAAATGGAAATGAGATAACAATGAGAATTGTGACTGGCAATTGAAGCAGATGAAAACTACTGTATAGATTCTAGAAGGTTCACCTGGTATAACATCTCTACCTGACAGTTTCTAAGGAATTCTATATGCAGATTTTTCAACCATGATAGATGTTACCAAATTTGTAGATGGACCTGTTTTTTGATCCATTGTTTTCTTCACCTGGAACAACAGGCATAAAAAGATCATGTTTCAGTATATTTCCCTCCAACAAAATCCCAAATAAAACGAAAACTAAGCATAGTAAGAGTTGACAGCCTGGGGGCGGTACCTAAACAGAAGACTGACAGTATGTCAACAATGAGAATGATGATGTGGTCAGGGAAGGAAAGAATTTCAATTAAGACAGCCAACTATACTAAACCACCCTGGAAAATAAGATGGCAAAGCCTGCTAATCCCTTCAAGTGGAGGAAAATACAATTCAATGGCAAAAGTCACTTTACCTTGACTCAAGCATATGAAATTTTGCTGAAGGCCAGCCCCTGTTATGGTTGGAGGACTCATTTAGACAAAGATGGACCAAAATCAGAAAATGACCTTCATCACATCATTGTAGAGTCAGCAAAGATTTCAGGAAGTATAAAAAGACTACAAAGTAAAAGAGGTTATAAAGTACCTTCAACACTAGAATTAGTTACCCTCTTGCACTTCTTACTCAAGTGCTACTTCCTGGTGAAGCCACTCTGATCACTCTTGTTTAGCCTCCAACCAACTTCCTCCTCCTAGACATCAGTTGCTCTGAACCCAATTGGATTTTTTCCTCCAAAGCACTGACAACCTTATTGCATTCTATGTACTTTTCTTGTTGCAATAATCACTTATTACCTGCTCTCCCTACAATTAGAATATAAATCCTCCAAGAACAGGAACTTTGTCTTTTTTCTTTACTGTGGATCCCGAGTGAACATTTCAGTGATTCACACATAATATACCCTTAGCATATATTTGCACAATGAATGAAGAGCACCTACTTCAACTCTACACCTTAAATCTTCTCAGAATCATTGTTGAGCTGTGAGTTTACAAAGGGTTGATTAGGGAGACCTAGGGGGCAGCAGTAAAACCAGGTATCATCAGAAAATACTTCCTAGGTACAAACAATAATTAGAAAATGAATTTTTTTAGCAAATGTTTATTTATATCAAAATACAAAACATTTCTGAAGCAGAGTAATGTTACATGAGGAGCAATTAAATACTAAACTTCTTTTAATCAGTTTAACTTGCAACACTCCCAGGGCTACCTTCACTGGCTACACATCTGGTCATTTGATGTGCCTTTTTCTTCACTCCCCTTTTGTTTGCTTATATACTTGTTTGCTCATTTTGACTTTTAATTCAGGATATGAACATGCAGTGTTACTGGCGAAGAGTTGGATAGTATTCAGCAAGCCTGAAAATACCAGCGAGTGGAGCCTGGCACAACAGCCTGAACTAAGGCAGACTGCAGATTCTCTCCCTAATTGAGTTTGGGGTATCACTCGGTTTTTAACTGGCAAGTCTAAGGCCAAAGGAATCACTGTCATTGGTAGCCAGAGCAGGCATTATTGCTTAGGGCCATGGAGTAGGTGTGGCTTACAGGTCATCTCCAGTAGGGTTCTCAGTGGGGTGGGAAGGAATGGGATAGCCAATGGCAGCCCATTTAGAGAGGTGGCAGCTACAATAGGCCCCAGGTCCAGGAACAGAAGAGGCAGGCACCCTGCAGGAGCAACTTTCTTCCCCAAGAAACCAAGCAAGGGTTAGGGAGAAGAAAGTTTCCTTCCAGTATTGGGTGTCTGTGATTTGGTGGCTTGGAGGTACCTGCTGCTTGGATGGGCCCTTTATAAATGTTTAGAGTTTGAAGATTTTGAGGAAAAAGCACCTGGTTGAGAGTGTAGCTATTTCTAATACACCTCCACTCCCTGACAGAGAAGAAAGGGAAGGAGATGGGAAACTGAAGAGAGCGTGTCCCCCTTCTTTCCCACAACTTCCCCACTCCCAGGGCCAACCTGGGTCTCCCTTTCAAGCCTCCAGTTAGCACATTCACTTTGGCGTCATGCACCTGTAAGCACTCTCTCTCACACACGCGCACACACACACACACACACACATACACACAAACACCTGGTTCCCTTTCAGCATTTGCTCAGGAAATAGAATATTACCCCATCTTTACCATCATCCTCTACTCCCAGGGGACCCCTTGGCTCACAGGTCCCTAAGACCCAGCCCCAGGCTTGGCACATGCTGGCATTCCCAGGCTTTTGAGAAGAGGGTGATGGAGCAGGGAGCTCCCCAGAGACAGGTTATACAGAGTGTAGAATATGTTTGAGTAAGGCTTTGGTACAGCACCGATTTAATGTTCTTATACTTTGATTTCTATGTTATCTTTTAGAAGAAAAAAAAAAGCTTACTGAAAAAATAGTTTTTATTTACTTTTGAGTTACATACCTGAAGTTCAAAAAGTAAGCCTCTAGTTGCCATCCAAATTCACACAGAGGTGTTCTGTGCACAGCTGTACAATTTGTTGGTTTGTCTTTAATTCGGAACCAAAGTCAGTCAACCAATACCACAAAGTCAGCTGCCCATGATAACTGACTTAAGCAATCCATACATACAGAAAAGACATAAAGAGAGAGAACACAAAAGCCACCCCTAAGTCTCCCACCCCAAATCCCTAGAGGAAAAAAACTCAAATAGAAGACAGAATACAGCAAGATCTAAGGAACCAGGAGGACGAAGGCAGTTTCGTCCAGCTGGCATCTTCAGGAACAGCACCATAAAGCACCCTAGCGCAGTGATGTTGTAATACTCAACATTCAAGAAATGGAAATGAGGTTTGAATGGTCTTCACAAGAAGATCTGGCATGGATGGGGAACCCCCAAAGCAAGTTGAAGTAAGGAAAAAAAAGTTCGAAATGAGAGCAAGAAATCTCATGACGAAACTGATAGTCATATCCAGACTTGGTAGAAAAGAAGAAATAAAAGCAAGAGGCCGGCAGGTATCTGGAGGTATAGAGTCAGTAAGGGGCCTAGGGGAAGAAGCTTTGGGAGCCCCTCCCTCCACATTATCTCTTCACCCCACCCTCTGTGTGTACAGACAACAGGTGACAGAAGGAAAGAAATTCACATCAAAATGACCTCAAGGTGCGCCATGTAAGAAATACATCCAGATGATAGAGTCCCACCTGGTGAAAGAGATAAAGTTGATGATAAAATGGGCCAAAAATTACTGACATGAAGCAGGATGCAGTCCCTTCATGTCAACTAGTTGGAAAAGAACGAGCAACTGGGGAAATTGCACCGCATCCACATCTTCAATCTCTGGTCCCACAAATGACAGTCATTAAACGAAAACTGAATGGAGCTTTAAGACTTTCTTGCACTGTGTGTGATGTGCACAAACTTAGTAAATGGAGTGTTAGCTCAACCATTCCCCATTCAACACCTCAGTCTAAAAATTTCAGCAAAAGATCTTTCATAAAGTCACCCATCCCAGTTCCTGGATTCAACATTAGTAGTTCACTAAACACGAGAGACCCCACACATTCCAGTATCATGATGAATTCCTTATGGAGAGGAAGTGAGCCATGTGTAAGCTCACCTGTTCCTCGACCTACTACATTGATATTGCCCAAAGTGGTTCAACGTGAACAAAGAGGAGTGGAAGGGCCCAGCCAAAGCCAAGGAGAAATGGACAAGCCCCTCTTCTCCAAGCTCCTGGCTGATAACTACAGGAGGACAGATCCCACCCTGGACCCTGGGAGAGCAATTCCAAGCAGGTCTACTCCAATCTTATTCCACATAGTAGACAGAGATAGCAAAACTACCTCTAAAGATTTCCCCCCACCACCTACTCCAAAAGAAAGCACCAAAATTCAGTATTCCTTCTGCTATGCTGGGGACCAAGAAGTAAGTCACGAGCATATGGAGCAGCTCAGAGTCCTGAAAGTGGCTGTGGGTCTCAAAGGCCTCATTAGAGCACCCCTCCTATCTACCAGTCCCATTAACTGAGAGGTTCAAAGACAAGACTTCCTGCTTACTCCATATATAGTCAGTTCTCAATTCCCTTTGCTCCATGAGCCTTTGTGAAAGACTGGTCCTTCCAAGAAATGGGAAATTGATGCTGTGTTTAGCAGTCCATTCTTCTCTAAAGCTCATCTTTTGCACCATCTTGCTGAGAATGGTGTCAAGGAAAGGACATAGGTAACACATCCTCTGCACGCTCTAAAACTGCAAGGTAGGGGAATATATCTCTGTCTTCTCCATTTTTCCCAATATGAAAGGTCCTGTTGGACATCGAGGTTGGTGCTGCTGAGGTTTCTAAGGATCAAGTATTTGGCTCAATGTGGAAAGAGTAGTGTTGTAGGATCCCTGGGGCCTCATGGAGTACATGAGTCCTCTAAGGTGCCCGTGTGCCAAAGTGATTGACTCTGCTGGTGACATACAACCAGAAGTGGGACAGAGTCTATAGAGAAGAAGAGGTGGGCTCTAAGAGCCAAAAGAATAGTAATGGAAATCCCTCTATGGTAGCTGGAGAGATTGCAACCTGGGAAAGGACATAGAATTTGCTGTTTTTCTTCTTCCTCAACCTCCCAGAAAAACCTTACAAGAAATACCTGATCATATTCCTTTAGCCTCCTGACAGAGCCCATGTAATATTGCAGTACCCTTGGAAAATAGGAAGTATTTTGAGCAGATAACCCTGAAGACCCAAGAACAGTGATCTCATGAATGACAGGGTCTCATAAGGTCGAGGATCAGGATTTAGACTCAAGCTTCTCACCAACCCACTTTTCTCATAACACCCCCAAATAAATAAAAAGTCCTTCCCATGGCATTTGAATTCTTCTAATGATCACACTACATAGCACTCTTAGATAGCATAACATTTGGTTGAGAAAGAGGGGTTAGTATTGCCTTGAGTGACAAGCAGGAATAAGAGCTGAGAGAGTTATGAGTCTCTCCTGGCTGCATGCACCATCTGGCACTGCATCAGCTTCAAAAACATCCCTCTGAGTTCTTAGCAAGTCAGATGGACGAGCAAGAACCCAGGAGATGCTGGCCAAGGTTACAAGGCATATGGTCCTTGCAGGGTGTGTGAGGTCTCCCGTTTCCAAAGAGGTATTCTTTAGGGCACACAGTTTCCTATTCAAACACAAATGAACTCCTGCTCTCAGAGTCTCCCATTCCTGGTCATATTCTTTCAAAACACTGTTCAGTTTAAGTTCCAGGCTGAGTGCAGAAGGAGATCCTCCTAGGACCCATCTTCCCAGTCTTGCCTCAAATTAATCTCTCATTCCTGATCCTCCACTGGTCCTAGGATTAGAGCATTCCATTTCCAATGACACTTTATTCTCCAATTAAAAATAAATGAAAACAGCAGAGATGGCATATTTTCACTAGATAATCACATTCACACTGGTTCCAAAAATCTATAGCGATAATTATCAGGGTGTCTCTTCATCAAGACTGAGCCCAAGCTGTCAGCCTCACAATCTCTCTCATCACCATACCCTGCAGGAACTGCTGAACCCAGGTGCTATAAACTGGAAGGTGTTAACTCTAAGTCCCTAGATGATCTCAATCTCCCCCTTTCCAAGCTACTAAGCTGGATTCCTTCCAAGGAACTGGGTACCAACCCATAGCCATAAGGAGATGGAATCACAGTCTCTAACTCTCCATCATCCTTACTATATATCAAACACTCCTTCCAAATAGTTCAAATCAGTGTCCCCTCCAGTGGCAAGACACATGTGGATCTGAGTTCTTTAGGGCTATTAGATCCAATATAACCCACAACAATCAGCTCACTTGTCCTTTCTGCAAGTGAGTTTTTTGTTATTTTAAAGTTTTTTTCACATACACATATTTCCATCAGAGACACCCAAGAAACTCTGAACAGAGAGTGTACCTCGGGAAAGATGGAGAATAGGTGGCATCAAGGTAAGAGCTAGTACCCCAGACCACCTGGGGACAGTGATACTGCTCAAAGCATCTCTAAGCACAGATACAAAAATAAAGCTAACTATGACTGCATATAGATATATAGATATATAGATAAGATAGATAGACTTTATATAGGTTTTCTTCATATTTATATGTGTGTGCAGAGGGCATGAGTACCCACTCATCCTGCCCAGCTTGCATTTCTTACCCACCCACTCCCAACTTCCCACATGGACCACTTGCCTGAAGCTCCCACTGTTAGTCACCATCATTGCATCTGATCCTTGCCCCCCACAACATAAGTTCCCCTCTCTCCTTAAAATAGAACAAGTTATATATATTTATATAATTTCATAAACAGTCTCCATAAAAAATACACTTAAGATAGTGTATTACTAATTTAACCCTCCAACCCAAAACAAAAGTTGTCTAGAAAAGAAAAAGCCAATCAAAAAAAGTGTCCCCTAGGCCTGATGCTACTCAGGCAAAGAAGTGTGTTCCTATAAACCTATTGCACACACATACAACATGCATACATATATGCACCCACACACATCCCATACCACCCACACCACACCATACACACAACACACATACTGACACCACACACACCACAAACTCACAGGTGCCATGCATACACTACACATACACACAACACACTTACACACACCCATCATACTTACTTCCTGAACCCAAGAAAGGAACACTGAAATAGACAGCTGTCTGGGGGTTAGAGAACAGGAAGATAACCTGGTTCCTGCAGAGGGACAGGTGAGGTAATTCCACTTCTCTGACCCAGACAGGGCAATGTCAACTCATGACAGGCCTCTCATTGTTTATGGTAGGCAATATAAATATTCACTGATAGAATGATTGACAGTTTCCCTTTCAAGGACTGCAAGACGACCATAAGGTTTATTCCCCTCTACCAGATGTAAGGTTTCATAAGTCCCTAAATCAAAAAGAAGCAAAATGCCCCTGAGCCCTCATCACCAAAATGAGAAGCATCAGGCATTTGCCCCTACCATCTACTTATGTGAAAACCCCAAGTGGTGCCCAAAAGCATGCTTGCAGTATTTCTAAGGCTGCAAATGCAAATTCCCCTCCCAGCCCAACCCCTATGCCCTCCCCAATTCCCTTCCCCACCCAACCACCTCCCTATCATAAACCATGCACAAGTTCAAGATCCCTAGAGCCCATTAGAAGTGGGGGACAGAAGGAAAGGGAACCTAAGTGATGTGTATTAGAAAGGGAGAGCTTGCCCTAGTTCCTAAAATAAATCCAAGAAACCCAGTACCAGGGGAAGATGAGATTGGTGGAGCACATTTCTTCAAGACCCTGAAGAAAAACAAGCCAGAGTCATTCATGTCACCATTTAGTGGGAAGAGAAAGGTAGACATCCAAAAGACCACAGATGGGAGCTGAGAAATTGTACCACTATGGTTGAATTTCTCAACCTAGCTTTCCCATTCAGTGGTCCAAAGCAGACAACTGTTATCAGCTCTCTTCAGAATCCCAACTACAGCTACTGACCCACTATAGAAGAGAATGCCCATTTGATTTCAATGACCAGTTGCTGTTCTACCAAAGTACTTAGCAATCAAAATATTCTGGCCCTTCTTCCCCTAAGCCATGGCCAGCCACTTATAATATTTGCAATCATGCTTAATTTTCTTTATCCTACACAGAAACTCTTAGGGCCTATGGGATGCTTTGGTCCAGGCTCAATTGATTGCTAATTTTTCTATTAATTTAAAACAAGATCCTGAAAAAATTACGTTCTGAGCAACGCAACGCACAAAACATCTGGTGGGATGTTTTATTTGCTCCTAAAAGACTTAGTTGACAGTATAGACAGGGTCCAGAAATAAGGCTCTGGATCTGTGCTGATTCACTATCAGTCAGAGGGAGGACTGGTAAGAGATACCCTTATCTAAACTCTAAGTTGGTATAAGTGCTAAAGTCCAATCTGGGCTTAAATCCTTTGTATGTGGATTTCTTCTAAAGAAGAGTTTAAATTCTGCCTCTTGATCCAAAAGGAAGCAGAGTTGGAGACATTAAGGAGGAGGGAAGAGTGGCTAGTCTCTGATTACAAGGTGAAATGCTTTCATCTGCTCACCTCAGCCAGACTAGTGACTTTTTAACTTTTCAAAAGAAAAAGTGAAGACAAACCTCTAGGCATAAAGCCACTATGTAGCTTCATGACCTGAAGAAATCTATATTTCAAGAAAAAAGGATGACAAATATAGATGCCAGGCCCCATTCCTCTTCTACCATAATCTCCAAAGTCTTGTGAATATTTTTCAATAATGGATGAGGAGGAAAGGTAATTGGCCACTTCTTACGAGAGTAAATACACAAAGCTCCTAAGAAGGATCCTTCCTTCTCTGCTGACCAAGAGGTAGGAATAGAATGAGCATTTCATGCAAGCCTCCCAGCTTTGGACCTGAGGAACCCTGAAAACAAACAGATAAAGCTAAAGTAGATGGTGAAGATGTTCATACATGGGCACTTAGTGTTAGAGACTAATTCTGGAAGAAGCAGGAAGTCCAATTAAGAGAAAGATCCAGTCTGAGCCTATGTGCCAGCTCCCACCCACAATCTGTTCTCAGTGGCTAACCCCCACTCCCCCCACCAACCCCTGCCTCACAGGCTCTTCACTGCCACCACTCCTCAGTCTGGCCCTCACCAGGCAGGGACTGTTTATTCTTGGAATGTGTACACTACTCTATTGTTAGCAACTAAGTTATCACATGCCCCAAAGAGAATGGTAAGGCTTGATGTCCCCTGCTTTGGGGCTTACAATCCCTTCCCTGGATCCCTGCTCCCTCCTTAAAAACTGATCTAACACTCTGTTTCTTTCCAGCCTCACATATACCTGGCAAAGGATCAGGGCTCTTTGTGCTCCATCTCTCTAACTACCCTTCTTGGAGCACCCCTGCCCCATCAGTTACCATACTTGGTGTAGAATTGACCATCAAGACACCTCCCAAGTACTCCACAAATGCAGCCATGTGGGGCTCTGAGCCTCCATCTTATTGGAGTTTGCTCTGACTTTAATTTGGAGAAGACACAAAAGGTAAGAGTGGGCTGAGTAGCACTATTGGCAATGCTCATGGTTCCCACTGAGAGCATCCAGGAGCTTCCTGCTCATCTCTGCCCTTTGACTTCTTCCTACTGCTCCCCTCAAATCCCTGTAATGGCCCCCAAAGCTCCTTTACATGCAAGCAAAGCAAGCCCAAGATTAACCATTAGCTTTTCTCTTCCTAGGGTTTTCTACATATTAATAAAATGTACTTATCTACAATTCTTCCCTTAGCCCACCCCCATGCCCCAAAAAGGCTTCTGCTAACAAAACTGGAAGAAACAGCCCCAGCCATAGACATCTCAGCTTTGGATTCAAATTCTGGGCAGTGGCAAAGATGCCCTGATGCTCCACAAAGCTACTGTTTGTCAACCTTACTAGAGAAAAAAAAGAAAAAAAGGAAATTCCACATCTGAACCTTACCCTGTGTCTTATGCACAAAAGGGCAGGGGAATAAACAACTGAAATTTGTTCAACCCCAAATATTTTAGATCACAAATCAAAAATAAAGACAGAGTACGTGGAAAAAGATCAATAAGTACTTACCCCCCTCTACCCCAGCTGAATCCTTCCCCCAAGGACATGATCATGTGACCCAGACCCTCCCTCACAGGAGGGTACAGACCCTGTCAGCCCTTTGAAATAAAGGCATCCTTCCTGTTGAGAAGTAGAATCTGAGAAGGCTGCTCACTACCCCCAGTCTCTCAAGGAAAGTTGTTATGGAGATAGGTTGGTCAACAGGCAGGGTCCACTCCCAATTGCTGGGCCCACATTGACAATTCACACCAGGACTCCACTCAGAACCATGAAGCCACTGGTGGCCAGTCAGCAAATCAAGAAACAGGATCCACTTTCTCCTTCTTATTGTTCATCTTTCCCTAAACAATTGCAGTCTCTCGGGTCCCTTAGAGACCCACTTTACTCTCTTCCTTCTCCATGAATCACCTAATGCTGAAACAGCTACTGTTTCCAGTCAAGATGCAGAAGGAAGAGGCAGACAAAAATTTGAGCTACAAGTATAGGCTTTTATCTGAGTTACTTCTACTTCAAGGC
The DNA here is from genome assembly GCA_020662805.1 of Glaucomys volans. Classification (NCBI taxonomy): domain Eukaryota; kingdom Metazoa; phylum Chordata; class Mammalia; order Rodentia; family Sciuridae; genus Glaucomys; species Glaucomys volans. The sequence continues at coordinate 819,983 of JAJEJO010000775.1, forward strand.
TACCAGATCCTAAAGGGGGAAGTTTGGAAGACATATGATCTACCACAGAGTAGAAAGTGAAAGTACTAGAAAACTTAAGAGTGGTCATTGCTATGTTCAAAGGCAGAGTGCAAAGGACATTGGTTCCCCAAAGTGGAAACACCCCCATCATCCATATGTTCCCAACTGGACATTACACATGTGCCCATACCCAGCACATAATGTGACACCTTGCCCATACACCCCATGGACAGAGGGGATCCTATTTTGTCAATTTCCTTTGCAGTCCTTAAAGTAAGGACTGAAATAGTTCCCAGGGATGCAGGAAGGCTGATGGCCTCCAAGGACACTGTCACAAGAAGGAAGCCCCCATAAGGAGGAGAATGAGTCCAAGGCCACAGAGGAATAGGTAGACCTTGGGTCCCTTCCCTGTCCTGAGGACACCATCACAGAGCTGCCACCCAGTGGCCAGCAGAAAACACAGCTCCCACCATTTGGTCTGATATGCTGAGGTAAGGGGCACTGGCAGAGGCAAGAAAAGAAGGGAGTCAGCACCTTTGTTAGCACAGGACCCCTGGAAAGCCCGGTTGTAGGTAGAGACACCTCAGCCCACAACGTTTGGCTCTTGGTCCTGTATGACATCCTAAAGAAGCAAAGCCTTCCACATCAACTTCTCCTCTTCTTTTCTAACCTCAAGGCCCAGATGGCCTCAGGGACTAGAAATCCCAGGAGGGTACTCATAACAGTTGGCCAAATTTATCCCAAAGTCCTCCAGACCTGATGCGTAGCAATCACATTCCATTGCAGGACCTGGGCTGGCCATCCCCAGTGGGACAAGGCTACAGACTGACCTGATGTAAGCCCCAACATACCACACTGATATTTCAGGTAGGCCTGCTCCCCACGCCCCCTGGGAGAGGTGCTCCTGTGAGCAGCCCCTTGCGGCACGGTGGCGGTGGTAGCACTACCTCTGAAAAGAACACAAAGAGGCACACAACTGTACTTTTCCAGTTTGCTAGAGCTGCCCAGTGGTCAAGTGGATTCCAATGCCCCACAGAGTGCACCAGCTGAAGGTCCAGGTTCCACACCAGGGGTACACAGCCTAGTCCCAGAGCAATAGGATGCTACCTGCTGCACATTGTCCACCATTACCCATAAATGAATTGTGGCGGTATAGCTCACATGGCAGAGTCTCAAGGGTTGGTCCCCAGCTCACTAGGAAAGAGTAGGAAGCACCAAGGCCTGGCTGACAGAGGCAAAGTCCATCCCCCAAGATGGAAGGTCCAACAAAGGACCAACTTCCCAGCCCTCAGAGGCCACATCTTGCCTAGGTCATTGGGCCGAGCCATTGGCAACTGCAAGGAGTCTAGCAGAAGCCTTCCAGTGCTTTGACGTGGCTAATGTAAAAGCAGGTCACTGGGGAGAAGTAGATACCCCCAAACCCACCAAGACAGCAGCACCAAGAAGGAAATACTTCAAGGATCCTAGCAATTTCCACTATTCTAGGCCAGGCCAGAAGGGTAGCCTCCTACACAAGAAGAGGGGAGAGTGAGAACAGTTCCTCTGTCTGCTCCATCCTTGGTCTTCTGCACTACTGGGCAGCACCATTATCTTATAGGAAGAGAGAGATGTATCTGAGTAGGAAGATGGACTCACAAAAGTTTCTGGATGCTAGCTTGAGCTAGGACAAGATTTTGGCAGAGGAAAGACCAAGCCCACACCCCTGCCTGCTGCCTGTTTCACCTCCATTCCTGTTTCTCAGAAAGCTCTATTCAAGAGTACTTGGAAAAGAGTATCCCAGAACACAGCCATTCGAGGCACCCTCAGGACATACTACTGGAGTTTGGGTCCCCAGGGTAAAGGGGGACCCCAGAGCAAAGCAGAGATGGCAGGCAGCAAGTGGCAAGTATGCAAAGGAACTGCAGGCAGCTCTGCACAAGTGGCAATTAATCAATCTGGAGAATTAGCTCCCACAATAGGAAAGGAGGAGCCAATCAGCCACCATGGAGCAACACTCCAGAGAGTGCAGAGCTGGAGAGTGATATAAATAGAGCTGTGGCAGCTTGGCATTCAGCACAGGTGGCCCCAGAATAGGAAAACCTTAGGCCACAGGGCTCCTGGCCCTGGCTGGACCAAAAGGAATAGTTGATGTGTGATCACATGAGCTCGGGTTTGCGCACCAGGGCCTGCCTGTCAGTCCCATTGCAGGGCAGCTTCTACTTCTGTCATGTGGGCCAAACTGTGGAAGATAGAAAGATGTCAGTCTGGCCCTGTGCCTGGCCATACTTTCTTCACCTGGCAACCAAGCAAGAAAGGCCTGTGTTTAGTTCAATGGTAACGGTTTGCTAAACCCTCAAAGCAGGCAGCTGGCAATTATGGCAGGGCCCCATTTCTGCTCTGGATGGGACAAGTTAAAGAGAACAATGGTGAATTCAGCCAAGAGGCATGAATCCTGTTTCAGCTAGATAATCCCCCGAGATAGACATGAGGGCCCAGCCAGCTCGTAGCCAACCCTGCTCACAAACCCCAGCTGTCCACTGCCCTCCTCCTTCCTTCATTGACCACAGAAAGAAACAGCACTTTGCTTCAATGTACATATATATACACATAGAGAAACCCACCAACTACATACATGTGCATTTGTATCTATATCTATATATATGTGGAATTTGAAAGATGGGATGGAAGTCTAGCCATCTCCCAGGACTTGAAAAACTAAAACAGAAGCAGAGAGCAGTAAAAGCCATTGCTTTCCTCTTCTTCACTTTCGAAGACATTGAAGAGGTAAGAAAAATCAAGGGAGAAGTGGATGGAGACAGATGTCTTCCTGTCCCCAACTTGCTCCCTGACCCACAGGCAAAAGATCTGCTGCAGCCCTCTCTCCTGTGGACAAGGCCAGCTGGCCAGGATCTGGGGGAAGACTCCAACTCTGCAGGAGAGAGGGTACACAGGACAAAGGTCTGAGCCATGCCTTGGTGGACAGAGGAGGATGAGGCCCCACATGATGTCCCTCCCTGCCCCCACAGCCCAGCACCCTGCCCTGGGACACTTAGAGTGGTGTGGAATCATAGCAGAGTGGCATGGCCTGGGTCATCGTGATCCACACTGTTGAGGATTGCTGTCTGGTCTTCTGGAAGCTGACGGTGGCACAAGTCTGAGAGCCGGGCAAAAGGGTCAGGACGAGAGTGTCTCTTCTTCTTTCGGAGGCAGACAGCTTCGTCGGGCCACAAAACCTGAGAGTTGGGAAGCTGCTGAGCCTGGGAGGCAGAACCGTCTAAAGAGAAGAAAACAGAAAAAACCAAAGAGAAGAGAAAGGAGGTGAAAAGGAAGAACGCAGCCCCACACACTCACCTTTGGTACGGGCCAGGACACATACACTGAGTTTCTAACAGTGAAATAAAGGGTGAATCATCTGAGTATACTAGAGATAAGACCAAATTAAAGAGAAACCACCCTCTTTACTGCTAAGGCAACAACCAACCTAACCCTGCTCCCCTTGTTCTAATGTGGGTCAAAGAAGTAGGATGTATGTGATTTTTCCCTCTATAAACTCATAGATCTCATGAATCAATCTAGAAATATTTCTTTGGCAGTATCTACAGGGTACCAGGTATCATTGTAGGAAACAGGAATCAGGGCTTCTAAGAATGTGTTGGGACTCAATACATTTTTCCTATCCACCCCAAACAGTGATGGACATTACACAGATTTTAATCATCTGCAATAGATTCAGGCCTGGATGCTTCCTATACTGCCAGAGCCACTCCTCTGCCTCATGGCCAATCTGGAGATGCACTGGGAAAGGCTTGCTTTCTATAGGATTGTACTTCAGTATGGGGGTTGGGAGAAAAAGAAATAAAACTTTCAGATGCCACAAGTACAACAATGAAAGATAAAGCACTCATGTGATAACAAACAACCAAGGTATTGCTTCTGCTCCCTAAAGGCTTAACACTTGAATTGTCTTCAATTATAAGACTTCCACAGATCTAAATGGAAATTATTCCATCACAAGGAACAGCCAGTGCAAAAGTCCTCAGTTAAGAGCAAATGTGGCATGTTCCACAGCCCAGGAAGACTGGCAGGGGTATTGAAGGAGACTGAAATCTGTTCTGGTTGCAAGGGAGAGGTTTCTAATGGGTTTTAACCAGAAGCAAGTGTGTGCACGTATGTACCCACATACCACTGAAAAAGAGAAAACTGTTCTGTCCTCTAACGCTTACTCTGGTTGCTACGTGCAGAAGACATAGCAGGAATAGGGATGGGACAGGAGGGCCAGCTGCAAGGTACTGCAACAGTCAAAGGCAGGAGAGGAGGGGGATGCAGACTGCAAGCTTAGCAGTGGAGACAGCACACACTGTTCAGGTTCAGGATATGTTATAAAGGTTGGGCCAACAGACCTGACCAAATGAATGGGTATAAGCCATGAGAGCAAGAGAAGAATCCAGGTAGAAAGCAATGCCATTTACTAAACTGAGGAAGAAGTGGGAAGGAGCTGATTTGGAAAGGATAATGAATAACTCTATTTGAGACGTTATAAAGGCTTCTAAAACATCCAACTGCAAGTTCAACAGTCAACTGGCAATACAAAACTTGACTTCATAGATGAGACCTAAGCTAAGGACAGACATTTGAGAGTTGTCAACATAGAGCAGGTACCAGGACCACCCATCATCAGAACAAGGGAGAATCTGATGAGGCTTATTTTGCAATAAGCAAATAAATTTTGCTTATTATAACTTAACAGTCATGTACCACATAACAACATTCTGGCCAATGGTGAAACACATACACAACAGTGGTCCCTTAAGATACTGCCTAGTGATATCCTAGCCATCCTAATTTTAGTTTAGTTGGTGATGTTCACACAATGACAAAATTGCCTCATGATGACTTTCTTAGAACATGTCCTATCAGGTGACACTTGACTACACACACACACACACACACACACACACACACACGCACATGTGAAAACAGATGGGTCTTAAACAAAAAAATGGGTTTAAACAGATCACAAATTCACCTTTGGACTCAAATTGCTCACTTAAACCCTAAAAATTTATTTTCTTTTTTTCAACCTCAGTATGTCCTTCTGTAAACTGATAGGAAACCAGCATCACCCCAAGGCTAAAGAATAGATCATCAACACCATCTCCAACGATTCAGTGGCTTCACCTTTGTGTAATGCTTTTCTATAATGTTATCTATAAAGAAAGTTGCTCTATAGTAGTTATCAAAGGCCTTGACAGCAACATTCTTAATCATTGGTGGAAAGAGTATTTTGCTAAATCTCAAGGAATTTTCTGAAGGAGGGGTGAGTTATTTTTGTGCTATTTTAGAAGCTACCTATCACTGTTGGATAAACATCAGACACATTTCAGTGGTGGTGCCCTTTACATGATACTTTACTCTATGTAACTGAGAAAAGTTTAATCAACCTGTAAAGTCTGATCCATTCCACATGTAACCTAAGCACCATTACTCCTTCGTTCAACTAGAAGACTTGAAATGATAGAGGAAAAATACATAAGGAGATAGGTGTATTCTCAGTGTGCTGCAAAATGGAAAAAAAAATATGACATTACTTACGTCATTCAAAAACACATTAAAACAATGTGATATATTTTCAAAAGCTACATGCACAGAAACTGTTCAGCAGACACATACTATTGAGAGTGGTGGTTCCCTAGGTGGGAGGAAATTGAGTGAGGGGGGCAGTCAGATTTGAATCTTATCTTTCTCATTTTATATATGAAAATCACATTTATGTATTACTTGAAAATGAATGTTTAAAAAAAAACCAAGAGGGCTGGGGCTATAGCTCGGCAGTAGAGCACTTGCCTAGCATGTGTGAAGCACTGAGTTCAATCTTCAGCACCACATGAAAATAAACAAATAAATAAAAAAGGTATAAAAAAAGAAGTATTTAAAAAAAATTTTAAATAAAAAAAAAGAAACCAAGAACAAGAGAAACTAATGAATTTGATTCTAGAGAAAACCCGCAGTTGGAATCCTGGACCCAGGTGACAAGCCTCATGACAACAGGAAAGCAAGGTGGAAAGAGGAGCAGGTGCTTCCCACCATTTACCGGATCGTTTCTTTGACTTCGAAGAGCCCTTCGATGACTTTTTGGGCTTCTTTATCCGTTGGTATTTCAGAGCCTCCAGCCTCTCAGGTGCAGCAGCATTCCCGGACGCAGGTGGAAGTGTTCTGCAAGGGACAATTAGAGAGGGACAGGTCAGCACCTGGATGAGGGAGCTTTGGAAGAGGGCTGGAAGAAAGCCAAAGAGCTGGCCCATAGAAGGATGGAGCCAGGGCTATGGAGTCCAAGGTATCCACAGTGGTTCCTTGACACCTGCCTTCCTATTCTTCCTGGAAGGGAGAAAACCCAGTAGAAAGTTCCAGTACCAGGTGGCCTATCTCAGGTGGAAAGCAACCTGTAGAGCAATCAGAAGATCCTAGAAAATGGAGAGAGAGACTTTAATAGTAAGCCCCATCACACATGACTCAGGTTGGGACGAGTCAGTGACAGAGAAAAAGTGGGTTCAACATCTGCATTTCCTAGAGATCATCACAATCAAGACTTTAAGCTGAAAAGTAAAAGGACACTTTCAAGCAGAAGGTGAGCAACTCTAATTCCAATTAACCGTCCTCCATCTCCAGAAAAGGGAAGGGCAAAATGAGAAGCCCAAAGCCCAGTGTTTTCGAGGCTCCATAAAACCCAGCTGCCCTGGGCAGCTTCCCCTCTGTCTGCAAGATTCTGGCTGAATCTTGCAGCAAATAGCAACAAATAATGGTCACAGAGCAACATTTTCAGCAGGGATATCTGGTTGACCCTGAAGATTAGGCTGATTTCCGTTGCCTTGTAAGAGAACAGAAGAGGGTGGAAGTAGATTATGACAGGGTATTCAAATCTGAAGCCTCACAAAGCCCGTGCTGTCTGTAGTAAGTATCCTGTGAATTCTACATTTTAAGATTTAATAAAGACACTGAGGTTGGGAGGGGGAACCACATATGTAGGTGTCTCTTCACCGTAGTTGTGGGGTAGATTTTTTTATTTACCTGATGGATTAACTGCATGGGGAGGACACAAGCAACTGTTTAACCAGAGCCCGTGCAGTTCAGGTAATCAAGGGGACCCAAGTGAACTGAGAGGAGAGCAGTGTGTGACCATCTGTGCATACTAGAGAGAATTTTCAAGAGTCATAACTGAAGAAAATCTGGAAGACATGTTTATCAAGACATACTTATCAATGTTACTTCTTCTCAAAGGAACACAGCTTGGAGCCTGAGAAATAAAGAGGGAAAAAGAGGGCGCTATTTCTTCCCACAGCATTGGTATTAGCACAATCAAGGAAGCAGAGACATTCTAGGATGTGGCGGCGGCAGAGGTGACTCACATTCTTCCCCTCTCAATCTTCACATCTCCCTCCCCCATCTCCATCACAATCATGTTTTTTTTTTTTTTTTATAAATCCTGATCAAAAGACAGATAATGCTGGGAGGGCCAAAGAAGTCCCCAAAGGTCTGCAAGCCATCTGAGGTTAAAAAGAAAAAAACAAAACAAAAAAAAAAAGAAAGAAAAGAAAAACAATGAGAGAGGTATGAAAAGACTGCAAACCCATCTCCCCAACATCAGATGATTCTATGAGCACCAGGGAAGAGGAAACTTACAGACTCATTGTAGGTAAGCCTCTTGTCTCTGCCGCAGTAACTGGCAATGAAGTGGCCTCCATTTTCTTTGATGGATGTCACCATTCTGAAGTCTTTTAGCACATGAAGTATCAAGAAGCTCCCTCAAAGTTCAAGTCAGAGACAACTTCTTGACTCTCCACAGCTTCCTGACAGCAGTGCTAAGCGGCCCACATGGTGCCACGTGTGTGCACACAGGTACACACGCATCTCATGAAATAGTAGTCTGACTGACATCAGAAGTCGGGTCTTTTCCCAAGTCCCCATAGATCAATACCCCACTTCTTCCTTTTCTACAAATTCCAGAGTCTACCCACAGAGATCTTCTACCATAGTAGCAACTGGAAGGGAATTTGGATGGCTAGGGCAGGAGGGAACCTGCCTTCCCGAGACTGGGGGAATGTCCTCATCCCCTTCTCAGCCTTGACCAAGGCTTCTTCACGCTGCCTAAAAGGAAAATCAAAGATGTGAATCCACCTGTTCAGTTATGTCCATCTCCTGGTCTGGGGCAATTTCTTCAGGAAGACCATACAATTTAAGGAATATACAGTCTGAGGAGGCACACCATAGGCAAGAACAGTGTTCTCCAACATAATCCTGGGTAAGCCACAGTTAGACACAGTTCTAGGTTACCCGCCCCCTGCACCCCCAGTCAACAGGCAGAAACAGTGGTTTAAAGAGCAGTTCCTGGTGAGGCACAATGGTATCTGCCTGCAATCCCAACTACTCCGGAGGCTGAGGCAGGAGGATCACAAGTTCAAAACCAGTCTGGGCCATTTGGAGAAACCCTGTCTCAAAATAAAGAGCAGTTTCCTCCTCTTCTTCACTACCTGAATACAAACTTCAACTGCCTGCTGAGATACTGCAGATGGGAGGCAGAGGAAATCCCTCACGTACCCACTCTCACCAGAGAAAAGGTGGGTGCATCCACTCTCCATGCTCCCAGCAGACAGCTAAGAGTGTACAGGTCAGCGCCAGCCCAACCTGACCACAAGCCAGTCCCTCTCAGAGGATACAGACTATGAAAGAAGTTGGTACAGGGCACCCCTAAAAATTCCTATGGATTCTTCAAGCCAGGTGAAACTTCTAGGAGGGATGTTATGCTTACAATCAATATATTATTACTATTATCATTTTTACCACACTGCATGTGTTTACCACTTACCATGCCAGGCACTGTTCTATGTTGTCTATAATAATTATCTTCAATCTTTACAACAATCCTAAGCAATAACCTCACATTTCAGAATGGAGAAACTGAAGTTTAGAGAGATTAAGCAATTTAACCAATAATCCAGTGTCCCGAAATAAAGTCAAGATTCATTAGTATTAGAATAAATTACTCTTCAAATTTCTTCCCCACAAAAATAGGTACAGAAGCTCCAATGAAGAAAAACACTGCTTCCATACCACACCTGAGAATGTAAGAGCACTAGTCAGCAATGTACTCTGCCTCAGTGTCAGAGCCACAGTTAAGACAGACGAGAGATGGGGAAAAACTGGCCAAAGATATGTCTTCAAGGTAAAAATTCCCAAACAGTAATGATCCAGTGAGAATGAGGAGAAAATCTTCCCTTGAGAAACAGCCAGACTCCAGGCCTTCCAGGACACCTGCTGCCCACCTGCTCTAGCTGCTGACTCAGTGTGACCTGACAGAAGAAGTCTCCTGGGTGCATCAGGACACTAGCCTAATGCCAGAAGGAAAAATAGAAGTGTCTAGCAGGACAGATGGAAGGAAGGGGGACAGGTAAAATGGGTTTATTTATGGTAAATTATACAAAAAAGACACATGAAATGTGTTCCAACAGACTTTACTAATAGCATGAAGTCCTCTGGATTCAAAATGCCTCCCTTTCTAGAAGGGTGATCATATCCTCTGTTAATATCAATCTCAACTGGTACGTTTCTGGTTTTGGAGCCTCTGGTACAGATATCTTGGACAGGGAGCTAGAGTTAGGCAACTCCTTCCTAACCCTGGAATAAGGTTATCTAGTAAACCTGCACTTGATCTGTAAAGACCCTGTTACAACAGAACCTAACCTTGGGTTCTCCAAGAAGCTAAGGTCCCCATTTTCCTTTCAATCAGCCTAAATCCTTCTAAACATGCAGGAATGCTGCAAACTCTGGCGTTCTCCTCCCAGGAAGTAAGAATACCACTGAAAAATGATCCTCAAAGTCTATGGGGTTTTGCGGGTTTCCCATTTTCCATATATCTCAGTTTCTGACCCAATGGTATTTACTGAAGTTTAGAACCACCAAAAACTGCTAGGGTTTTATTTTAATATGCCCCTCCCTTTTCCCTTCCCCCCACAAAAGATGCACACAAAACCCCAATCTTGCTTATTTAGCACAAGAGGTCTTAGTTGCTTGGCTCTTTGCTTAAGTAAGATAGCAAAGGAACAAGGCAGTCAGGTTCAAAACAGGCAAACTTCAGGACGAAAAAGTCAAAATCTATCTGGATGCTTCCTTCCCTCAAAGCCCTATGAGCTGACCACTACAACACAGTTCCTAGTTACCCCCGAGTCAATAGGCAGAAGCAGTAGTTTAAAGAGCAGTTTCTTCCTCTTCTTCACTGCATAAACACAAACTCCACTTGCCCAGTGAGATACGGTGGGTGGAAGGCAGAGGAAATCCACTCATGTACACATTATGACCAGAGAAAAGGTGAATCCATTCTCCAAGTTCCCACAGACAGCCAGGCATGTTCAGTTCAGCCCCAACCCAGCCTGACTCCAAGACAGTCCCTCTCAGTGGGGTCAGGGTACAGACCAAGTCTCTGCCTCAGAACCTCAAAACTCAAGAGAGGCTTGTATGCAAATGGGGGTTCCCTCCTAAGTTCACCTATAAAAGGCAGATACATCCTTGCTTCCAAATCCCCTGCATCACTGAGGTCACAACAGGTAATAAGGGGGGAGGGGGTTAGATAAAGATGTGAGCACAGGGGTGCTACCAGCATCAGATGGGAACTGAGCAGACAGCTCAGCCCCTAGCAATCCACACAAGGACAGGTCCACACACCACAACTCCACATGTTGAGATGGGAGTTGGGAAGAGGAGAAAAAGGGGAGGAAGAAAAGAGGAGAGGCAGGGAAGACAAAGACAGGCGTGGGAAGAAGGAATAGGAGAGAAATTGAAAGGGAAAGAAACAGTGAGAACGAACGTAGACAAGAGGCGTCACAACTTCTCCAAGCAAGACCAAGTGGGGACACATGCAAAGGCGCAGCATGAAGACAGCGTCTACAGAGGAGCCTGCCGTCTCCCCATGGCCCCAGCAGCGACTGTGCCCCAGGGAGGCTCTCAGCAAGCAAGAGAGCGAGCAGAGGCTCCTGTTGCCCAGCGCCATGAAGGTCTAACTCGGAGGATGTGGGAGGATTTCATTCTCCTAGGCAGGAGATGCTGGCCACCCCAGGAGAGGAACAAGTCCCTCATTGCTGCCCCTGGTTTCTGGGTTTGCCACAAGAGTGATAGGACAGCTGGGTTCTCTCAGATCTGGAATGGTGGGGTCACCAGGGAAAAGGGCTCAACAGAGTAGGGAATGCAGAGTGGAAGTAATCAATGAGAATGGAGTCCAGGCACTTTTCAGGAGAGGGGGTGAAAGCTGGTCTAGAGCTACCCACCCTAAGGGCAACAGAGGAGACAGCAAGGAGGAGAGGGAAGGTGCAGTTTGGCCAGTCACTCTCCCTCCTCTATAGCATTTAACCAGGAAGCCACAGGAGGATCCTGGAGCAGGTGAGCTCATAAATGCTGCCTGCTGGCCCTCATCCTCTCTCTAGTGCTGGAAACTGCAGCATGACACCAGTAACCTCATACACAATTCTGGGGCCTCTTGGCTACTGACAGTTACATAGCTGCAGGTCATTAAGAACTATGTCGAGGAAGTCCTCTTTATTACAGGCCATTCTTAAGACCCAAAGTAACTTATAGTCCAGAATTAGGAAAATCAGCCTCTCTCAGCATTGCAAGGTAGGAAAGGGTATCTACTTCTCATCTGGTAAGCCAAAAGCATTTAGATAGAAGACTCTCTCCCTCCCTTGCAGGTGCCTAGTGCAGTGTCATGCTCTCAGAAGCATGGTCAGCAACATCCATGACCAAAATAAGCATCTTTTTAGGTAACCAGGAGAGAGAGAAAGAGTCTTGAGTGTTCTGAGCCTGTTTAAGAGACTCAATGACCCCCTACAATGGTCACATTCTTTTGCCCTCCACCCAGAAGGATGTTAGAGGAAGGAGTCACCCATGCAGGGCAGGCTCACACAATGCTGATTTATTCTCCCCTCTTGCTAACTTAACTTCCTTCTGCCTGGGGGAGGGAGCTCCTGCCAAGGCCCTTGCCCAAGGAGGTCTGCACAGCTAATACAGGGACCTTCAAAAGCAATTTGGACCCAAGGGTGAGGTCACAGTTCAGTCTTAAAACAACTAAGAACAGGATGCAGAATGCAAGGAGTATGAGGAAGTGGTAATATTTCACCACTCTCGCTCTAACATGATGAGAAGCCATCTGAACCTGAGGAAGACCCAGATGTTCAGGGGGAATTCTCGGGCTCCTTAAGATAACCTGATATGATTCCAAGAAGTGGGCGAGGGACCAGCAACCCCAGGGGAAGATCCAAGCCTTTGTAGGGTGGGTAGCTAGAATGGGGACACTATGCATGAGGCTGCTGGGAAAACAGGGCAGAGGTTTGAGGGCGAGGGAAAGGTCCTAGACATCAGTATGGGTGCAGACAGGTCCCCAAGGTAGAAGATGCAAAGCTGATTGTGGGCATCCTGGGTCCCTTGGGTGCATGCAGGGACCCGGGCTGCTGGGGAATGAGGTTCTAGGTGTGTTGGCAGCAGGATGATGGGGGTCTGAGTGGAAGCAACTGCAGGGGGCTCTGGGAGGGACTGGACATGGGCGGGGAGGTTACAAGCTGCAGTTAGAGGTGTTTGGGCAGAGCCCATTATACAGCTGGAGCAACCTGAGAAGCATAATGTGGGGAACCCAGAAGCCATGGGAATCAAGGAGCGGCAGCTGCCCCCCCGCAGGGCAGTGAGGGGATGTGGTTTGGATCCCCTGTCAAGGAAGCGATGGCCCTGCCAAAGCCCCCGTCCGCCTACCCACCCCCACCCGCCCCCGAGGAGCTCCCTTACCTATTGAGCTGAGGAGAGGCTTGTCTCGACAACACTGCCCAGATAGCTGAGATCAATCAGAAACAAAGCAGTTACCAACACCGGCCAGGGGGAACCACCCACGCACACCCAGAGGGGAGGAGGGGGAAGCACAGCGAGCAGAGACCCACAGGCGAGGCCAGAGAATGGGGTGAGGGAGGAAAGGAGAGAGACGGAGAACCAGACGCACGATGGAACAAAGCAGGTGAGCGGGCTGCACAAAGCAGACAGGGCGACGACAGCATCTCCTGCAGACAGAGGCGGGGCACCCTAGCCAGAGCTCTCCTCCACCTCCCTACCTTCTCCACCCTTCTCTACCCACCCACCAGGAGTTCCCGCAGTGGTACTGAGGGTGGGAGGTGAGCTTGCACTTCCAGGTACCAGAGAGGGTGGGAGGGAATGGGGACAGGGGAAGGTTGCTGGGGTCCTCTTCCCCAGCCACCTACCAGCCCCTACCACCAGGCCAGCCTCCTCTGGAACTCTGCTCCCCTCCACAGGCGGCTACATCAAGAAGAAAGACCAAAGGACGGAACCAGAGGGAGAGAAAGACAGAGAGAAAGGGAAAGAGGAAGGAGAAAGGGAAGGGGATAGGGGAGATCAAGGGGCACTAGAGTCATGGCAGGCTCTTCTGAGCAAGTCGGGTCAACCCAAAGGCAATGGAAAAGAAAGAAAGGCAGACAGAGAGACTGACTAGAGAAGGAAGGAAGGGTGAGGAGAAGGAGGAAGAGGAAGGTAGGATAGAAAGACAGAGAAGAAGAGGTATGGACAGAAGTCCAGGCCGACTCTGGTACCTGGAATACCAGCTGCTACAGTTTAGAGTGTGCTCTCTCAGGCGGGCTGATCGCGGGAGCTTGTCTGTCTGTCTGTCTCTCTGCAGTTTCCTGTGAGGCACACAGGTGGGGATGGGGGATGTGGCTCCCAGAACAAAAGGCCTGAGGTTTTTCTCCCAGCCTCCAGGATTCACCCTTCCTGCAGAGGCTGTGGACAAGGCCTGGAATCCGGCGCTCACTAGGGCTGCTAATGGGCAGGAGTTTGGGAACAAGCATCCCTTGACCTGGTAGTCCCGGGGGAAGTCAGGCTGTAGGGCCCTTCCTAGCAAGGAGGGGCTTGGGAAGAGAAGGAGCCTGGACAGGAAGTCTCTGCACAACTCCAAGGAACCACCACCCAACGTCAAGATCATGGGGACATGGAAGGCCTAGACTTCAAGGGCATCACTCACAGAAGTCACTCTCTGATACACCATGTTCCCCTCCCCTGCCCCAGACTCCCCAATATGCTGTGGGCCTCCTGAGAGCTCTGGGCTGGGTGGAGAAGATCCCTCAAGTTCCTGGTGGAATACCTGGGCAGGTAAGCCCCAACTCACCCCACCCCAGTGACCACACCCTGCCAATGCCGCGGTCAGAACTCCTGCCAAAGGGATGCTGCAGCATGTCCACACAAGCCCTGTCATTGGGGCGATGGAAAGGTGGAGGGCAGGGTGAGGCATGGGGGGAGGAAGTTGACCAGGTGAGGTGGATAAGAGACAGCAGCTCACACTCACCCTGAAGTAGGTAATGTTGTTGGGGGCTCTGGTCGGAGCAGCTCCTCCCCCATCCTCCGAGGGGAAGGTGTCTGTCCAAACACATCCAAGTTGTCCCCAGGCGCCGCAGGGGCAGGGCCCGGTGGTGGGGAGGGATAGCCTGTGGCCAGAGTGGTGAAGCCCATGGCGGGCCTGTAGCTGGGGCTCCCACTGCGGCTGCTCTGGGAAGGGGAGCCCGTGGATGGCGTGGACTTTCGAGAGAAGCTGACTGCAGCTGGCGGCTGCAGGGTGATCTCCGACATCTCTGCCTGCTGAAGGAGGCCAGGGCGAGGCCGGGCACGGGCTGCGAGCTCTGGAGAGCCAGTGCGGGAGCTGAGGGGGCTTTGGGTCAGAGGTGAAAGCCGGGAGGGCTGTAGCACCACTTGATGTAAACTGGGCTCGGTGCGCCGGGCCTGCCTTGGGCTGGGCCGGGGCCGGGGCTCATACCACCGGGTGTCCAGGCCAAATGTGCTGGGGCCACCGTGCCCCCCGGGCTCAGCTGGCTCGGGGTAAGGCAACACGGGTATGCCCATACCTTGGCTGGTATGTCTTAGCTGCCCTTGGCTCACCAGAGGTTGCATAGGTCTGTCCTGCCACTTGGCAGCGGGCGGCACTGGGACAGGGCCCCTGCCTGGTGACTTGCCTGCCCAACCCTTTGGTGCCTCCAGAGACAGGATGCCCGGGTAGGCCGCGGGCACCTGGAGAGAGGAGGGGGGCAGTCCTCGGGGCAGGCAAGCCTTGGGCTGCAGACTCTCGGCCACATCACAGGGGTGCAGCTGGTGGGGGAACATCATGGCTGGGGTTTCCAGGCCCCCAAAGGGGAATTCTGGCCGGCCCCAGGGCTCAGGGGAACGCCCTCCCGTAGGGGTTTGAGTCAAGGGCAACGTGCTATTGGAAGCATTCTCTCCATTTTCCTCAGGGATGGTGGGGTGGCCAAATGGTCCCTCTGTGTGCAGGGGTGGGGACGACATGACTGAGCTCAGGGGGCTGCCCACTTCTGGCATGTAGAAGGGTGGCGGTTCCACCTCCCCAGGGCTGCTGCTGCTCAGGTACCCATAATACTGGCCATGGTGGAAGGGCCGGGGGGCTGGGGGTCTGGCTTGGCCGGTAGCCTGGAGTCGACCTCCCAGCCCACTGGTGCCCTCCAGCCCACGGGGCTGGAACCGAGGGCTATATGCTGGTGGTGGCAGGTAGGACTCCTGGCTGGAAGACAGGGGAGTCAACTGGGACTTCAGGGCAGCCACAGATGTGGGCACCAGCGGGTCCTCATTCTCCTCATCAGACTGACGGAACTCGGGGTACATGTCTGTCTCTTCTGCAAAGGGGAAGCCCTCAATGCGTCTGCTTTTCATGGAAGGCTCTATCTCGGAGGGATCCATTACAAAGCGGCCATCAGGGCCTCTGCTGATCAGCTCGATGGGGGTCGTGGCCTCAGCCTCCGCCTCAGCCTTGGCCACACTATACTTCTTGCTGCTGATGGCCCTCTTTGTCTTTTTGTACAAGGACAGCTCCTTCTCCCGGGTGGGACTCAGCATCCTCTTGGCTGCAGGCTGGCCCTGGTCATCGGAGGACTCAGATGGAGCACGGAGTGTGCGGATGCTCTCCGGACTCACCTTGCCAGAGGACAAGCTGCAGGGAGAGTAAGAGCAGAAAAGGGTAAGGGTGCTTACACCAGCCTACAGCTTCTTTTCATTCTCTTAACAAAACCCACTACCACCCAGGAGGGCAACACTGCAGAAACAGAGCAAAATGGGTTGAGTATTTTGGTGAGAAATACTCTGGCCAATTCTCAATTGTCTAGACATGTATTGTCCATTTTGGGAATGAACACCCACATTGCTACTTTTATTCTGGCCTACCCCTATATTTGGCACACTCTGTCTAAACACACCTCCAACTGCATTCCCAGGTTGTTCAAGAAATTCAACCTCATTCTAATACTGACTTAAGCATAACATATTATTTAGGATAATCTATTAGGGTGGAAAAATTACAAAGTACATCGCAAGGCTAAAGAGAAATAAATAACCCATTAATGTGGATCATCTACACAACTACTCCCTCCATCTCTGTGGACGACTTAAAATTAACACACTGATCAGTCAACAGGAAACAGCTAAGAAACATGGAAATGGGGCAAAGCAAGGCAAACTGTCCACCTACATCTAGCCTTCCCATCCTCCCCACATACCAACAACAACCAGAGACACTTACGGAGACTCAAGACTCTTCCTGCAGTGAGTGATGGAGAGCGGAGGGTCTGGAGGGGCAAATGAATGGAGAAAGCCCTCTGAGGTCCAAGTTCACAAAAACCCAGCATCCCACACTCTCAGAGGTTGTCAATGGGGTGGGTCCAATGCAGAACCACACAAGGTTTGTATTCCATCTTCATCTCCAGCTCAGAGACCTGTGCCTACCACCAGGCCCAGACTTCCCTTCAGCTCTCCCCACAACCTGCTTCCCTCCTCTCTCTTTCAAATCAAGTCCCACATTGGCAGCTCTACCAGCTCTACCAGCAAGATACCAGTTTCCCAATTTCTCAGGGAGTGGGTAGGGTGGGCTGAGGTAGGATGCTACAAATGGTCTGTCTCCACTGATGGGGTACATTTGAAACAGGGCCAGACAGAGAAGGGGAGAAGGCAGACACTCACCTTTTTTTCGCTTGAGCTTGCGCTTGCGCTGCTTGTTGACAAAGCAAGCAGCCAGAGTGCTGAACAAGATGGCAGCTGCCAAGAAGCAAATGGTTGCGACAATTCCAGCCAACACAGGCCGGGCCAGCCCATCATCAGTCAGGTCTGGCTGCGGGAAGATGTCTGCAAGGGAGGCCAGGGAGTGCTATAGGTCCCAACCCTCTCCACAACATCCCCTCCCCCTGACACTAGATCCCCAAGTTTCTTTCCCTATTGCTGTACAACAGGCAATGCTGGGGCTCAGCCTGTAGCTCAACTCCATCACTGAGGAAGTGTAGTGATGCAAAGAGGGAAAAAAAGGGATCACCTATAGAAGTTGAGTAACCTCTACGTAGCTCATGAAGAAACAGCATCCATTTCAATGATCATCTATATTTGTCTAGTGCTTTACCTGGTGCAAAGCATTTCTGTGCATGTTATTAGATCTTCTCATATTAACCCCATGAGCAAGACAGAGCACACAAACTGCTCTCATTCCCTAAATGCAAACACCGTGATTCACTATGTTGAGTAACCAGCTCATATTATATCAGTGTCCTAACCAGAGCCCAGTAGTTCTGACCTCCAGGCCAGGAATTTCTGCTTTTTCCCATGCCTTGTCTACCAAATGAGAGCCTTCTTCACCTTGAAGGTAAAATCCCAGAGCAGGAAAGGACTTGTTGCCATAGCAATCAGACCCATCCATTTTCATCTCATTACAGACAGGCAAGCAGCTTCCTATAGCAAGGACTAGAATGCCTTGGTCATCTAAGCTATAGAAGATGATAGAACTGGTAGGAAAGGTACAGATAGATTCAGTTCTCTCATTTTACAGGTAAAAATTTAAGCCTCACTTTGGGCCCAAATTCTCAGAGCTAGTTAGTGTCAGAGGCATGACTGGACCCCAGTCCATTATATTAGACTCAAAAGACAACTATATCAGTAAGTGCCACTCTTCAGGTTCATCAAAGGGAAAGTCAATATATTGTGATATATTTGGCCAGAATTCATTGCTATGTCAATAATAATAATGGATAAAAATAATCCAAATTATGCTGATGGGCTGAGTGGAAAATGAATGTCATGGCCTTTGCAAATGGGGACTTAAATACAGGGAATGCTGAAGTTGCTGCATCCTCTTTGCCTGTGTGGAATCATCTGACGAGGCATGTTTCCTTCCGGAAGTAAAACAGAAGTTTACAGAAATGAGCAAACAAAATGCTCAAGACTTCAACTTTGGCTTTGGCTGCAAGCTTCCTTGTTCCTGCATTTCTCTGAGTCTTCCCTGGAGAGAAGCCAAGACAGAAGCTAGGTTCTGCTGCCTATAGGAGGTAACTGTTTTATAACAAAACCTAGGGTACCTAATATAAATGACAGAAATCACACTCCAATTCTTCCTCTCCCCCAAGCTCCCTTGCAGTTCCAGTTCTGCCCTTCCTCAACCTGGCCACACCAGTGCTTCTGTAACTCCAGGATGCTCAGCGAGTGAGCTTTTGGCCAAGATCCTTGTCCCTGGTCCCAGAGGCCTCTGTGCATGCAGAGCCCAAGGAAATGGGGCCATGGTTTGTTTGCTAGGCAAGAGCCTTTTCCATACCAAGGATACCGCTTCCCTGGGGGAGGGGACTTTGCTCTGTTTCAGGAACTGGAGCTGGAGAGAAGACATGTAGAAATGGGACTGGTGCCAAGAGAAAGAGAGATAAATGGAGAAAATGCTAGGGAGTTGGCTTTATTTAGCCTGAAAAAAAATCTAGGGAGAGGAAGGAAGGCAAAACAACACCAAACAACAATTTTCCAAATAAAACCCACATAATTATAAAGAAGCCTATAATAGGCATCCAATAAACACTTGTTGACCCTCTGCTTCTTCCCTCCAATGCACAGTCCCACCCCCATTACACAGCACAGCACTAGAGGAAACAGAAAATGTATAGCAAACATTAAATCAAGTTCTTTTTGACAACTGTAATGACATTCATTGAATTTCCTTCTGTGGTTATTCCACAGAACTATTAGAAACCCAGCTCTTTAGTGAGATAAAATCCCATGTATCATGGAAGCATGGATCTGGTGGGTTTCAGAAATGCTTTGACTCCTGCAGTTTCAACTAGACATCTTAGTTTCCAACTCAATCTGTCCTGTTTCTCAAACAGACTTTCAAGCAGTTCTGGGGTTTTATGTTCCTATTACTATAGCAGAACCTCCAACCCCAAAGTACCTGTGCTGGAGACTCCGGCGATGTTGCTGGGCTCACTGATCAGATCCTGCATGACAGCCAGAACCCGGAACTCATACCAGGTGTCCTACAGCACCAGGACAACACCCAGTCAGTGGAGGGACCTGAGACACCACTTCCTCCATCACTACAGATCCTGGAAATGACTTCCACTGAAGAGGGCGCCTGAGCACTGGGGTCCCTGGTGAGTATTAAATGATGATTGCAAGCACTGGGCAATTGCTATGGTATAAATATTCCCACTATATAAAGCTACCAATATTAGGTCTCTGAAAGACTTTAAAGATATATGTGCAATGATCTCTCAAAACCCACTGTGAGCCCATCCCAGCATACCACTAAATGAGAGTCCAGGGAAGAAAGACAGAATGATAACATGAGATTGTATCTGAGCTGCTTCCTCTCCCAATAGAGAGACATTCACGATTCAGGGGAGATTGCTGGAAAAAAAAGACAACATATTTTCCTCTAGTGGCTCTAAATTGTTAAAGGACAGGTCGTTTGCTGTGCTAACCTAGGAGACAATCCTTCTGGACCTCCTCTGCCCATCCCTCAGCAAAAAGCTGAGGACAATGTTCTAAAGACACACATTGGCCTGTCATCCTGCCCTAGCTGGTGTTTGTCCTTAGGAAGAACCATCTATCCAGCACCTGGCTCTGAACCTGAGGAACCTTAGCAGCCATGAGGAGTCTAAACTTTGGTAGCAGATCTGGGACAATCCAGGAATGTAGGTGGGAAGGCACAGTGTAGGGCTTAGCCTCAGGCCCCTGATCTGAGTTCCTCCAAGTTTCTAGTGGTTCTAGAAAGACTTATGATACTTCCAGGATCTGGGAAGAAGAGGCAAGGAAAAGCAAGGCCCCCACCTGTGAGAGATCCTTGGCAAAGAAATCTCCATCAGTGCCTGGAATGGCATCATCTAGCATCTCCCAGCGCTCCCCAACTCGGAACTCCATGATATAACGATCAATAGGGAAGCTGTGGTTGGCAGGTGGGAGCCAGGACAGGAGCACACCCTGCTGGGTCCGATTGGCTGTGAGGCACCTTGGTGGGGTAACCAGCACCAGAGGTTCTGGAGTTGTAATAGGGAATGCTGCAGCAGAGGGAAAATGAAGATGGTATCAGGAACACTGAGGTGGCCGTGTCTCCCCAACCCGTTGGGATCAAGAGTTGACCAGGAACCAGTACACCATTTTAGAGGGAAAGAAGGTGTCACTTCGAGTGGCCCTCCTGGTCCAAGGGAAGGGAAGTCAGGGACAGTGGCTACCTTCAGAGTATGTCTAAAGAACATACATGAGGGAACCAGGTGCCTCCTTAAAAGGGAAAAAATAGGAACTACAGGGAAAAAGGAAGAATTAAATATAATTAAAGTACAATCATGCATCGCATAACATTTTGGTCAACAAGGACCTAAATGTGGTACTGGTCCCATAAGTTTATAATGGAGCTAAAAAATTCCCATTGGTGAATGACAGAGTAGCTATGATAATATCATAGAATGATGCTTTATTCATATTCGTGGTGATGTTGAGCAAACATACCTATTATGCTTCCAGTCATGTAAAAGTGTGGCACATGCAACTGTGTACAGTACAGAATACTTAAAAAACAACAATGTCACTGGTTTATGTATTTACTATACTATGCTTTTTGTCATCACAGTATACACCTATTTATTTAAAAGAAAAAGTTTCCTATAAAACAGGCCCTGTTCCACCAGCATCAGCTTTATATGTCTCATGTTTACAGTGTCTCTTGATGGCATCGCTTTCTCCTGTGCTGTACCATTCAGGTTTGCTTAGGTATACTCTGTAGTGTTCATGCAAGGAGAGTACTGCTTAATAGCACATTTCACAGGGATCCTCAGATTGTGTGGCTACTAGTAAGTGACATATGACTGTATCTTTGGTTCCCATCCCAGAAACTAGAAAAAGCTTCTCATGGCACACTGTTCACTCCCTCAAATCCCTTCTTGGCCCAGGGGCACAAAACGAGGCCCAGCAGAGGCGCTTTAGAGCTGGGGGTGAGCATCACACCCCTGCTGCTCATCCTTGTGGCAGTACAGAAAAGGTTTCTG
The DNA here is from genome assembly GCA_020662805.1 of Glaucomys volans. Classification (NCBI taxonomy): domain Eukaryota; kingdom Metazoa; phylum Chordata; class Mammalia; order Rodentia; family Sciuridae; genus Glaucomys; species Glaucomys volans. The sequence goes on from JAJEJO010000775.1 coordinate 841,333, forward strand.
GAAATGGGGTCAGAGTTGTGTCCCTGACTCTACCTGGCAAGAGCCAAAAAAAAAAAAAAAAAAAAGAGAAGAGGAGGGGAAACACACAACTGTAGGAGAAAGATTCCCAATCTCCCCAATAAACCCACAAGGCATACAAACATGTGGCCTAAATAGGAAGGGCAAAATATAAAAGCTCTTTCAATCTGAGGATGCAGCAGGAATTTGGCTAGATATACCGTGACAGGGGAACAGACAGACCCAATAGAAGAACATGACAAGTCCTCAAAAGGAATTCAAATGGAACCACTATAGAGAGTACTTAGTAAGGTGCTAGGCATGTACTAACTAAGCCCTCCACTATAACCCTAGACCATGGCCATCATCATCTTTATCCCAGCTCTGCAAGAAACAGCCCCAGACATATCAGCCCCAGACCCTCACCTAAAGTGTTCACAGTGACCACCTCACTGAAGGCGCTGGTTCCCAGCTTGTTCTGGGCCAGAACACTGAACTGGTATGCGGTCTCGGGCTCCAGGGTGTCCACCAGCAACCAGCTAGGGCCCGGTGGCACTGACAAGGACAGCCAGTCATGGGGCCCAAACTGTGCCCGCTTCATCCTGGCCAAAAGAGAGAGAAAGAATGGGGGACAAGGGTGGGGTGGGTCACACTGGAGAGAAGAGCATGCATGCAAGGTCCTCAAGGAGAAGGCAGTGAGAGGACAAGCATTCCCAGGTTCCAGGACAGGAAGAGGGGATGGCCAAGGTAGGGTGACCTGCCTGGCTCTGGCTATGCCAACCTTCATGATGCAGGGTCACCCACCACCCCTCGTACCTCTACTAAAGAAAGGGGGTCTCATGAATAAATTATGCTAAAGACACTGATGAGATTACAAGTTGCACTGTGGGAGAAACCCATCCTGCACACTACCTTAAGAGTGGGCTCTGCCTTGGGAGTACAGGGACACTGGAAAGTAAAGAAAAGCAACTAGATAATGGCAGGACAAGGGAAGGAACCCAGGTTACCATGGCTGCACACCTTCCAGGGAGAGCCCAAAGTGAGATCCAGAGTAACCCAGGAAGCTCACTTAGTCCAATCAGATTTGGGTCATCTGAGGATGTCCAAGGAATATGGCAAAATGACCAGGGGTTTTCCCACAGTGGGACCAGAATCCCTAAGGTCTTGAAGGTTAGAAATCATAATCAAGGAGAAGGTCACACTGTATGTGTAAGTGTGAGGGTTTTCTATTGTTCTAAAGGACTCCCAAACTTCCAACAGGCAATGAAGTCACCTGCTACAGGTGCAGTACCAACACATCGCCACAGGGAGGAGACATTTTCCCGTGGAATTGGGCCGGCTTTGGCAGACCTGAGCTGTAATTTAGCTGATGCCCACAGGCTTCCCCTCTAGGTTTAAAGGCCGCTCCCATGTATGCCCAGGAGGGTGAGCTGAGGCAGCAGAAAGCATAGCAAAAAGAAGCTAGAATCAAATATCTGAGTCAGTACAGGGAGAATTGGAGGCAGTCAAAAAAGAAAAGAGGGAAAGAGACCTCCCCAACCTTGGCACCCACCTTTTCCCCACCCAGGGCACCAAAGCAAGTGAGCAGAGTGTCATAAAGCAATGCAGATGAGCAGCAGTGTGGAGCAGCACCACAAGCAGCAAGGGAAGCCCCAGGATGTGTGCCTGGTCCTTCCACTGGGGCACCCCCAAAGATGGCTCAGCCATGCCAATAACCCCTTCCCCTAGCCAGCATCTTGTAGCAGCCCCTGGGCAGTATGAGGAGCTCCCATCCCTTGCCCAGCTGTGGAAGGAACCGAGATAATGGGTTGGATTGATATTCTGATTGCAGCTTCCCCTGCTTCCAGGGGCAGATCACCTATCCAAAATTCAAAATACCCAGGATTCTCAGCCTGAGAACAGTCCCAAACCATTATGTCAGAAAACAGGGCAGGCTCCTTCCTTAATCTCCTGGGCTGTTGAGGAGCATCTCATGGGGCTCCATGAGTCCCCCGGAGTTCTGCTCTGACACTTGTTTTTCCCCATACTCAGACTGAGCCTGGCTAGAAAAATAGGCCCAGGGGGGAGAAGTCAGAAAAGAAGAAAGTAAGGAGGTTTGACCTCCCCACACAAGGATGTAAACAGTGACACAAGTGGAAGTTTTGGCTCAGGACAAGAATGTGGAGAGACAGGGCTTTGGGGGTATGGGAGGGAATTCCACTGGACTTCTCTTCCCACCATTCCTGTACCTCCTATGCCCACCCTGGTTCATGCATTTTTGAAATCTTTACCTATCCTAAAGTTTGGGCAAAGATCTCACATCACTGCATCTGGCTGAATTATTAACAAACATGAAAACAACTGATAGTGTTCTAGAAAGTGCAGCTGCTGGAGACAGGGTCAGTAAAGTGAACACAAGCTCTCCATACTGGCTTCTAGAACCACTGGGCGAGGGAGAGAATAAAAAATTACACCCTTCATTTCAGGTCTGGCTGTTTCACAAAGTCGTTAAGAATTAGAAATCTCTTCCAGATTCCAGAGGAACCGCAAGAAAAAAAAAAAAAGAATGAGGATTGACCCAGTGTGGTGGCACATGCCTACAATCCCAGTAACTTGGGAGTCTGAGGTAAGAGGATCCCAAGTTCAAGGTCAGTCTCAGCAACTTAGTGAGGCCCTAACCAACTTGGCAAGACTCTATCTCAAAATAAAAAATAAAAAGGCTGGAGATGTGGCTCCAGGGTTAAGCACCCCTGGGTTCGATCCCCAGTACCAAAAAAAAAAAAAAAAGAAAGAAAGAAAGAAAGAATGAGGGAGGACACAAAGGGGGCGGGCAGTTGAGATAAGCTAGGAAAGAGCTACAGAGGATCACAAACAATTTACACAAAGGCTCAAACAGGCTTTCACTAATCTTCAGGGTGGGAACTCAGGGGTACTAAATCCCTTATGACATTCCCCAGAGCCCATAAGAACCTAGTCACTGTCTGACCCACTTGGCTGTCTGCAGGGCTAGCAGGTTCAGACACAACCTCCCTGGACCCTCTACCCATCCCAGGACTGCCTGCGTTGGGCAGGAAAGGGAGAAGCAGAAAGCAAAGCATGCGGGGCTGACTCACAGAGGTCCGTACCAAACTGAGAATGTCTGCTCGTAGCCTCCATCATAGCCTGGCTCCCAGGACACGTTGGCAGTTGTCATGGAGACCTGGACCCGGACACTGCCCGGGGCATGGGGGCTGGTGCCTAGAGACCAAGGGAGACCTCTCAGACTGAAAGGAGCAGAGCCCATTTGCTGGGGACCCATCATCTTGCTGCAGGGAACCCAAGAGAGACCAAAGTATAGAGTACCAAAATGCAACACCTTAAGTGGTTAAGGACAAGTAGAGTCTCTGAGGTGCTGGCCCACTGACCCTACCAGCATCAGAAAAGGAAGCCTGTCCCACCATGCAGTCTAGTCTTACTAGCAAGACCACCTGAACCCCAGGAGAATAGAACCAAGGGTAACCAGAATCCTCTTCAATCTAGCCCAAACTCCTGTGCTCCTCTGAGGTTCTGAGCAAACCAAAAAACATCACTTCCTATAAAGAGAGTCACATTGTACCCAAATGCTGGTGTGAGACAGCACAACATGGCAGGTAATAAATACATCAACTCAGGTCTGAGTCCTGGTCCCATCTGTGATTATTGATGTGACACTGGTCAATGTGCTAAGTCTAACCCACCTCATTCTAACAAATGTAAACTGGGGATCCATCAGCTCCCACTTCCCAAGTTATAAATGACTAGGTGTGCAGACCAATTGGTTCAGAGCATAACACTGAAATTGAATGCTCAGAGACAGTTAGCCATGGTCATAATTGTGGCTCAGAACCCAGGGGCACAGGCTACAAGGTGACAGGCTGAGGCCTGGGGATGCACACCCTAGGCAATCAGACCCAGAAATGCCAGGGAACAGGAACACAAGTCACCTTCTTCTACACCAGCCTCCTATGCCAGGGTGAGCCCTCAGCTTGGTACCCTGTCCAAGATGCCATGGGCCCAAATGTCCCTCATTCCAGTTCCACCAGCTTTCCCACAGTCCTTTAAATTCCAAGTCCCCAGTGTCCCTGCTGACCACACACCTGCCTTCTTGTATCAGGTGGGTTGCTAGGTACATTAATTTGTCTGTCTGCCCCAAGAACTAGACTCATGTGGACCTTCACTTACAGAGCCTGCAGAGGACAAAGGCTGCAGGTGGTAGGCTCTGGGTTCAAGGTTGGACTGACCTAAGAGAAGTAACTGCAGAGCATGGATAGTCACCATAGAATGCCCCTTGGTATCTGATGCCTGGACCCAATTTTGCCCTTCCACCCACCCAGGCCAGCCCACTGTTCACGTACCAATGACAGTGAGGTGAGTGCTGGCAGTGATGCTTGTGACCACATTAGTGGCGACACATTCCCACTCCCCGTGGTCCTCCTTACTCAGGGCTCGAAACTGGAGACTCCCACTGGGCAGGGCACTGTGCTTGCTTCTGCTGGGTTTCCCTACCTTGGCCAAACAAGAGGACAAGGAAGAGGTGGGAACACAGACTGAGGTTAGGAGAAGAGCAGATAATAGCTCAAGAGTCTGAGGAGGATAAGGATAGTGAGGGGCAAACCCCAGGCCCCTGGGCCACACCCTCTCACTGCCCCTCCTCAGACCACCCACTGCTCTAAGGTGTCAATCCCCATTGACATCTGACCCATTAGAGTAGGTCCAGAGCACATCTGGTCACTGGGTTCTCCCACCTATGCCACAGCCCAGGAACCCAAAAGCCCAGGTACCTTTCTCCAAGTGATGACAGGGAAGGGGTCCCCTGCAGCTGCACAGGGGATGAGCAGCTCCCGGCCAGCTTCCTGCCTATACTCCCAACCTGGTAGCACCGTGAAATACGGGGGGTCCTAGAGGAGAGCAGAGGCATGTGCATGAAGTTGGGCTTTCAGGTGCTCCCTCTTATGAAGTCACCCACATGTAGCCCTAGGGTCTCACCTTCAGGACAAGCCGTGCAGGCGCAGACTGGCCCATGGTCCCCAAGGTGTTGTAAGGCACACAGGTGTAAGTGCCAAGAGCCTCCTCTGTGGCCTCCTCAATTCGAATAGAGCCATCCTCCATCAAGGTCCAACCCAGGTTCTGCCAGACACAGACAACAGCAAGGAGCAGTGACCAGGGAGTGGATGCTCTGTCCCACCATTCCAGACAGAGCATGGGACAGAAGAGCAGCTACAACCTAGGGCAGGCGCCACCTAGGTGCCCTGGGAGAACAGCCAAACCTTTGTGGGACCTTATTTTTTTTTTAGGGATGGAGGAGCCCTGGCAGAGAACCAGAACCCAGAGCTAGCAAAGTCATCAGCAGGGCACTTATTCTGAATGCCAACAAGTATCTCGTTCGCACCTTCTCCACCTGCAGGGGGCGTCCATCCTTGTTCCACTTCACCACGGTGGCCGGTGGCTCTGCGTCCACAGGGCAGCGGATATAGCCATGGATTCCCACGGGCACATAAATTACAGGGGGCATGTTGAGGACACGGGCTGGGTCTGAAAAGGGGTAGTGTAGGTGGGAGAGAAGAGCTATATGAGAGAAGCCAGATGACAAATCCGGGCAGGAGGTGAGCCAGAGCACAAATCAGGCATTGTGCTTGCAAGGCACACCTTCATATCCATCCACCAGTCAGCAAATACTTACCACATGGCTCTTCAGTGCTCAACATAACACTAGGTGCCGGGGGCAACAATGGATAAGGGGGTCAACAAATACAGTTGTCTGAAAATTATGGCCCAGGGGCCACACACAGCCAGCCAGGTCAGGGTACAGACTTTTGTCTGCCACATATACCATGTTTTTAAGAACTTTAAGCATTTTTAAAGAATGTTTAGAGGCATTCAAAGACAAATTCTGGACGGCCCCAGTTTTCAGTACTCCTAAATTCCTCAATTCACAGATATTCACAGGCAAGGATTCTGCATACTCAATTCCCTCAGCCCCTAAATTCCAAACCTGAAAGCCACCATTGACCATGTCTCTCCCCAATGGTTCCTTATCCCAAGGTCTCTCCTGAGCAGCAAGCAGTTTACTCTCTCTGCACATCCTGAGCCAACACAGCAATTTCAGTTCTATGTATGAAGCCATCAGGGCGTAATCACAGTGGGTGCTTTTTCTCCTCTCTGTTCCTTCTGCTGGTTGTCCAGCTCCCTTTGCCTCAGTCTTCCCAAGGACTCTGCAGTTGAAATGCAGAATCAACCCTAGCCACAGCATAGATGAAAGGTTCTGAGATAGAGGAGAGTGGCCCTGCAGCCCTGTGATGCAGCTGAGTCACCTCTGCTCAGTTCTCCCCAGTCCTTCCAAGGGCTATGGAGAAGAATCCAGAACTAGGGAGGCTGTGAGGATGAATGAGCTGGTAGCTTTCAAGCATTTGAACTCTTCAGAGAACAGCATTACATAAATACCAGGCCGAGTTATATATTTAGACATAGCTTCCTACTTTTGTATGGTAGAGTCTTTTTTTTTTCCTCCAAGGTTTTCAAAGGGTTTATGAATGGGAAATACTCTGAACACTGCTCTTTAGCAGAAATAAAGATCCTTGTCTCACCCACCTGTAAATCTCACCCCCCTGGATTCTCTTTGAAGGCAGGAAGAAGGTAAAAAAGGACAAGTGGGAGTGGGTGGTGGTGCCGGCGCTGGGGAGAAATGGGGAAACCAAACACTTCTCCCAACAGAAAGATGGCCTACATCTTCAAGCATGGAATCTGCATCCAAATTAGGATCATCATCCTTCTGAAGACCACCCCTTATCACACCCCTGCCCACCAGAGTCATTGCCACCTTCTTGTCCAGGTGGCATCCCTGTATACAGCCCAGAGGGATAGGAGACACCTGTGAGATGCAGTCTGCTCCTTCCTTGAGGCCCTTCAGCTTCAGAACAACTTGGATACATCCTGAGTCACTTAGGAGCAATCTATTCACCTCCTAGTCAGGTCTGGTGAGATGCACCCAATAGCACTTAAAAGCTTGGGACTTAAACTATACCATGCTACAAGTCCTTTCAAGTTGCTGCCAGTAAAACTGGAGAACAGAGGCCTTTGCCAACTCCTTCAGTGATTCCACAGAGATGAGAAGATGATACAAGTCTGAGGTGAGGGGTTCAGTGAGGCTCAGCAGGTCCAGCTTGGCCCCACCACCTTGGCCACTCAATAGCAATTGTGTCCCAAACACCCAGCTTGGTGCAGCAGAGTTGGAGGAGTGACGCCTCTCGGGCCACAACTATTCCTCTACTTCTCTTCAGCTCCTAGGCTGACTAGGGGCCAGCCTGTCTTCAGTCTGCTACACTTTTCACTTCTGCCACTCTGTGCCTTGGGTGTATGCAGTTCTCCCATACCAACCCTCCAATGATGAAGTGTCTGTCACCTACAGCAACATCGTGAAGCCTTTGTTGTTTGAGTGATGGGGCCATCCACAAATAAAAAGCAGGATATTAATCCTCATTACTCATCCTTCTTTCTCTCTTTCTCACAATGCTTAGCTTTGCCAGGGGGTGGGATAGCAACAGGCACTCAAGTATTAAAAATTAGCAAACTGAATTGTTGTGCTCACACAGAGGCCCTCAATTGTTCTGGCGTGAGAATGAGGCTCATTCATTTGGATCTCCAGCAGCCCTGGAGAGGAACACGGAAGCAGACACAGGGAGCCAGATATGGGAAATGGACCAAGGTACCCCAGAAGAGGGTTCTCTTCCCCTCACCCCAGACTTGGTCCATAGTGTGGAAAGACAGAGTGAGGCTGGCAGAAAACTAACCCTGTATTTGTTCTAAGTTGTGCTCCCTTAAACACCTGAGAAAAAATATCAACCAATATGGATTCATTCAAGGTATAGCATTCAATGCCAGAACCATTCTGAAGGGCAATTGTTCAAAGAGAAGGTCAGATTATCCTTGAACCTGACCTATGCTTGGCTGATGCAATGAATTAATGGGCACACAGTGATTCCTGTCCCATAGAAGATGCCTAGCAAGAGTTAGCTCTTTCCTCCCTCATTCATTCCTCCAACGACATTCCCCTGAAAGGTGCTTAGTCTTGTCTGCCCCGCAGCCTCCAATCTGGCTAATGTGGCTTGAATCTTTTGGAACACCCACAAACACTCTCCCTCACCCCTACTCACACTGCACAGTCAGGTAAGCTGAAGCGGATGGAGAGCGGCCCAGACTGTTGCTAGGAACACAGGTGTACTTCCCAGCATCCTCTGGCTTCACCCGAAAGATGATCAATGTCCCATCAATTAGGATGCGTACCCTCAGCTTCAGGTCACTGCAAAGCCAGCAAGGAAACAAGGAAGTGAGTGCTATTGGTAGATAGGAAAAGAGGATTTCAAGCAGACACATAAGCAAGGGTCACCTTCGCCTCCCCTATGTGTAGCAAGGAGACCTAGTGTTCCTGTTACTCCCAGGATCCCTCTCTCAAGGTCCCTCCATGCAAAGGCTGGCCTGAGTATGTGAGACACAAGAACCAGACTTTCCACTTTCCCCACCTGCACAATCTCTAAAGCCCACAGGCAGGCTGCAAAGCCCCTGCTCATAGTTCCTTTCCCCTGCTGATCTGGGGAACCCCTATGAGCTGCTCACTTCTGGAAGTAGACGTTCTCATCTTGCCAGTACCAGGTGTAGGTGAGGTTGCCGGGATACGCCTCTGCCCTGCAGGTGAGCAGAGCATCCTGGGAGATGTTGACGGTGATGTTCTCAGGAGGGGAAACAATGAAAGGAGGCCCTAGAGAGAACAGGAAATACACATCACCTCTTGATGGGGCAGAGCAACCACACCAAGCCTCCCAGGAAGGTCTGAAGTAGTCAGGGAGGAGCACCGCAGGAAGTACAGCCTGGACAGTTGTCACAATGACTTTTAGCCACTACAGGGCTCAATCATCCTCCCTCCACCCCACCCTCATAGTTCCTAGATCAGCATCTATCCACCCCACACACAAATACCCTTTCTGTCTCTGGAGGAGACAGAGCCTTGTGACTGCTTAGTGGTCAGAGGTAAAGAGGACAGCTCAGTAGAGAAGAGGCTGAGGGCTGAAGGGAGAATGGAATTCCAGAAGTTCCTGGTACTGGCTGTGGGAGAAAGAGGCAGAGCTGCAGCCAGCTCTTTCTGAGAGAGGGGGAGCTTCCAGCCAAGCTACAGAGGGATCTTTGGCCCTGGCTGCTGCTCAGCTCTCAGGGCAGAAGGAACAAGTACTACTGCAGCCACTCACTCAGCCATACACAGCTGCCACCAACTCTCCCTATCCCTCCAGCAGGTGGTGGGTGGAGAGGCAGAAACCTCTTCACAGGATTCCACATATTCTGAGGAGTGAGTGTCCCTGGGCATTCTTGGGGCCCAGGCTGGACAGAGCAGCATCTCTCAGTGCTGACTGTATAGACCCAGCTCTGCCAAATGCTCTTGGTGTTGTTTAAATGTCTGGGGCTTGGATCAAGTCCTTATCTTTATTTATTGATGCCATCACTAATGGATAGATAACCTGAGGGAAGTCTCCTCTGTTAAGGAGGTGGAGGCATGGCAGAGATGCTACCCAGACAGAGGGAAACCAGAAATCTACTCAGCAGAGTGCCTCCCTGCTACACTGTGTGATGCTCTTTCCCAGGCAGGCCAGGATAGGAGATGCAACCAGTGAGGGATATGTGATACAGGAGCCCCTGTCCAGCTCTCGTGGTCTGCCGGTATCTCCACTGCCCCTAGCTATTCAAACTGTACTGTATATAGGAAAATACCACTATAGTTCAGTAGGGCTGGGCATCCCCTGCAAGAGCTCAGGGGGAAAAGAGGAAATAGTCCCTCTACCTTGTACCAGCAGATGGGTCGTGTGCACAGCCTCCCCCTGGATACTATATGCTCGACAGGTATAGGCGCCTCTGTCCTCCCGACTGACTGACGTCACTGTCAGGCTGCCGTCACTCACCTAGGGGTAGAGAACAAACACAGTTCACACCCATCTGTGGGCCCCACAAACGCAGCCCCCAGGCAGAGGGATGCAGAGAAGCTGGGCTGGAGAAGGCCCCAGGAACGCATGCATCAGGGGATCCAGAGAGCAGGTGCTTTCTTGTCCATCTCCCTCCAAGACACCCAGAGGGGATGCCTGCAGCCAGGTCAGGCTGTTGGCTTTCCTGCCTCCACCTTGTACCTGCACAGTAGTGTCAATGGTCATCTGCCTTGGAAGGGAGAGAAGGGCAGGGAGGGAGGGTGAGGAAGAGTGACTGCAGCCGTCCCATTCTACAGCCACGCTCACCTGGTACTTCCCACTAGCACCGAGGAGTGTTCCCTCCTTGAGCCAGGTGACGATGGGCTTGGGGTTCCCAAAAGCTGTGCAGGTCATGGTAATACTGCCACCCTCCTTGGCCTCGATGTACTGGGGGGGTGTTTCTGTAAAGGTGGGAGGGGCTGCAAAGGAGACCACGAAGGTGAGGGATGAAACCAGCCCACCCATACAGAACTCTCATTGCAACTCTGCAGAATGCAAGGATGGAGCAAGAGCAACAAAGGTGGAGATAGGGAAAGTCCTTCCCAGGAGTATCACAGGGAAGGGGGATTTGGGATCCAGTCTCAGCCTGGCTGGGTCCAAATCCTATGCTTTACCCACAAAACTTAGATACTTCCCAGTAAAATATTTATTGAACATCTACTACAGGGAAGCTACTGTGGTCAGCACTAGCTACATGACATATACAAAACAGCTTTCTATGGTCCCAAACTTTGCTGCCACCTTTCAGTGTTTCCCTTCAAGATTATTGTGATGCATAGGATAATGCATAGGAGATGCATTCCATCTCAGCCAGGTCCCTACATTTGTAGGACTGCTTTTAAGAGATGCAGTCCCATCACCTGAGCTGCTTATAGAGGCAATCCAGTCAATCTTAACCTCTTAGACTCCTGGTTCTAGGATCTTCCAAAATGGCCCTAACACCAGCCCAAAAGCAAGCCACTCTGAGCACCTCTAAAGGCACCCAGAGCTCAGGATCTGAGTTCAAGTGCTAGCTTACCACTGATTACATAACTTTGGTTCCTCAATCTCTCTGGACTTTACCTAAAACCTCCACTTTCTGGAATTGATGTGAGGAATAAATGAGATCATGTTTGTGAAAAGGATCTTATAAAATGCAGATATATTTTTACAAAATATTCTACCCTTACTTTCATGGTTTTCATTTCTCTAGGAGCCACTGAAGCCCTAAGGAGGAGTTTTGGGGGGGCTCCCTCCCCTCTGCACAGCCCTGAACTGAGAACTCATCACAAGGTTTTAGGATTTGGTTCTGACCAGCCCCAACCTCATCTCCTAAAACATTCTCCCCTGCCTGTGCTTTAGACACATCACCTTCTTAGCCTTCCTCCCATGTGGCAAACACTTCCAATCTCAGGGTCTTATATATTTGGGGTTCTCGCTAGAACTCTATACCCATATTACACTCCTTCCATTCATACAAGTCAGTTGAATGCTATCTCTGCCTTACCTAATCAGTCCATTTCAGATGGCACTTCTAGAATTCCCTATTCCCTTGCACTGTTTTACTTGCTTTCAGGAACTTATTACTAACTAATGTCCATATACATCTATGTGTTTTGTTCTGTTTTTGTGGTACTGGAGATTGAACCCAAGGCCTTACACATGGTAGGCAAGCATTCTCCCACAGAGTTACATCCCCAACTTCATATATATGTATTTGCTCACAAGTTTCTGATGAGTCCCAATTTTTGGGAATAGTGGCTCCCTGAGAGCAGGTACCTTTTCTGCAGTGCACTGAATGTCTAGCTTTCAACACCATTTCTGGATTAAACAGGGTTTTTAATAAATATTTGCTCAATAAAAAAATAAGTGAATGAACAAATGAATGAAGGCTTCTACCAACACAAATTCGAATACATAAAACTTCTTAAGAGCAAGACCATCCCAAGACCACCTTGGGCTATAATCTCCAAAGCCCACAGCTCAATGTGGATGCACAGGGAGCATTTGGAGAGGGATGATGTAAGGTATTAAGAAGCACACTTCATCACAACCAAAAACATACACAACACACATCCTCGAGAAAATCAATTCTCAGTGTTTAAGAATATACTGGACATAACAGCAAAAAATCATTCCAAGTCCTTGTAAAGGGATCCTGGAGTCCTAGCCCTCAGGCCCCAGGAACACGTGCCAATCCCCAGCAGAACCATCCTCACCCAAACTGCCCCCTGAAATACAGTTAATACAGCCACAGCCTCTGTTACCTCTGGTCTCAAGCTTAAAAGAAAAGATAATAAATTAAACTACATCCTGAAGTGACAAATTAATTACTAATTACATAATTACTTTATTATTTAGGTGCTAATCATGAAAGTACTTTGAACAATTTCGAGTTTTCAGGAAAATAATGGTTTGACTCTCGATTATTTACTGAATTAGGTGTTAGCTTGCCAGCTGCATTTCCAAGCTTAATTCTTTTTGCAAGTGCCCTATAATTAATAGTGCAGGTTAGAAACAGGCTGGCCTCTCCTCCAAGTAATTCACCAACCTAAAGCAAGACTTGGCTTGGGTTTTGGGGGTATTTTATATGTGATAAAGAAATAATTGGGTTTGTTTCCACCCAAATGGTCTTCAAAGAAAGCACAGAAGGGGAATGAAACAATTTGTAATTCTAATTTTTCTCTGGCCTTTCAATTTCCAAAGGTGATCCCTCTCTCAAAAAAAAAAAAAAAAAAAAAAAGAGCCTGACATTAAACCTTCTAGTTTGGAAGAAATAGAATGCTAGCACTTGGACTCAGCCATAATAGAAATATTTATGATGGGAGGATACTCAGAACTCAGTAAAAAGGGAAAGGAGGGATAAGGGTAGAGAGATCTTTCTCTTCTATTGGGAGGTGTCTGTTCTGTTCTGCCCATTTCACAGATAAGCTTCTTGATTACGGTAAACTGTTCTATCATTAAGCCCTGTTCTCAAGCATGGAGCAGATGGTGCACCATGCTTGGTGTTCCTGCCCAGTGCTTCCATATGAACAACCAGTCTGCACTCCCTGAATGAGGAGTGTCACTCTCCTTGCTTGAGGGTTCCAGACATGTTGCTCCTTCTTCCTGGAATTGCCTTCCCCACCTCCCATCTGCTCCTGGCTAGCTCTTCTTGCCAGTCAGGTCTCTGAACAGAGGCTATTTCTTCAAAGAAACTGTCCCTCTTTGGTGCTCCCAAAGCCACATGGCAATCATCTCCGAACTTGACTGCCTCTGGAGTTTCAAGGATATTCAAAGCCAGAAGTGGGTCATGCCCCTTGCCATGTACCTGGAACCTGCCATAGATTGGACATTCAAAAATAAGTTTTGAATGGATAACTATTAGTGGATTCATAAGGATTTTTAGACTACTAAAGTCCTCCACATCTTCCAGCCTAATATCCCTGCAAACTACATTTTTTAAAGTTTTTTTTTGTAGTTTAACTGGTTTTATATCTTGAGAAGGAGGGTGGCCAGCATTTTATCCTTAACTATCCATATGTAATTAATGCTCCAGACACTGTGTAGCATACTTTCTCACACAGCATTCCACTGAATCCTCACAGCAACTGTGCAAATAAACATCAGCTTTTTCCCCCCTGAGAAAACTGAAGCTCAGTGAGATAACTTAACTCATCTACAATAACATAGTTAATACACAGTGAGTTCATGAGATAAACTAAATCTTTTAAGGGTCTTTGTCCACATTTATTCTACTCAGAGCAATTAGAAATTTCCTAAGAATCAACTCCCACTGGTGCAAACTAAGAAAGACATACAATAAAACACACAATTCCAAACTGAAGTCTACTTTCTTCATGTGTCAGCTGAATGCCTGGCATCTCAGATTTCTGAAATGGACACTACCACCTAGAATAATGCAAAAGAAAAGGAGGCAGCAGCTCTAGATAGGTTTCAACCATTTAGGAAAGGGCCATGGAGAGAAAGGAAGCAACGTGGGGACTCTTGGCTTGCTATTCAGTCAGGGAAACTTTAGGCAGCAGATTCACCTTCCTAATTATGTTTTGCTTGGGTTAATATTAAGATGAGTTTGCATTCACTGCACACACAACAGCTGGCATTAAAACGAGGTGACTCAAAACTTGCTGGGTGGTGAGGACGAACCACCCAAGATTTAAAATCTGTCTATAGTTAGCCTCTTGGGAATGATCAGCAGGAGACAATCAAATCTAATGCCAGAGCCAACCCGGACCTAGGGCTACCATCTTTAACATTTCCTATCTTCTGGGCCAACACTCTTGCTAAAATACTCTGTTCTAGGGCTGGAGATAAAGGTCAGTGGTAGAACCCGTGCCTGGCATGCACAAAACTGGGTTTGATCCCTAGCACTGAAAAATAAAACAAAACAAAAAAAAAAACAACAGATTTTGTCCTTCCAAGACCCTGGGCAGGTTTTCTGATTCAGAAGGAGCATGCATCTGATCCAACTAGGTAGGACAAACAGCTATCCTTCAGGACAGATCAATACTGAGAGAAGCTTCCAAGCCAGAACAACACCAATTTCTCTTTTACAATCACAGCATCTATAGTATCAGAACCCAAACCATAAGGACGTTCACTGTATAGGCATATCTAAGCACAAGTGCTGTCGAAGTCTCAATAACCAGCATGGTGTCTATGACACAGTGGGTCTGAAGACATTTTTGTCATAAAGCTGAATAAAGAAGAATAAGCATCTGGCCAAATGAACAAAGAAGCAAAACAAAAATAAAATATCTCACTCCATCCCACTATGGGGACCACTTTTCTGTTCTTTCTCTATGGTTCCAGCTTTCTGGCTCCTCCAAAGCGTCTCCTCCCAGGTAAGAACTCCCAGAGATATAAAAGGTACATTCGCCCTCTGAGGAGACTTTGAAGACCTGGCCCCTAGTGATATCACCACCACAGACCCAGGGGACCAGTCTCAGCCAACACAAAGGAGCTGGGCAAGTTCACCCAAGCGCCCTTGCCCCCATACAGATATTTGAAAAGCATCTGTATGCAGTATGATCCATTTAACATGAGCTATAAATAACTGACAGCCACTAAAACTGTTCCTCTTACCAGGATTCTTAAGTTTTATTAGCTGGTAAACTGTGTACAAACAGGGACTGCTTCTGGGTTTGCTTGCCATTGTTTACCCACCATCTGGGGCAAGGCACATAATAGACCCTCAATACTTATTACCCAAATGAATATATTTAACAAGAAACCACAGTATCAACCTAACAAGACTAATGCTAAGACTTCAGGAACCCACTGGAGAAAAGGAAAGGCACTCTCTGGGCTAGCACTGGAATCCCAAGGCTGGAATGACGCCAGCATTAGCCTTCCTGGTTTCCAGAAGCAGATTCCCACCTACCTCTTAGGAACTCTGACACTACCTTGCACATAGGGAACTGCTGCTTCTATGCATCTCCACCAACCCCAGAGACTCCAGAAAGACAAGGGAGGCAGGCACAGGAGTGAGCTGAGATCTCACAGACAAGGTTTGCCCAGGCTCCTCTGCACCAAGAATTGGGGGAAGGGATGGGGTTTCCTCCAAAGCAGGCCCTCAGAGGAGGTCTTCCTGGGCTACTTCCAGGAAGGGGGCCCGTACGCACCGTTGATAGTGAGATGGACCCAGCTGCCATTGTGGAAGGTGTCATACTGCTGGTCCAGCATGAGCACTTTGCACTCGTACCAGCCCTGATCCTCGGAGCGCACCTGCTCCAACCGCAGGGATGCTTTATCATGAAGACTGGCCCGGCCTGGGGGAAAAGAGTGGACAAAAGTCTAAGAGGGCATCAGGCAAGAACAGAAGATTGCCACCCCCACCCTACCCAAGCCAAAGACAGGAGACCCATCACAACTTTCAGACCACGTCCCACAGCAAGTCCCCAAAATGACAGCTGGTACCCATCCCTGCCAGCAGCAGGTGGCAAAGGGAAAGGCAAGACACTTGGCCGTGGAGCCACTGCCCCTCCCCAGCTGTCCCTGCCCCAGCCTACACTGGCAGTTCAGTGTACTTGGCACTGAAAAAACCCTCATCTCCTTAGAATATATGCATTCTTTTGGAGCTCTCTTCACACACACACACACACACACACACACACACACACAAAGCATGATGGATACAGAGCGGAGAAGAGATAAAGATTAAGAGGGTGATAATAGAAAAGAATAGGCCAGGGGTGTCCAGAAGGTCCCAATGCATCTCCATTCCAGTTAAGCAATATACCTATCCTAGGCAGGGTACCCAGAACCACCTCACCCAGCTTCTTTCTGTGTCTTCCTTCCCTATGACAGGGCAGAGGGAAGGCAGCCAGGAACCAGGATGCTAGCGGTCCTCTGGGTCCTGCTGTCAGAGTCAGAAAAACTACATATCTGACTAAAACCTAGAGACTCCTATAAATCCGAGAACAAGGGAAGAGTTGGCAAACACAGCAAAAATACCCCAGCCACCCTTCCTTAATTCCGTCAGTTGGTCATTCCTGGGACACTCGGAGCACTGAGAAAGTAAGTGATGTGCAGGACCCCTTCCTGCACACGAGCAGGAGAAAGCAGGCCTCAGGGTCCCCTCACACCTCACCTCCCACCCCAGCTCCAGCCCAAGTTTACCCCAAGCCAGGATCACCACCTCTATGTTTTCCTCCTTGTTTGGCACTGGAAATCTGCCTAAAAACAAATTATAACCAAGCCCAGCCAAAAGGAGAGTGAGAGACATTAGCTCAGAAGAAAGAGAGGCAGAAAAGGAAGAATTCTTAGAGAAAGGCAACTCAGACCTCATAAGCCACAGCAAAGACAAAATAAAAGCAGTGCCCTGCCTGTTTCCTGCCTTCCTCTCAATGCCAGCACATGTTCATGCTCACAGACATTCATACACATACACACACACACACAAATACACATACCCCACACCCTCTTCCCTGGCAGGCTGGCGGCTGTCGGGTGGCAGCAGTGAGTCATAGGGAGGCCACTGCTGACAGAGTAATTGCAGAGCAAGACACAAACAGGGCCAAGGGAAGGGGAGGACAGGTAGCAGAGGAGACAGACTGACACCTGCCAGGGGCACAGATTGTGGAGGGGTGGCGGAGATGCACACTACACTTAGGGATGGAAGGCCACTCCAACTTCAGAACCAGGAGGGAAGGAGTGGGCCCAGTCAGACTGCAGGTTCTGCAGCACACCTGGCCAAGGGTGGGGCTGTCTGACTCCCCTCCTTCCCTGGAGAGGGAGTCCTTGCTCCCTCACAGGGGGTCCTCTCTCTCTAGCTTGCCCTGGGACTTCTGACCCCTCTCCACACCCCCAGTTGTGTTGTTTAGAAGGGCTTTATGTCTGTCTCCTATTTTATTTCCTCCCGACACTTAACGAAAACCTATCAGTGGGAAAAACTGGGAGCAAAGGGGCAAAAATCATGAAAACCAGAGATAACGGACCAGTCAGGAAAAGGATAAAAACC
>JAJEJO010000775.1:858868-1015876 GCA_020662805.1 Glaucomys volans
CTCCAGTACCAAAAAAAAAAAAAAAAAAAAAAAGGCCTGGATAGGAGGAGCAAGGTCAAAAGTAGAGGAAGACCTTGTCCTCAGGTTTATAGTATCCACTGCTCTCAGGTCCTGGAATCTCCAGAGGGGGGCAGGGCTCAGCATCCGAACCTTACCTGCATACTCAGGGTCCACATGGGGCGGGTAGTAGCCAAACTTGATGAAGATAGGGATGGGGACCCCAAACTTGAACCACTCTACGACATAGGGCGGGGGCTGTCCTGTCACCGGGTGGATCACGTCGCATCGCAGGACCACACCCTCGCCAGCTCTTGCAGTCACAAACTCGGGCTCCTCTCGCAGGCCGTGGGCACCTAACAGAGAAAACCAAGTTGGGACATGGGAAAGGTGACAAAGAGATCCTGCTCCAGCAGCCTCAGTCCCCCATATCAAAGGATGGCCTCTGCCTCCCTCCTTAAAATCATCCTCCATTCAATTCCAAGGCTTACCCCACCAGCTCTCCCTGAGAGGTCCTAGCGTACCCTCCATCTGCTCTCCACCTCTCTATTCATACTTCCCTCACCTGGGGTCCCTTGGGAATCTACAAAGCTTGGGGGTAAAAGGAAGAAAGGAGAGGGAAGCAGTTTTTTTCAGTCCTAGAAGCCAGATCTTCCCTCCCCAGTCCCAAAGAACAGCAGGCATAATTGTGCCCTGTTCCACTAGGACAACACCCCCCACCGGAATTATTAGGAGCCACAGACATGGAGGTGGAAGGGCCTCAGGGCCTGGGAACGTGGAGCAGTCTCCCCGAAGCAAGATGCTTCCAACTAGAGTCTCGTAGGAGATGACAGAGTCAGCACTCCTCCTCTGCCCCACCCCCAGCCCAGCCTGATGTTCACAGCACTAAACAAGAGTACTCCATACAGGAGCAGGGGAATCCCTAACAAGCAAAGCTGAGGCTGCTCATGGCAACACCGGAGGGAAAACCCCACCAGCCTGAGCTGGCCTCTCCAGCCCCTCCTCCTACCAGCGCACAGAGCCAGCCCTGCTGCAGAGGGGAGTGGGAGGGGCTGCAGTCCTCCAGTTTCCAAGCCCCAAATCAAGCTGATTCTCACAGAAGCCCCAGACATCACCATTATGAGAGTAAGATGCTGGGGGCAGAAAAGGGGAACCCTGTGGTGGTCACTGCCTTTGGGAGAGGACATCAAAAGTAGGTAGCTAGATAGGGCACACCCACCCTGGCTGGCAAGGAAGGAGGCAGGAATGAGAAACCCCCAACCCCACCCAAGCTGGAGGATGCAGTGGAAAGACTAAACCACAGGGGTACTGTCCATACCCCCAGCCCCCACTCCTGGACCCCAAACAGGGCATGTGTGCAGCCCATCTTCCATTGATATTCCTCCCACACCAGGCTTCCATGACCAGGCACAGCAAAGAAGATGGCAAGGTCACCTTGTCCAGTACATCCGGTGAAAGGACAGCCAAGGGGCAGTCTTGCCCCCTTCCTCCTCTGTTCTACCCTCTCACTCCCACACTGACCACAGGCTTTCCCCATCCCCACCCCTCCCAGTCCAGTGTGAACTTCTCTCATCTCCAGGGCAGCACCTAGGACAGCAACCGCCTGACTGCAGGCTCAAAGCCAGGAGCCTGCTGGGCCCTCCCACCCGGAAAGGATGCCAGAAGGAGAGCAGCACTGATCTTTGGATCTTTGTCCACCTAGGTCTGATTCTGGCTGCATCTCTGACCCCTGTGGGCTCCTACCTCTCTCTGTCCTTTATGTCTTTGGTTTGGCTGTGTGTGTGTGTGTGTATGTGTGTGTGTGTCCTGTGTCTACCTCTGTCAGTCTGTTTCTTTTTCTATCCTTGTCTCCTCTAAGTCTCCCTATATATCTCTGTCTCTGCTCTGTGTCTCCTGTGTCTATTTCTCTGTCTTCCTCTCTCTGGCTCCTTCTCTGTATCTCTGTTTCTCTATTCTCTCTTTCCTTCTCTCTGTGTTACTCTCTCTGATTCTTCATGTTTGTCTATCTGTATGTCTCTCCCCACTTCTCATGCCTCTATGTTTCTCTGGCTCCTTCTCCAGGTCTCTGTCTCTCTGTAACTCTATCTCTTGCTCCCACTCTGTGTGGGTGATTCTGTCTACCTGCCTGTCTTTCTCCCTGTTTCTGTTTCTATTCGTGTGTGTGTGTGTGTGTGTGTGTGTGTGTGTGTGTAAGGAAACAGAAGTCTAAGATTTCTATTGGCTTCTGTGAGAGGAATGGGTTTTGCTTGATTGCAGGGAGGGAGTCTCTATGTGCATGTGTGTTTCTGTGAATCTCTGTGTGTCTGTCTGTATGTCATCTGTGAGTGTCTCAGTGTCTCATTCTTCTCCCTCCTCCTCCCCTCGATTTGCGGAAGGAAGAGGAGGAGGAGGAGGTAAGCCCTCCCAGAAGCTGATTGGCTCCTGGTGACATCACTGTTTTATAGAGAAAGAGCTAAGATCACAGAGTATTTTTGGAGCAAAGCAGAGTGTTGCACTCACCTGCCCGAGGCCCCAGCAGGTTTCCCAACTCCCCCTCCCCCAAACTTGCTTCAGGCTAGGTTTGCAGCAAGGTCCCTCAGGGAAAGAAAAGAGACCAGCTGCAGCTGGCACCTCCCCCACACCCCTAGAGGCACCTGGCAGAGGAGCCTGCCTACAGCATCAGTGCAAAGGCCAAGGCTGGACCAAAAGGAATAAGTGAACATTGAATAGCGGCATCTTGAGCAAACAGGAGAAGCAGCATGTGAGCATGTATGTGCACACATGTATGAGCATACATGAGCATACATAAACACACACGTGTGCACATACACATTCAACAACTGAGTGTCCACAGCAAAGATGAAAAGACAAACCGCAGGAACCTGGGAATAGGGAAGGGAGTTATTCCCAGGAGCCAGGATACCTGGGGAAGGTAGATGGAACACAGAAGGGGGCTTCTTTGGCCCTAGAACCTAAGCAGAAGGTAGAGAGCTAGGGAAACAGCTAGGCACCTCTAACAGTGAAGTTTTGCTCTGGAGAGCTGGCTGCTGTGGTTGAAAGCTGTGGGGTGCAATACCAAGAGGCAGGTAGGCTTTGACATGGCTTCCCACAGTGCCAGCTGCTCATTTGCACCTAGCCCTGCCCCATTCTCACTGCATGGCAATGAAGCAGCCTCCTTCACACCTCTCTTCCAGGGTACTGGTGAAGGCTCCAGGTTGCCACCCCCAGCCCAGCCAGCCCCTGGGCTCAGCACTAAGCCCCCAGCATAAGGCCCACCCACAAAGCAGTGAGCCTCAGTCACCCAGTATCTCCTCTGGAGGAACTTTTCAACCACAGAGAAGCAGCTACAGAGATGACACATCCCAAAGATGACACAACAAAATGAGAAGGGTTTCTCCAAAAGAAAGCAGAGGGGGCAGCCTTATCCTGGCCTCCACTCTCAGCCCAAGAAGGCCTCCAGGTTTTCTAGATCCTAAAATATTCATCTTCTTTTCTTCATTTCCTACACACATATACACACACACACACACACACACACACACACACACACTCGCACATGCATAGGGCATGTTCTCTCACTTCATCATCCACAAGCACTTCTCCCTAAGCCTGATCCTTTCTGAGCAAGAGTGTATCTAATACAATACTATCTCCAGAAATGTTCAGTGAGAAAGAGAGAAATCAGGGTAGCAGAAATGAGAGAAGAGGGGCTTAATGGAGGAGACACAAAAAGCTAAAACACAGGAGGAAACCAAACCCAAAGCCAGAGATACAGAAGCAAGGAGGTAGGGAGGCCCAGATGGGCCTCCTACTAGTCAGACATAGGCCAAGTCAAACCAGGAGATAGCTCAGGGCACAACACAACAGAAAGAGGGACACACAGACACAGAATGAGGGCACCCCACCTCACAGCACCCCAGAATGAGGGGGACACAAAACTAAGCCTAGACAGGCAGGCAGGCTTGTTCCAGCAGGGCCAGTGGGAATACAGAGAAGAAAGAGGAAGGGAAAGGAGAGGAAAAAGGGAGGATGCCTGGGGACAGAGGCTGCAGCTGAAGGACCCTGAACCCTCCCCTCAGAGCAGCTAGTGGGGGCCCAGAGGAGCCCAGCTTATCCCTCTAAAGGAAACTAAGGAGGCCTTGGCAGAGGATGACCACAGTAAGAAAAAGGCTACAAAGAGCCACAGGTCACATATACCCTTTATCCAGAAGGCAGGAAACTATACACCCTGAGCCTAGCCAATCCGCATCTTGGGGGACTGTTTACTGCCTAGCCCACCTTTGAGCTTGGCCACCCTGGCAGGGAAGAGAAGGGGGGCAGGCAGTGATTTTGAGGTGGCCCCCCATGGGCTGGCTGACCTTTCAAGAAGCCCATAGGAGACAAATCTCCCACTCTCTTGGCCAGGTGGTACCCAGTGGGTGGCTGAGTCCAGGGCTGCCAGCGGACCCCCACTATAGGCACAGAATGACAAGGTGTCCAGGGCCTGGCATGGCTGCACATCCAACACTTAAACCTGAAGCTGGGTAAGAAGGGTCCTGAGTTTGGGAAACAATCTAAATACTCGGAGAAAGATAAGAGTGAGGCAAAGAAAGTCTCAGCTGGCAAGGGAACAGAAAATATTGCAAAACTCTACTACCTAGCAGGCTCCGTGTTAGAAATGTGACATCGATCTCACTGAACACCCTCAATGGCCACCTTGACATGAGTACTATTTTCTCTGTTGTGCAAATAGTGAGGCTATGTGGCTCCCCCAAGGTTACCCAGGTAACAGGTGGCAAAATCAGAATTTCCACTTTACACACCCTCCTGCCCCAACCACAGACCCAGAGAATCAAGCCCTCTCTCTCACAGCCCCACCCTTTCATTGTGGCACAGAGCTCAGTCACTCTCACCCGATACTCTGGACAGGTTCTGGGAGTCCAGACTCAGTAGTCCAAGAAGACCCAAGAAGGATTATAGGGCAGGCCTGTATCAGAAGGTAGCTGGACCCTCTCTGACCAGCCATAGCATGAATATAATTCTGCCTGAGAACCTGAAGCCCCCGCCTGAGTCTGGTGATGGCTGAGGGAGGGAAGGGACGGGACGCGGGCTGAGCATCAGCCTCCAAGGCTCATTAATCCTTGTTGCAGCCTCCTCCTCTTCCTCCTCCTCTGGGCACCAGACTCTCAAACCACAGGCCTGTTGTCTAATAATACCAGCGACAGCCACCGCCACCTCCATCTGCCAGTCTAAAAATAATCCCTGCTGAGTCCAAAAAAGGCACAGCCCCCAATAGTCCCCCAATCCCTCCTCCTCAACAAGCCAGGAGGCTCCAGGAGATTCCAGGAAGCAGGCAGACTCAGGGCTCTCACCAAGTGGGAGGCTCACACCCAGAGGACAGCATGAGGAAGGCAGAGGCTGGCTCCCTACTGCCCAAAGCAAAGGAAACACCCAAAAAGTCTGGCATGGAGAAGAGACCTGTGCCCAGACAAAGAAGATGTCCATTCTTCTCACAAGGCGGTGGACATCCCTCTGCTTCTAGGAAACACCCCCTCCCCATACCCATCCTAGAGAAGAAATCCCTACCCTTCTGTGGCCTCCGCACCAGTGTCCTCCCAGTCTTTCCAGCTGCCCCTTCTCATCAAGCCTCTCTGGGTCTGAAGTCAGAGGCCAGGTGTGCTTGGAATAAGCCCATCCAGAAACCCTGGCAACCTTATTATGAAAAGGTACTGGGGTGGGGGACAGGAATGGCCGGCTCCTTCCTTCTGTGGGTGCCTCGCCTCCCTAACCCTTCTGAGCTGGGCTCCCCCCTGCAGCTGGTGAGGCAGTGATGCTATTAGCAATCTTAATTTGCTTGGCTAGATTGTATTTCCAAAAGCCCTTTCCCCATGAGCCACTGGCAGGAAGGAAGTTAGTAATTCAATCTCAGTTCTGCTCTTTTAATGGCTCCTCAGCAGAAAAATGAAGCCACACCCCCCATACCCACAACCCTCTCCCTACCACCTAGGCGGAGGCCTGCCCCTGTACACTCACCCCCAAGCCAGCAGGCAGGCAGCAAGGCCAGCCCAATGAGGGCACTACAGGCTAGGCTGCCACCAGGCCAGGATCCTGGGGTAAGGGGCCAAATTGGCACTATTACTAAGTGGGAAATCAAAGTTCCATATTTACTCCTGATGAAACGTCAACACTCCCTACTCTGAAGCCATAAAATGAGGACAGTGACTCACCTCGTACAATTTGTGCCTGTGTGCAAGTCGAATGCCACATCCCTGTCTCAGTGGGCACATGTGACCAGGAGTGAGGTAAGGGGGCTACAAGGGGGACAGGTGACCTGACCATCAGTCCCCTGTCTTCTCAAAAGGATAGTCAGGCTGGCTGAGACCTCCCTCACAGCCATGGCCCCATGGAATCTTTCTCCAAAACCCTCATGGACAGAGGCCCCATCTCTGCTCACCACTCTTCTGCTTATTCACGCAAGAGAGAACAGAAAAGCAGGAAGATTCTTACGAAAAATAGGTCAGCTGCCTCTGGCAGACCCGGCCAACACCCGTTGGCAGTGTCCCTGGGCAATGGGTGGGGGCTGACTATAAGCTGCCTCTCCAACCCCTGCCTCCTCTCCTACCTCCTCAGGAACCCAGCCCCTTCTCTGCTCTGGAGTGTGCCCAGCTGATGGCATCTGATGCCACAGTTCCCCCTTTAAAGAGATGGGCCATTTTCAGTGTCTTCATGAGCTCAGACTCTGTCCTACCATTTAAGTGTTCTCTCTAGAATCCCAGGCGTCCTTTAACGTTAATAACTTCTAGGCTGCCTAGACTCAGGTACAGTGCAAGGGGATTGGAAAGAAAGGAATCTGTTGAAGCAGTAGTCTCACTGCCACCCACAGCACTAGGGGAGAAATGGCTCCTACCTCATGCCTGCACCCAACTACCCCTGTTCTGTTGCAGTCCACACATGTGCACATATATACACAGGTGTTTGCATGCACATACAACATACAAATAGCTGTACACACACCTGTGCACATATATGGGAATACGCATACATGTGCAGGTATACATGCAGTTATACATACAGGTGCACATACATAAAGGTATGCATAAAATGCAGGGACACATTCAGATACACATACACACACCCCTCTAGATACCTAGAAGTTCTCACCAATTACAGATCTTTTCACCATTCAGATCCACTCTTAACACAAGTTGCTTAACACATTCCAGCAAGCAAGCATTCAGCAAGCAAAGGGAAGGAGACTGCTCCCTAGGTACCCTGAACCCCAGCTGAGAAGGTCACATGATGTTGGGAAAAGAGACTCCCATGGAGAAGAGAACTGGTTAAATCTCAGGCCCAGCCCTCTTTTGGGCTTATCTCCTGCCCTGACATCTTCAGCTCAGCAAACAGGTGAACAGGATATGGGGAAACAAGCCAGGATCCAGCAGGGCTGAGAAAGAGTTAGCCAAGGGAAAAAGCACACAGAGGGCCAGCCTCTGAGAGCTGGCACCTGGCTAAGGAAAGGGCAGAGAGGAAGGTACAGGAGGGAGGGGCAGAGAGATAATAGGTTTCAGCATCTCTCAGAGTCAGCCTTTGCTCCTTAGGTAACCATATCCTAGCTTTCTGCCTCAGAACCATAAATATGAAACTACCTAGGACCTGGGAACTGAAAACTCCAGAGATTGGCATATGTTAAGCTACAGGCCAGCAGCTGAAAGCTGGTTCTTCCCATCCCCTGCCCAAAACATGGCCTCTCCAGCTTCTCCCAGGGTGCAGGCTGCCATACATACCCCTGACTCCAGCATGTGTGCACTGCGCACACGCACACACACACACACACACACACATGCACACACCCATTGATCACTTCCTGGGCCAAGTTCTTCTCATCTGATAGGACCAGTGGGGTTTAAATCTCTTCTCTCCTATCCCTAATGCCAAAAGAACAAAGGGTAGGTCAAAGCCAGGTAGAGAATAAAGGGCACTGGTCCAACCACCATCAAGATCTGAGTCAGAACCCCACTTCATTTGAGGACACCAGAGGCAGGAATAATCCAACCACAGAATTTCTGGCAAAGAGAGGAGGCAGTCTTGAGAATAAAACCCAGAGTTTCTACTACGTCTGAGGTTCAGAGTAAGCCAAGCATGGCCCAAGGTACTCCCACAGTGCGGAAACTCCTCCCAACCTGCTGGACGGATACCTGGGATGATGAAACTATGCCAATAGCCCTGTTATCCTCACCCTCCCAACCTGTCCACTGACCTCAATCACATACCACTCCTCTTTTTAGTGGAGTCTATCTCCACATTTGTCCCATATCCCAGGGTTGACATAGTCCCAACCCAACATTGCCTGAGGGGCCCATCCACTTTCACCCTCTGCCAGGGCAGCCCCCGCTTCAGTCAAATCCTAGAAGTGGCATCCCAAAGTCCTTCCAGTTTAGGGATCTCCCCAAAAGTAATCTCTGCCAGGCAGAGAATAGCTGAACTCTCACAAGAAGTCCCACCACACCCCAATACTGGCTGATGCTAGTTACATGAGCAGACACCCACCCATTCCAAAGGCTGGGCTCTGCATCCTTCCCCAAGCCCCTGGCCATTAACAATTTAGCTTTGCAGATCTTTTGAAGGATTTCCAAGCAGTTCTGAAAACTACACACCCTGCACATGTCCCTGGATGCAAGGAAACAAGAGGCTCTGCCCAAACAAGATCAGTCTACAAAGGGACTGACATAGGCAGCCCCCTGAACTTCTCTTCAACATACTCCCAAGCATCCCAAATTGCCCAAAAGGAAAAAGGTGAGAAGAGGCCAGGAATACCAGAGATACTGAAATAATGTTAACATTTAATGAGCATATACTGTATAACATATAATATGTAGCCGCTTGTTTATAGCATGAATGTTTGGTGAGGGGGGACCTATAAGCTCATACAACTCATCCTGTTAACCCATTTTCCATTTTGGCAAGTGACATTTAGAGAGGTCAAGCAATTTGTCCAAGGTCACAGGGTAAGCAAGTGGAAGAGCCAGGACTTGAATCCAGGTGATTTAACTCTAAACCTAGGTCCCTAGCCACCACACATAGAGCCACTTTATGCTAAAAAGATCCTCCAAGACCAGTAAGGTCACCTTTACTTTCAAAAAGGGGTGCATGCCAAACCATCTCAGACAGAAGGACCTCTGCACCCTATAAGAAGGCATAACCTTCATGTCCAACAACCTGCAATGTTGAGATGTTCTTCCCATCTTGCCATTCTGTGTGTTGCTGCAATATAAATCTATTTGCCTTTATGCTGTGCATAAACTTAATAAATTTTTTTTAAAAAGTCCATTGCCCCTACCCTGGCTTAGGTTTGGAAGCTATTTCAGAGCCTTCCTTCAGTGTCTCTTCTATTCAAAGATCCCAGCACATCCTTTTGTGCTTTCAGCGACAGTCCCATAGCAGGAACATACCAAAAACCGGAGGGGAGGAGGATGAGGACATTGGAAGACTACAAGGAAACAGGGGAGAGGATGAGGATGAGGCACAGATTCTAGGGCATAACCCGAGTCACCTCACCGCCAATCCCATGCCATAAGCCTTGGGAGTCAACCTAGCCTCAGTTTTCCCACCTGGCAAATGGAGAGTTTCAAAACTATTCAAATAAACATACCACTTGACAAAATCATCCTTCCCTTCACCCTTCGCTCCTTCTGTTTTCTGACGCCCCCCACTCCCAAGTAACATAGGAGACATATTCCATTTCAGAAACTTTCTCAGATCACCCCTCTCCCGCGACACACACACACACACACACACACACACACAGGCCCAGGCAAGGAGGAGAGGGGGAGAAAACCCTGGAAAGGACGCCTCCCGCAGACCCCTTCTGCTGGGAGTGGGTGATCTGGTTGGCGGGTCCTCGCTAGCGACTTCCACCCACTGACCGATTCTCTCCCGCCGCCATCTCCTACAGGCTCTGTGAACTTGCCCTCAACCAGGTCGTGTGTGCGCGCTGCGAACCATGAGCTCGGAGTCGGGGCAGCCTCCAGGCTCCGCTTCTACTTCCATACAAGGGCTGAGAGCCGGGGGTGCCACCCAGAGGCTCGCAGGTCGCTCTGCCGGTCTCCAAAGCAAAAGCCCGCGCGCTCACGCACGCAGCACCCAACACGAAGGCTTGCCTCTTGCCTCTTCTCCGGCTCAGAACCGAGAAAGCAAAGAAAAATCCCACCTCCTCGGTTCTTTGATGCAGCAGTGGGGACCCCTCCCCCGTCGCCCTCGCCCCTAGAAAGCTCTACCTCGTGCCGGGGAGGGCAGCAGGGGGTCTTCGCAGCTGCCGCGCGCTCCCGGGGAACTTTTGCTTGGCCGGGGCCCAGGTGCGGCTAAAACCGGCGCAGGAGACTGCCAGGGCCAGCCCAAAGCCGGCATTCCTCTGAGCCGGTTTCATCAATTCTCTTCTCACTGGGCGTCGCACGACCCCCGCCCCTGCGAGTGATCCGACCTCCAACTGCCAAGCTGTGGGGGCAGCAGGAGCGCGAGCTAGAGCGGTGGCTGCCCTCAGGGCCGAGAACCCTGTCTCATAGACGTGGGTGCAGACAGTCCCAAGCCTCGGTGTCGCGCCTCTCAGTAAGAGCCCCTCGGCTGAGCGGTGGCACTGAGTGGGGCTGGAGCGTGCTGCAGACTGCCCGATGACCTGCAAACTCCCCAGCAGCCAGAGTTAGGAGAGCCACTGACTCCCCCAAAGCTCGAGTAGGAGGCTGCTCCAACAAGAGGCAATGGGTTCGACGTGCCGGTGTGGACCATAGGGCCCAAGGTGAGCTAAGTCGACCTCGATTCCAAGACATTCTTATCCCGAGTGCCCGGTAGCCCATTTGCTCCTGCCCCTTCCCGCCGGGCTCCTACAGCCGCGGCCCCAGGGCCCTCCCCAACAGTGCCCCGAGGCGCGCCTGGCCGGAGCCGTAGCCTCGCCCGCTAGAAGCAGCGGCGTTCCGCGGAGTCAGGGAGCCAGAGCCGGGAGCAAAGGGCTGAGGACGCCGGGAGGGGTAGAGGAGGGACGCTGCACTTCAACTCACCTTGAGCCGCAAGACCTCGGGTGCTGATCACACTTGCTATCAAAGTGGCCACATACCAAATCATAGTACTACCGCGCGCCAGCCAAGAGCCTCATCCTATCGCAAAGTGCTCTTGCACCCGCACACTTCTCGTGCCCGAGAGCCCGCCTCTCTCCCGCCTACGACCCGTGCCGGTGCTTCTGCAACCCCGGCGGCCCGCTCTCCATCCCTCCCTGGCTCAGCTCGGCTCGGCGCGCAGCCTCCCCGGCCCCGGCGCAGCAGCACCTGCACTACTAGTGGAGGCAGAGCACAGCCAGTTCTACGGTGAAGCCTAGCCGGGTCTCTAGACACGCCCCCGCCTCCTGTTTATTGGTCTGTTTCCACAAGTCTGCGGACCGATTGGTTAAAACATCTGCCCGTCGCGGCGCGAAGGAGGCGAGCCCATTTCAAGGTGCGTTGAAGTGTGGCAAGCACAGAGCCGCAGAATCATGCGCATTGCCTGGGAGAAGGCGTTGTAGCGTCTTTGGTGTGTTCTGGTTTCTCTTCACACTCCATGGCAAGTTAAAGGTGAAAGAAAAGATAGCTTCTCGGGCTGGCTAATCGGACCGTAGGAGTCTCGATTACCCCTGACAGGTCTGAGGGGATGGAGCCCCCGCCCACCCAGGGAATCCAACATCCGGTTTCCATCCAGCAAAAAGCAGTTCCCGGGAGAACCATGCTGATTCAGTGATGGGGAAACCCAGGAGCGGGCAGCCTGGGGAAGCTCGGGAATGTCCTTCGCTGGAGATCTTTTCAAAGAGGTCACGCGCTACCTCCCCACCCTCACTTCCTTGCACACACTTTACCCCCGACCGACAAACCACCTCCACCAAACGTGATATCAAGTTAGGCTCCATACAGCCTGAAGGCAGGGGGATGACTAAAATGACCTCTAAAAGTCGCTGAGATTTTAAATGAGTCATTGACTCAGCTGAGGCGTGTCACAGACCCCTCTAGAACACATGCACACACATACTGCCACCCCCAGTGCCGGTCATCGTTGCTCATCATTACTAAATCCCAACTTTTAGTAATGAAAGTTTTTCCCCCTCTCCTAAATAAACTCTGCTTCATCCTGCATATGATCCCACCCTCCCCACACCTTATTCAGAGCCTAGCCGCCTCTCAGCTGCATGAAACCAAGATGGATTTGCGGGCATTTTAGAGGTTTGGGGTGGAGGACACCCAGAGAAAGGGAAAGAGGAACCTCTTATTCCTACAGAGAAAGATAAT
Source organism: Glaucomys volans (assembly GCA_020662805.1). Lineage (NCBI taxonomy): Eukaryota > Metazoa > Chordata > Mammalia > Rodentia > Sciuridae > Glaucomys > Glaucomys volans. Next base: position 871,123 of record JAJEJO010000775.1, read on the forward strand.
TGCAGACCTTATGCGGTCTTCATATTTCCCAATCTTCCTACTCTAGCCTCTCCTCATCCCCTCCCCCAATACAGTTGTATTTGCAGAAGGAATAAATGAGTGCCATGGAAACATCTACTACAATCACCTCACACCAGCATGCTGAGGCTGCAGTGAAGATGTTTGTTCTTTCAAGGAGTGAAAGCAGTGGTGAGAGCCACACAGCTCCCTAAGATGGGCTGTTGGCCAAGGAAGGGAGACAGAGGGCAGCGAAGGAGAACTCAGGAATTTCACCAGCTTAGAGCACTCATTAGCCATGTATCCCTGGCTCTAGGACATGAAGCTCCCAAAAGAACAAGAAGGAAACTTGCTCTTAGGAACACCCATGTCCACACACGCATGCACAGAAACATACACACCTTGCACGGAAAGTAGTCTTGAAAGATAGAGGAACAGCCTTCCCTGAAACTTGAACTCTCTTAGCTCACTGCCAGTCAGGAGATAGAAAACTGAGACCCCAAGCAGAGTAGCAAATACACTAGTAAAGTTTGACATCTGAACATTATCTGGAACACCAGAACTCTTAAATAACTTCCTACTTATCCACCCACCCTATTCTTGCAAACACACTCAAGATACATCTTCAGTCTGGGGGCATCTCTACCTGAGCCATTGACTTAGGTTCTCTATCAATACCAAATGCCTTTTTTGGGACTAAGAAGTGAGCTGGAAGCTCTAGGCCTCATTGATGTACTAATTCCCAAACAACATACCCCAAAACAACATCTCCACCCCTAGCGCATGCACACACACGCGCACCATCTCCCTGAAACCTAGGACTGTTAAGTCTTACTAGAATCCATTTACAGAATTGGTACTATAGTTTGGAAATGGTTTAATTGTGTTCATCCAAAGTGTTTTAGTCAGCTTTTTCACTGTTGTGATTAAAAGACCCAAGCAGCACAATTATAGAGGAGGCAAATTTTATTTAGGGGCTCACAGTTCCCATTTCTCGGGGCTCCAGGTGAGGCAGGACATTATGGCAAAGATTGTGCCAGAGGGAACCAGCCCACATGATGATCAAGAAGCAGAGAAAGAGTCTCCACTCTCCAGATACAAAATATATACCCCAAAGCCATGCCCCAAGTCCCACCTCCTCCAGCCACACCCTACCATTTCAGTTACCACTCAGTTAATCCCTAACAGGAAATTAATTCACTGATTGGATGAAGACTCTTATAACCCGATCATTTCTTCTCTGAACCTTCTTTCATTGTCTAGCACATGAACTTTTGGAGGACACTTCACATCCGAATTGTTACACAAAGGTTCATGTTATTGAAGTCTTGACCCTCAAAGCACTAGTATTAGGAGGTATGGAACTTTTAAGAGGTGAGTGCCAGGTCATTAGGGGCATGCTCTCAGAAGGTTGTTCTGCTGAGAGCCCTTGGAAGTTCTCCCAAGAAGATCTGTTATAAAAGAAGAAAGTCTAGCCCCTTCCTCTCTGCTTCCTAACTTGAGATGTAACCTCAAACCCAGACACTTGAAGCCATCATTGCCATCTGCCATCTGCAATGGGGCCCTAACCATACCTGAACTGATGCAGGTACCATGCCCTTGAACCTTCAAAATCATGAGCTAAACACACCTCTTTTCTTTATGTAGTTAACTGTCTCAGGCATTTTATTATGGTAACAAAACACTGACTAATACAAATAGCAATGACAGGATTATTCCCCTTCCAAAACCTATAAGCAACTAATTATGGCCTACAGGGTTCTCTAGGACTAACTTTACTTCCTTATTCTTTAGAGGAATGAAGAGGTAGGGGGGTGGGAAGCATCTGGGCTTGTAGAACCTTCCTTCTAATGATCTGCAGGCTGGAGAAAAGGACAGAGCCTCTATTACCATCCATCTTGGTCATATTTGCTTGGCCACCCACTTTGTCCTATTCAAGGTGGTGGTTTCTGCTAGGAAACTGAAGCTGTCAGGTTGGAAAGAAAAAAAATACACAGGGAGTTTAAATGCATAAGTTATGAGGTGGTTCAAAAGAACCATTTAAAATGAGAATAACCTTTGGGATAAGTCTATTGAAAGTAGAGTGGAACAAGGAGTTGAAGAAGGAGAAGAAAAGGAAAAATTTGAGATACAAAGAGGAAATTTAGCATCATCCTTATTATCAAACTTGTGTCAGTTGAGTTACAGATCAGCTTAGGAGAGACATGCTGTATCAACCGAAAGTGATGAATGAGACCAATCAAATCTTTTCCTCTTAACATATTGCTGAGCTTTGGATCCAGGAAGGATGGAAACTCCTCTCTCCCATGGACACCCAGTTGAATATTCCAGGGAAGCATATGCCCCAGTTTATCAATGGAGAACATGAGCCAATCCCAAGAACAGCTCCATTATGTACCTGGCTAGTCACTGATGTCCCTAATAAATGTGATGATCTATCTAGAATGCTGTGTATGTCGGGTATGGAAATGTCTGTCATCTTCTCATAACCTTACAGAAGGGTTTGCTTTTGTAAACACAGAATGCTAGTCTTCTTAGTTATCCAATGTAAAATCACACCTACCCATTTACAATGCACATAGGTCCTTGAAAGACAAATGAGAAATGTAACTCACAGGAGACCCAGATCTAAAAGAGAAAACTCTCCTCATTCCTTCTTCCCATCTACTGAGCAAGTGTGACTCAAAAACAATAGTTCGCTCACCTGTCACTTCTAATCTTCCTTAGTGATTTCAGACATTTTGTAGAATCTAGGGTAGGATGGTATTGACATAGCTCATTCTGAGAAAGAGAGAAAATTCTAAATCAAAGACTGTGGCCAAAATGAACACAAAAGAGTGTTTAGGATTTATATGACTAGGAAACTGTATGTTATCTTGTCATACCAAAACCCATTCCCAAATAATGTGGTGGCTTAAAATAACAAGTCACTTGCTTGTGTATGTATCTGCATTTTGGGCAGGCATGGTGGGGATGGTTCTCTACTCCATGTGGCATCAGCTCCACTGCAACATGGGCATACTACTTTCAATATGGCTCACTCACATGGCTGGCAAGTTGCTGTTGGGTGTTAGCCAGAGCTGTCAGTAAAGGGCAGTGTTTCATCCTCATGTGAACTTCTCCATAAACTGCTTGTGCTTATACATGACTTGGTGGCTGGATTTGAAGACCTCACATCTTTATGTCCCAGCCTGGGAAGACATAGCGTCACTTTCATGCATATAAAAAAACCTGCCCCAATTTAAAGGAAGAGGATGTAGAACCCCATCTCTTGATACAGCAATGCCTGTGCCACATTGCAAAAGAGTTTGTGGGATGCCAGAGAGTGTTGCAATTTTTGAACTGAAACAGTTTGCCATGAAAACATTTTTTTAAATTAAAACAAAAGGTGAACTCTAGGGGAAGTATCTAGAAAGGTATTTTAGATTTTAGCTTTTAGCCCAACTTTTCAGAGAAATAAAACCAAAGTGTGTGTGTGTGTGTGTGTGTGTGTGTGTGTGTAAGAAGAGGGGGATGAATGCAAAAGAGAGAAGGGGATTTATTATGGGAATTGGCTCATGCAATTATGGAAGCTGAGAAGTCCAATAACATGCCATCTAACAGCTGAGGAATCAGGGAAGCTCGTGATGTGAGTCAGTCTGAGTCCAAAAGCCTGAGAAACTAGTGTAAGTCCTGGAGTCCAAAGATCTGAGAATCTGAAGTTCTGATGTTGAAGGTCAGGAGAAGATGGATGTCCCAGCTCTAGCAGAGAGAGAAAATCTGCCCTTCCTCTGCCTTTCTGTTCTATCCTGGCCCTCAACATATTGGAAGGTGCCCACTACATTGGTGAGGGTGGACCTTCTTTACTCAGTCTACTAATTCAAATTTTCATCTCTTCTGGAAACACCTTCATAGACACAACAAAAAATGATGTTTTACCAGCACCCCTTAACTCAGTCATGTTGACACCTAAAATTAACCATCATAAAGGACTTGACATACTTGGCACACAGTATTTGGACTTGAGACTTTCTCACTTTAATTCAGTTCCAGGTCCTGGGCATGTGCCCTTGACCCCTATAAAATCCTAGCCCTTTTACCTTGTTTTTTCCTAATATACCAGAGACACCAGTCCACATGTTTTAAAACAACTTAGAAGAGAAGAAAATAAAGGAAACTGGATTTCCTAAATACAAGAAACTAATCTTAAGACCTGATGCAGGCAAAGTGGAGAAAAGTTTTCCAAGCTTCTCAAACACCCTTATGAAAATTTTCCATTTAGACTCAAAATTTTATCCATTTAGACTCAATATTTGTAGACACCTTGATTGGCTTTCTTCTCTTTCCCTAGTTTTTGGTCTCTTGGGCAGGTGACCTCTGGTCTCTGGTCTAATAGTCCATCTTTCCTTCCTCAAAAATAAGTGGGTTGTTGTTGCTATTGTTATTTGTTTGTTTGTTTGTTTGTTTGTGGTGCTGGAGATTGAACCCATGGCCTTGTGCATGCTAGGTAAGTGCTGCACCTCTAAGTTATATCCCCACCCCAAAGCAGAAGTTCTTAAAGACGTATAGAGTTCTCTTCCTCAGTTGCAATTACTACTGAAGGTCACAGCTTGTTGAATGATACTGAATGACTCGGAGACTGATACAGTCCTTCCTGGCATGTGATACCTGTTCTGACCACCACAGGATCATTTCATGACATCTTGTCCAGATGAGTCCATAGGCCCAGTATATTAGTCAGATTTTCTCAAAATACCTGACCAGAACAACTTAAAGAATGAAAATTTTATTTTGGCTCATAGTTTCAGAAGTCTCAGTCCAACCATGAGAATCTAAAACATAAATATCTTATCTTAAGATTCATTGCTCTGGGCTTTAGATGAGGCAAAACATCATGGTGAAAGGGCATGGTAAAGGAAAGCTGTCAACTCATGATAGCCAAGAATCAGAGAGAGATAGAGGGATCAAGCACCAGGGACAAAATGTAAACCACAAAGGCATGCCCCCAATAATCTATTTCCTCCAGCCACACCCTTCTTCCTACAGTTACTATTCAGTACAATAGTCCTTTCAAATTATGAATTCATAAAATGGATTAATCCACTAAGTGGGTTACAGCTCTCACAATCTAATCATTTGACCTCTAAACATTCCTGCATTGTCTCACACATGACCTTACTGGGGAACATTTTTAGATCCAAACCATAATACCCAGTAACAGGATCTACCAGAAACATATCCATTACAGGCATGCAGTCTACAATTGCATAGATGATAGATAGATAGATAGATAGATAGATAGATAGATAGATAGATAGATAGAAAGTTTTAGTTCTTAAAGATGTGTTTGTGGTAATGTAGTAGAAATTAAGTGATAAAAAAAATTCCTGGAATTTTAGCCAAACTGCATTCATTTCTTGTCTGGCTAAAAAGGGAACAAGTTCTTGCCCAAGGCAGAAAGTAGATCTATAATTTAGAATAAGCTTATTTGAAAAACAGATAGATAACACCCTCAACCTCCTCCTCTTTCTTCTTGAAGTATCAGGTCAATTCTTTGCAGCCTCTGAAAAGACATGTTTTGTGTTTTTGTGGCTTCATCTAGGAAGGCAGAAAAGGAATTCACTGCTCTGTGTGAAATTTGTAAACTGCCCCCAGAAACATACTACCATCACTCTTCAGCAACTCCTCATCTTTCCAAAGGCCCCATCATGGGAAGTATGATGCTCAGGTTTCCTGGGCAACTCTAGCCTTCCTGATGCATATGTCCACCCATAGGTATAGACTCCATCAGTAAGGTTTGCAGGCACAGACAGGCAGCAGTAATCCACATTTATACACCCTGGCATGTGGGAGTCTAAAAGACAGGTAGAAGGTGGGTCTCTACTGGACCATGCAAGCTTAAGCCCTAACAAGTTGTGGGTCTGGGGCATTCCCTTGCATCTGAGTTCTTCCTCTTCCATTCATAGAAGGAGCAATAGAAGGTGGTAGAAACTGAAGTCTATAGGAGAGAAGGATTTGAACATTCTTATGGGAATCTGTCACAGATTCCCCAATAGCCAAGTTTCAAGTCCCTGTGATACTTATATAGGAGGCAATTTGAGTCTGGATTTTTATCTCAAAGGATTGCTTGGCCAGGGATTCTAATACAGCATAGAAGCTATGTAGTATGTGAAGTAATGGACTCAGAAAGCTGGAATCCTTGTAACTGTCACAAGGTTGATGAAGCAGAAAATAATAAAGATAGTGAAGTCAGTCAAGGAGCAGGTCACATTAGAAGGCCAGCAATGGGGAGAACAAGGACTAAGGCCCAGGAAGAATCAATCAGTGGATTAGTAGCCCCTGAATACCAATTTGAAATCTGCACCATGTCAAGCATTGTGGAGGATACCACCATCTGCATCACTAAGGAGCTTAGCACCTAGGTAGAAATTTGAGGCTGATCACATTAACAGCCCTTACTAAATTCTGTCAACATGGAACCTCAAGAGAGATGGTGGCCCCATCCACTTATGTTACTACAACAGAATACTGGTAGATGTTTAAATTTATAAGGAAAAGATGTTTATAGGGCTCACAGGTTTGGATGATAAAACTCTAAGACCAGATGGCTCCATTGGTTCAGCCTCTGGCAAGAACCCAACAATGGATGGCATCGTGGTGGGAGTGAGAGATGTCACTACAATACAGTAAGCCAGAGAGGGTTTCTGATTTGGGATTCGCTCTTACAACTTACTGTAGTGACGGGTCTCAAAAGATCTGCCTTAATTCCTTCCAAGGACAGCTCCCTCAATGATCTGAGTATTTCTCACAAGTATTCACCTGTTAAAGGTCCTGCCAACTTTCAACACCACAACACTAGTGAGCAAACTTTCAATATATAAATCCTTGGGGGAAAAAAATCACATCCAAATCCCAACACCCAGGCTTGAATTGCACTAGATTTGCAAGAAGGTAGTGATGGTGCAAGTTGGTGAGGCTGAGTGAAGTCTGAGCTTAGTCTTCAATAAAGAAGGAGAAGTGACAGGGTGGACAAAATGACCCTGCAGGAGAGGGAGACCACTGGTCTGCAACCTGCAGAGTGCAGGAAGTGGTATGCCACACATCTCTGGTGCCTAGGCCAGAGTGAACACTCAATAAGTGTTCAAGGCAAATAGATGTGCAGAGGCAATAATAAATTGACCTGGCTAGCAAGTTTGTAGCACAAAGAAGAGAGGCTTTCATGTTCAGAACAGAGACTTTTGGGGGAGATGAGAAAATCTGTCAGTTGGGAAAAATCAGAATAAAAAGTAAGCAAATGGGAATAAGCAGATGATGGGGAGGGGTTAAGTAGAGGAAGTGAGGAGTATGTTTGGTCCTTTTATGGTTTAGATACGAGATTTCCCCCTAAAGCTCATGTAGGAGACAATGCAAGAAGGTTCAGAGATGAAATAATTAGGTGATGAGAATTGCAAACTAACCAATGGATTAATCTCCTGATAGGAATTAAATGAGTGGAAACTGAAGGCAGGTAGGGAAATGTCTCTGGGGTTTATATTTTGTCCCCAGTGACCAGAATTAGCGTTCTCTCTCTCTCTCTCTCCTTCCCATTCATGGTGCCATGGTGCCATGTCCTGAGCTACTTTCCTCCTCTATGTCCTTCTGTCATGATGTTCTGCCTCCTTCGTGCCCAGAGCAACTAGAGTTTGCCATCTGTAGAGACTGAGATCCCTGAAATCATGAGTGCCAACAAAACTTTTCCTCCTCTATGTTGTACTTGTCATATCTTTTGGTCACTGCAGAAAAAATAAGTAAATAAACTGACTAAAGCAGGTCCTAAGGAAAATGCTTTTGGTTCCAAGAAAGCTGAGGGGCATTGAGGTAGGGGCTGGGCATTGAAAAAAAAAAGCCCTTGCAATGGTGAGGGAATAAATCTGTGCTTCTGCTTTGGAATCATAGTTGGATGGGCTGGGGATGGGGGAGGAGAACCAGCCTGGGAGCCACAGCTGGAGGGCTTGAGGGGTCTATTTCTGGCACCCATTAGACCCCAGGCCTCTCATTCCTGGACCCTTCCACACTTAGCTCTCAACACCATACAAAAGGGCCTTGTGTATGAGTGTCAGGAGATGCCAAATGCATCTTTATGCCATTGCCCCCCTCCCCTTCCCAGATCCTTGGCATGAGCCTCACTCTACCAGGTGCAGGAGACCGGAAGGGAGGGACTGGCCACCAGATAGGAGCCAGAGGTTAGAGGGAACAGTCAGCTTCCATTCCTCCTTCTGCCTCCTCTCTCACCCTCAGTGTGCCCCCACCACTCATCTCAGCCTTCTGTCTCCATCCTGATTTCACAGCCCCCTCCAACACATGACCTCTCTCTCTCTCTCTCTCTCTCTCTCTCTCTCTCTCTGTTTCTCCCCTTGCTGGGTTTCAGAGTAGTACAGAGAGCCTAGAAACAGAATTGGATTTATTCTTGGAAAATGTCCATGACAGAGGGTACCACAGCAACAAGTTTCCATGGTGCTTGGACACAGGAAAATACAGTCTAAGGAGATATAACTGGCCTCAGAGTCAGAAGACCTGATCTGATCCCTGCCTCACCTCACCAGCAGCATATCCTTAAATTGTATAATCTCCCAATGCCTTGCTGGGAATTCTGGAAATGCCCGAATATTTAATCAGCTCCTTTAGGAATTTCATAAATGTCCAACCCTTTAATCTTCAACCTGCACTTCCAAGTATGTATTATTATTTATGGGTGCCTATAATCAGGACAGCCATGGTCCTTGCCTTCACACAACTTGCACTTAATAGACAATAAGGTTATTCCATAGGATCAAGTAAATTTAGTGTTAGTACAGAACCAGTTCACAGTGGGCATCACGGGGTGCTGTGCACACGAGGCACATCAGAATCCCAGGGAGGAGAGCATAGTGTAGCTTCTATGTATTCCATGAGATGCAGCCGCTATGGCCATGGTTAAAAGTAAGGGGATGGTGCTGAACCTCTGAGCCTGCCTACTGCCTGGAATCTTCTTCTAGTTGGTTAGAAACAAGTGACAACATGAAAGAGCAAAGACACATATACAATGAAACAAGATCATCTGACACAGGAAGCTCTTGCTATAGGAGAGATTTTGGTGTATATGAGAAGATATGTTCCTAGGGGCGGGGTGGGAGGAATATATAAATAGTGATTGGACCTATTGGGGAAAGGAGTTTATTCTGGGCCCTAACTTCAGAGGGCTTAGAAGCTAGGCTCCCCCTCCAAACTCACACAATCCCTTTCTAGGAAATCAACTTGGAAAAAAAAAAGTGGGTAGACTTGGGGGTGGGCACAGCTGCCAGGCAAGACGAAGGGGGAGGCCAGTTGAGACTCTGAAAAGAGAGCCTCATGAGGAATCTAGTACAATGAGCTGATAGAAGGAGGAATGTAGAGAAAAGAAGGACAGAGGGCCAGGCTGCTGTGAAGGCTGCTCCCCTGGCAACCTCCCAAGGTTAATGTAGGGGCACCAAGCAGCTTCTGCGACATTCCAACATGAGGGAGGCTGGTTTGAAAAGAGCATTTACTGCAGGGAGAAGGGACCTTTCTCTGCCCTAGGCTGCTGTTCCTTTGTGGAGGTTCTTTGAGGCATGTGCCCTACAAAAAATTAGGGGGGGTCGGGAGCAGAGTGGATGGTTTGCCATTCATCATCCAGGCAAACCATCCACTCTGAGTGGATGAGAAGAGTATCAGGGGCTGGTTCAGCTGCCCTCGGGCCCTGAGATGATGGCAGCTAAGAAATCTGTGAATGTGGAATTCCACAGAGTCAAACTCCACCTTGTAAATTATGGGCATTTAGAAAAGGACATAAAGGAAGAGAAGGGGGCAGGGTGGAGTATCAGCCGAAGATTCCCTGTGAGGAAAGAAAGTCAGGAGTTTGTGGCGTGGAAGAAAATGCTGACCCTTTTTCAGGAATCCAGACTAAAGCGTTTGGCATAGTCAGAAACGCTGAAGCTTTTACCATATGCTATATTGATACAACTGAAACCCACATCTCTCCACAAACACACACACAAGTAACACAGTACACACACGCTCACTGTAGGGACACGCACATGTATGCAAAATCACATGTATGTAGGTGTACACATCAATGTGGGACACTCCTGCATATAAAGTCATGGGCTGAAACTCTTCATATAATCACATGTGTTACCTACAAAGTCCACACCGTCTGAAGGTGTTCTCTTGGACAGTGTGTGTTGCTTCCTCATGAATTGTGAGGTTAACTCACATTGAACCACAGTTTTGTGTTCATGGGAACTTGTGATTTCCCACACAGGAACTCCCAGCATTGAGAGCCCTAGAACATTTTTTTTTGCCAAAGTGTTGTCCCAAGGATACTTGTTCACATGAAATCCACCTTCTTCACACTCACCCAGAGCTCACAGTCCAGGTTGCCCTGCCTTCACCCTAATTCTGCTCTCTGGGGTACTGAGCTCCCCACCCTGCATCAGCTACAGATGCTAGGGTACATCCACCAGCAGGTGGCGCCATCGGGAGCCTCATGTAACCTGGACTGGCATTAATGAGGAAAAATTCACTATTCTGGGAGGAAACACAGTCCTGCCAGTAGATATGTAACCCTCCTTAATGTGCCAAGACAAAGGCCCTGTGAGTGGATCTACCAAGAGTCTGGGCCAAGGAAAGCCACTCCTAAGGAAGAGGACAGATATTCAGTAAGGGAGGGAGGGAGCAGTGCAGTGCCTTCTGTGTGGGCCCTCAAGTATGGATGTGTGTGTACATTCATGTTTTGTGTGAACATGCATTAGTGTCTGCATGCACATTTGAGTGCTGCACTCTACTGTTGGGGAGTTACTTGTGATTCAGGGGATATGGACAAAGCATGTCTAAATAGGCTTCTGAGTGTTGGTATCTGTGCACATATATGTCTGCATGTACTGCTACTCAGGGAGGGAATAAGGATGAAGCTGAGAAAACCAGAACTTCTCACAACTACAGTTCTGCCAGCAACACACACACCACAGTTGTTAGCCTCCTCCCACACACTCCCCACACCACACACTCCAGGGACACACATACACACACACACACACACACTCACACCACCCACACAGACAGGTGCTGTGCTGCCACATACAGACCTGCCCACCCACACACTTTCACACTTATATATGGCCCCATAGAGAACCATAGGGATACATACAGATACGGCAAACACTCACATTGCTCAGCATGCACAGGCACACATGTGCACTCTTGCACATTCTGTGCTGTATTGATAAATCCTCAAGTCTTCACACTCCTAGGAAAGAGGGAGAAAGAGGTTAAGAGAAAAGAGACGACTCTTCTGTCCTATTCAGCATCCTAGCTTCTGAGGCTCTGAGGATTAAAGAGAGATGAGATCAGAGAGCACCTCCTCCTTGTCTGAGGATAGGAACAATGGGAGAACAGAAGAGAGCAACCCCCAGCACATGGATCCTCCTGAGTCCCTCAGCACTGGGAACAGCATTTCCACAGCAGGGAAAGGAAACCCCTGAGCAGTTTTCAGAGCTTCAAGACACTGAAGCCCCCTTATCTGCATCCAAAAGAGCAACTAGATCATATACAACCAAGTTTCAACCCCTTTGACTTGGGAATCTTATAAAAAGGGATAAAATGCCTACCTCGCAGGGCTGTTGTGGGATACTAAGAGTGAAAAACTACAAAGCCCTCAGAACAATACCTGGCACATGATAGATTCTCAATAGAGATAATGAAGGCTCTCTTTTACATCCCCATTCACCTATCAGGAGGTGAATCATCTGTGTAAACATACTAAATGACATGGTATTTCCATGTTGCAGAGTCATGAGGCAGATATGGGTTCCAGCCTAATCTTGCCAAATTAGCTCTGAAATATAGGTAAACCATTTACCTCCCTCTGAGTCTTAGTCTCTTCTTCTACTAACCTGAAATAATCACAATAATAGCACTAACAAGAATGTGGAACTTCCCATATGCTAAACCTGTTATAAGCACTTTATAAAGATTAAATCCTTGAATTTGCATGACACTAAATGGAATGATCTGTTACTCTCCCCATTTTATAGAAGAGGAAATAAAAGTATTTTCCTTAGAGTAGACCCATAGGAGGAGAAGAGACAGGGTTAAAACTCAGCAAAATATGTTTTCTAATTCATGACACTGCACTGTCTCCTTTATGGCATGTTGTGTGCATCAAATGACATCATGGGTATGAAAGTTCTTTGAAGATGGCAAAGCATTATACAAATATGAGAGTATATTGTCATGCATTCCAGCTTGGCTCATGGATGAGTAATTGCACAAGGCAAGGAGTGAGAATTGCAATAAATACAGGAAACAGGATGGGGATGGGTACCATCTGGGACTGCCACATCACACCAAGAAGAGAGAAATGGGTAGAGGATAGGCCAAAAGAGACAAGCAATCATGAATTCATGCATGGGTTTTGCTTCTTTCTGTAGTCAATGCATTTGTAGCTTGGAGGTCAAACTACTTTGTAGAAATTGAAGATGATTTTCAAATCACCTGTTAATTAAAACCATTGTCTCAACAATTTTTTCCCTTCTGTACCTCTTTTCACCACTTCTAGACCATATTCCCCAGCATGGATGTGTCACCTGCTCTGTGACATATTGAAAATCACTATCAGAGGGGAACCACTGTATTAACCTACAATCACCCCAGGACAGGTTTCAGAAATATAGCCAAGTCAAGAGGCCTCAACAGATTAGAGAAGGTATCTTTCCTATTTCCAAGAATAGGACAGGAAGATAAGGAACTCCATGGTTTAGATGTGGTGTCCCCCAAAAGCTCATGTGTGAGACAATGCAAGATTTGGAGAAGAAATTATTGGGTTGTAGCGTTAACCTAATCAGTGAAGTAATCCCTGATGGAATTAACTGAGTGGTAACTGGAGGCAGATGTGTTGTGGCTGGAGGAGGTGGGTCATTGGGTATGGCTATGAGGTATATATTTTGTATCTGGAGAGTGGAGTTTTTCTCTCTCTGCTTCCTTATCATCATGTGAGCTGCTTTCCTCCACCACACTCTCCTGCTATGATATTCTTCCTCACTTGGAGCCCCAAGGAATGGAGCCAGCCTTCTATGGACTAAGACCTCTGAAATGGTGAGCCCTCAAATAAACTTTTTCTCCTCACAATTCTGCTGGTCAGATCTTTTAGTCACAGTGGTGAAAGAGCTGACTAAAACAGGAACTTTTTGCAAATGTCTCAAGAAAAAAGAGACATCTGGACATTGTTTGGCTCCCAACCTGACTCGGTCTGATACAACCTACTGCTTCCTGTAGAAAATTCCCTGATTCTCAGAAAAGAATCATTTTATGTACACAAGGACAAGTCCCATCTTTTTGTGCCTCTATTCTTGGCTGGCTACAATATAGGACAGAACAATCACTGGCCAGGGAGGGAGGATCTTTGTTCAAAACCCCTCATACCACCCCCTTCTATTTTTTCCCAGTCCTCCTTTTCCTTCTAGAATCCTGGGCAGTTTTCCCCTTCCCCCGGCCGCCCCCCCCCCCCTTCCTTCCTCTCCATTCTGATGAATCCATTAGAACAGAGTTTTTTTCTTGTGTTCCTTAAGTTGGCAAAAATGATCTCAGGCATATCATGGCAATGGCTTTGAATCTGTCACCATTAGCAGTGCAATGAAGGTACCCAAGCACTCCAATTTCTCTATTTTGTTCTTGCTCCTTTTCCATCTCCTGTTGGGCTTCCCTCCAATTTCACCTGGATCTCCCTATTGCCTGAGAAAAATGCAATAGCATCTCCTCTAAATTCCAAGGAATGAGAGTCTTAAGGAGCCTCCACTAAATGAGGGAAGCTAGAAATGCTAGGGGAGAGTCCAACCTAGATTTTAGAATTGTCATTCCACTGCTCCCTCTGCTCATGACTGGGCTTTCCCTATTCTCTCCAGAAGATTTCCTCCTCTTTCTACTTGCCACTGGCAGACAGAATGCACCATTACTTCCTGCTTCCCTCTTGACAATCGCTTGCCCTAAGCTGGTACTCCCCGTTCCTGATATCTCTCTTCTCTTTCCATTCCGTTTCTCCAAACACAGCTCATGGGCCACCTGCATAAGAATCACATGGAACACAGAATCAATTCTATCTCAGCTCAGACCCACCCCAGATAGACTGAATCAGAAGTCAGGGGCAGGACTTGAGACCCTGCTCTCAGCAAAGCCTCCCAGTGGTTCAGGTACTTTGCACTGAAGAACCAGTGCCCTAATAGTAGCAGGAACCATTGTCTAAAGACACCTGGGTTACTTCTTTCCCCATCAGACTTCCTCCAGGTGAGGAATGGTCCTGAAATGCAGAAGCTCTCTGGCTTATTTGTGAATCACTATTACAGGAGAACCTTGTACTTCATAGAAACTGTTCAATTGGTTGAATTCATCTGATTCCTGAAGATAATTTTCAAGTCACCCTGTAATCACACATATATGCACACACAAGAACATACCTCTGGAGTAAATTACAGAGGCTCCTCGACTTACAGTAAGGTTACATCTCAGTGAACCTAGTCCTGCCACTAATTCATCACAGGAATTTGGCATATTGCCACACAAATTTGCCTCTGTTTCCTTAGCTATCAAATGGGGCATGATACTTGTTTTCACCTTATGATTATGTTGTAAGATTCAAACAAGAAAAGTAAAAGCATACTGACAGGCCAGAATCCTTGAATAAAGAACTTATGTTTTTTTGTTATGTAAAAGATGCATGAGAATGGAAGTATTTTATCTGTCAGGAGATCCTGGTTCCATACTGCAGACCAGGAAGGGCAAAAAAAGCATGAAGCTTGGCCTCCACTCTGCACCACTCTCTGGGAGTCTTCTCACAGCTCATCCTGAGTCCATCAGAGGAAAGAAGGCTGGGTAGAAGTCATGCATTCAAGAAAGTATTGCCTAGATCTCCTGGAATGAGTCTCCCTCAATATGCCTCAATATGCCCAGAGGCCACCAGCCCCCATCAAGTGCAGTGGGCCCAGCCTTTTGCATCAGTTCTTCTCCCGCTAATTACTCTTTACATACTCTGGCGCCAGGCTCGCCAACCAAATTACAATTGATTCTTCACTCCTCCTGGATCAATGCAATTGACTTGGAAAAGGGAGGACAAATCCAAACTCACCCTCTAGGAAGTCAGTGACCCAAGACAAGTCCAACAGAGATCTGTATTCCCAAACTTTTAATGTTCATAAACATGTGACTATATGCAAGCACACATAGATACACACAAGCACCCACACACACTCATTCCCTTGCTCAAGAAGCACATGGACATGTATGTGTGTATGTGTGTAGGGCCACACATAGGAATCCACACACATATATAGTGTCATATGCTTACATGGACACCCTCATGTCTGTCTATACATAGGTAACTGAAAAGCACACAAGTGTGCTCATACAAAGGGGCACATACACATGCCACTGACTGGAAAAAGAGGACACTTTTGGAACCAAAGAAAATGTGCTCTGGCCAGGAACCAAGCAGAATTCTAACACATCACCATCCCCTTTCCAGTAGCCCTTCTACTTACACACTTGGGGGCACATACTGCCTGTCAGTCACAGATGGGACAAATCCAGCATGCTTGCTTGTAGCACATACCTCGGAGGAAAAGCACTTCTGCCAGAAAGGACTCTGGCTTTCCCTCCTCTAGGATATGCCTTGCCTGTTAATCTCTTTGGGAGTGTTGGAGAAATGCCCAGCCACTTCTCCAGCAGACAGGTCCATTACAACTCAGCTGGATTCTCTCTATCCCTCTGTTCTCAGAAGAGCTTGGAGTACATCTGCACCTGAGGCCTCAAACAATTGGAAATGAGATGCCAAACCTTAAAGATATCAACACAGGTTGACAGTCACCAGTCCACTCCCATCCAGCACAAATAAAGGGACCCAGGTACAAGGAGAGAAAAGGAAGCATAGGACCATCAAGATGCCCAAGGCCTCAGACTATACTGCCCCCACCCTGTGGTGAAGTTTATCTACTCTCCCTCACACACACACCTAGGCCACAGGCCTCTTGCCAGTACATAAGTCACCAAAACACAGAACATCAGAGTAGAAAATTCCTTGGAGATTAAGTCACTCCCTGTCTGCATTCTCTCAATGTCTAAATTTTCTTATTGACATTCTCAGCTAATGACTGTCCATCATTCTGAACATGTTCACAGACTCCATGGGGAATGGAGAACTCTCAACAGGCAGCCAGTTTTCTAGCTGAGTAGCTCTAAAAGTTATTTAATTCTAAATGATGGGTCCTCCTACTGAATCTGCTTAAAGGGTGGACCACTGTTTTACATCTTTCCTCACAGTTCTCAGTATGAGACTCTGCAGGGACTGGAAAGTGCAACCCTGGAAGCAATCTGACCCTTGGAAGAATATGCAGGTGACTGTGACCTCTCAAATCCAAAAGGAAGATCTTGAAAAAGTCTGAAATACGTCTTTCTTTTTGTTGTGGTTAAATTATTTTACTAGCTATTTTAAGATTTTACAATATGAATCTTTAATTTACCACAATGTACTTGGAGTAATATTGTACTGCTTCACATAAAATATAGGGTCTTTTCAGTAGAATAGTTCCATTTATATTTTCAAACTATGAAAGGAGTACCATTGAGTTTCATCTCTAATTTTGTCTACTAATTTTTCTATCTAACAGTGGGGAAGTTCTTGCTTCTCACTGGGCATCAGCTTCTGCCACGATAAAATAAGTGAATAGGATTATAACAGACAATAAAAGATATATGAGGTCTGAGAGAGGACATTTTCAGTGCTGCTCATGTCCCATGAACATCCCCAAACCTTGCTCAGCATTGGATCCTAAATCCCAGCATGGAAAATTGGAGTCTCTGTCTTCATGATCTTCATGTTCACTTCTCTGTGTAATCTATTCCCACCCCTCACTCAGAGCTTCTTTTTTCCTTGAGGGCACAAGAAACATCAGCTATGCCCGCCTGAACCCATTGCACCCCACTAGCTATAAGTGCTTGCATTGAGTGGAATTCCTTGTCATTCCTTGTAGACCAACAGAATAGAAGGTCCGTCTAATGGAAGAAGCCTGTTTGAGATCCCTATGGCTTGCTCTGTTATCCATGTGTCATTCCCACCACCCCACTATCTGTATGAAAGATTGAAAAGCATTTCTCAAACCCCTTTGCATCTGTGTTTGTGGGTGTAAGTTTGATTCCCCTAATTGTATGCACTCATTCAAGATTTGGAAGACAAACAGGAGGCGGAGGTGCTCTTCCTGCAGCCTTGGCTGCTGTTGCTTGTCAAGGTCAGAACAGTCTTTTCAGGAGCTTTCAATGTTCATTCTTCACTTTCTAAGTTAAAAACAAAAAGTTTCAACAACCTCTTAATCAAAGAATTCTATTGTCTCTTCTACCATCTTCAGATCTTCAGAGTCTTCTCTGGGCAGCTCCTATCTGGATGGACAAGTCCCCATGTCAGTCTCAAAGTTACAGCCTCTCAAATTCTTTTATTGTTGTGGGAATCATTCTAGCAATCTCAACCCTTAGCCTACTTCTTTTGCCCTTTCAATCATTGTGTAAGCACTGAAATTTCTGTAGTAAGTCCTTTTGTGCTTGAATAACCTAGAGTTTTTTCCTTCACTGAACCTTGACGTGCAAGGTGCAAGCTAAGAGAAATTATGGTGTCAACTCCACTCAATAGATATTTAATGAGTATCAATCATTTAACCTGCAAGGCACTGCGGCTGAGCTAACCTTAGAGACATGGTAGTCATGCAAACAGGTAATCAATGTCCTGACATGTTCAGGTTAGGAAAGGTGTGGATGTTCCAGTCTCCATCCAGTCAGCTGGGCTCAGAGGAAGGAGCATGTGGCAAAGGAAAGGCAGCCATTGGAATTAGATAGAAGGATTCAATCCCGGCTCTCATGCTCACTGTGGAACTTGGGCAAGGTGTTTTCACTCATGTTAGTCAGCTTTTTGTCACTGTGGCCAAAATACCTGACAAAACGCCTGACTTAGAGGAGGAAAACTTTATTTGGGACTCACAGTTTCAAATGTTCAGTCGATGGTCAGCCAAATAAATCCATTGCACTGGACCTGAGGTAAGGTAGAACATCATGGCAAAAGGGCATAGTGGAGAAAAACTGCTTCATGGTGGCCAAGAAGCAGAGCATGTGCAAGGAACCAGGAACAAGACATAATCCCCAAGGGCACATACCCCCATAACCTACTTCCTCTAGTCATGCTGACCTGCCTACAATTACCATGCAGCAGTCTAAATTGTTAATCCATCAAATGGATTAATGCACTAATGAGGTTACAATGCTCATCATCTAATCATTCACCTCTGAAAATTCCTGCATTGTCCAACACATAAGCTCTTTGGGGGACACTAAAGATTCAAATCATAACTATTCATAGGATTCAGTTGCTTTGCTTTCCCCTAGCATTGCTCCTCCCCTTTGTACTCTTTGTCTATATGCCTCTTACCAAAAGATTTTCCTGAGTCACCTCACCAATGTGTTTGTTCTATACATCAGAAACTATTCAATATATTGAATTAATCTGAGTCCCATCCCAGCATTTCTTCTTATACACACTATTGGAGTAAACTACAGATGCTCCTTGATTTCCAATAAGGTTACATCTTGATAAATGCATTGAAAGATGAAAATATCATAAGTGGAAAATACACTTAATACCCTTCACCTACCAAATATCACAGCAAAACAGTGTACTGTAAATGTTGGTTGTATACCCTGGTGATTGCTGCCACTGCCCCTCATTTCAAGAGTATCATACTGCATATCACTAGCCTTGGAAAGGATTAAATTTCAAAATTCTGAGTAGGGTTTCTACTGAATGTGTGATGGTTTTGCACCACCATAAAGTTGAAAATTCCTAAGTCGAACCACTGTTATGTTGGGAATCATCTGTATTTGATTTAGGTCAGGGGTCCCCAGATACAAGATTCTGAGATAGGGGTTCATATGTCAGGAATTTATTGAGGGAAGACTCTCAGGAAGAACCTTAAGGAAGTGAGGAAAACAGGATGGGAAGGGAAAGAAGTCAAGGAGGATGTGGCTTCAGTTCATTTTTAGAGTTTTGGAGTACAAGTGGCACCAAAGAGTTGTCCCACACTGAAGAAAAGAGGCTGGCCTTTTGTAATTGGCATCAGTTTATCATGACTGCAGATGATCCCAGGTGGGGAGCAAGCATAAGCTCTGAAGCATTTCCCTGAAAGGGTTGGTCTAGCTCTAAGCAATAGTAGCCAAATCTTACAGAGGAGGGAGGGAGGGCATCCTGAAAAAGGGATCTGGAAGAGCTCTAACTGCAAGAAGTATAAAATAATAAATGCATTACAGGATTCCTAGAGAATAAGAATTGGACAGAATGGGGTCAAGGAAGAGATAGCAGTTTCCTAATCCAGATGTTTTTCTCCCCCATCAGTTAAACCAGAGCCAGAGATGAATAGATTCCCACCAAGACAGCACATGGTCATAACAAAGATTTGGTTATGTGGGCTGATGTTGGGGATTAATAATAAGCTTATTAATTAAGCAACATAAAGCCACAGGGTATGTTTAATTGTATGCCACAAACAGCTGTTTTTTAGGTGACTATGAATTCTGAACCATGTGTATATGCTATTGATTGGTACAGGGGTATAGTGGAGGAAGGACATCTGGGGTTGTGCCCTGAAAAGTCACATATAATGTACCTGAAAGCCATCACAGAGCCACTCCCATCATACTTACCCCCTCCCCAGGACTAATTTCATCAGTTTGCAGCGAGATCTCACCTTCTTCCCTTGCTAGAAGGTAGCTCTCTTAACACCCAGAAGCTGAGGATGGACAAGAAAAGCCTTTTGGGGGGGGCAGGGCGGGGACGGGGTGCACTATAGCTCAGTGAAGACACAGTGAGCCCATAATGAGAAAGAGCAGGCCTAATCCAGAGAGAAGAAATGCAGACCCGGAGGCTGCAGAGTGACCTGGCTGCCTTGTACCCTGGCAAACAGAAGCAATGCCACAGTGACCTGCTGCCCCAGATTCTCTGCCCAGGGAACTGATCTCAGGGACATGTGCTGCCCGCCTGGAGGTGGAGCTCCAATGTTGGATTTGTTTTTTGTTTTTCTTTTTACATCTCTAAGCCAGAAATACTGAATCCTATACTCACCACAACAGACTTCTATGGGTCCAGAGCCACCAAATCAGGAAAAGAAGTGTTAGGAAAATTCTGCAAAAGTCTCTTTTAACCTGCCCTCCACCTCTCTCCCCTCTACCTCCGTCTCTGCCTTTTCCCACCCTGCCTAAATGGAGTATGTGAAGATTCCTCTCAGAGAGGAATTGGCCTAAGACAGCATCTCTTCTGGCCAAGAAGAGTAAGTGACAGCAGTGGGTCCCAGAGAATCTGTGTTTGTCTAGACACATGGGGTGCCAGAGAAACGAAACCTGCACCCGGGACCACTGCCCCAGGGCCCTGGCGGGTGTTCTATTTCTGTCCTGAGAAAACAAGACACCAGTGGCTCCCTGCTTGCCAGGCTGGCATTGTATATTGTCTTAATTTGCTGTATAAGCAACAACCAAATTGGCTCTTATTTACATGGTGAGCACTGAGCCATAGCAATAAAGAAAGGGTCACATTTACAACAAATCTAGTAGTGTTTCCCATCTCATAACTGCTAAAGATGAAGGTTTAACCAGAAAGATGGGGCTCGGGCACCAGGGAAAGGAGATGTGGATGGTCAGGGAGTTGCAGGACTCCAGGACATAGGTTCAGCAGGGTGCAAGGCTGTTGGGGGAGGGGGAGACGGCACAAGTATATAGTTTGCCTGAATCAAGTTTTAGCCTTAGTCAGTCTCTAAGGCTAAAACCTGCCTTTCTTTCCTTTTATACCCCCTATGTCCTTCAGAGAGTGTCTCCCCAATTTCCTCTGGGATATTGCTCCCCCCACTGCAAACACACCATTGGCTAAATTCCAAATACTCTTCAGAAGTGCTGTTTCTTCTCATTTGAGCCATTTGCTTTTGGCCAATTGCTAAAAACCAGAAATGCTAAAGACTTGATGAATTCTGGGTCTTTCAGAGGGCAAGCAACTGCCTATCCCCCTACTTCCAAAAACTTACACATCGTAGAATGCCAGGCATTCTTTTAATTTGCATAAGTCATGTTAGAAAAGATAATACTTGGCCAAGGACCCAGAGTCCTTTGCACCTGAACCATGCTTGCCACAGATACTCTCAATCTTCCTCAACCCCAACAGGATTCCTGCAGAGATAGATGTGTGTGCAGCACAAACTCAGGCCAAGACATGCTCTTGAATTTTATGCTGACAAACCCAAACAGTCCCTGCTGAGCAGCCTAAACACACAGCTCTCCTCTGGACCAGGTCCAGATAGCAGATGTCCTTCCTTCTCTACAGATCTATACCCACTTGAGCACAGCAGTAAGGGAAACCAAGTCAAAGTGCAACATTAAAGAAGAAACATTTCTTCTTAGAGACCAGAGTCTAGAACCTCACCCAGGATTCAATAGGTCAGAACAGTTCACCAATGTGAAGGAAAGTCCTAGAACACTGAATCCTGAAGGGGAGAGATCACACTTGTAGCACCTTGACCTCATACCATCCTTGCCTTTGGCCTATAGAAATCCATCTTCTTTCCACTTGTTTATGAAATGAAGGAAGCAATAAGGAGGCAGGGAAAGCCTGATGCTTCCCCAGGAAACTGAGGTTCTGTGCCAAACTGGGTCCCTAGGCTGTTCAGTGCTTTCCCACATGAATGTCAGTCCCTGTCTGGAATTTTAGAATATTCAGGGTCCTCTTACTTTCACCTGAGCTAATAGTAAAAGAAGCCAAATGGCTGATGCCATTGGGAGACTTCAAATGGTGTTTTATGTGGGGATTATTCCTAGCACAATGTTGTACTAATACAGTTCTGCTTGGTGATTACTTGATTACTATATATTAATCATAGGCTAATGATGCACACTCACCCTGCTACTCTCCTCAATCTATATGAGATCTCACCTGGATTTTGAGGCACCTGCCTGCTCTTCCAATGTCCACACTCTCATCCCACCCTCAGAAGATATCTCCACTCTCAGTACCCCTTCTTATAGGTAAGGTCAGAGGAGGGTCATCTTCATATATCTACATTCCAACTAACAAGATCCAAAGTTAGGGTTTGGAGCCTACAAATATTTAATACCCATTTACCCCTCTTCCTCACCCTTAGATGTTCAAGATCCAGGAGTCCAAATGAAGTCCAAAAAATGTAAAAGGTGATTTTGATGATTTTCTGAGACCCAGAAGAAGAAGACTAAGGCTGGATCAATGGTTATCTGGGACTTGTTGACTCATCCAGGGACTGATCTGGCACTATTTTGTGCCAGGTATTTATTCACTCATTTAGTAAGTATTTTTTAAGCCTTTCCTTGACAATTACTATTTTAGGAAAAGTGAACAAGACAAAGTTCTTACCCTCATGGCACTTTATTCCTGACCAGAGGTTCAATGTCAGGCCTGAGTGATACAGCAGAAGGTCTTGGCCTTTGACCTTCTAGTGAAGATCGTTCAAACCAGTCATTCAAAGGGAAGTCTGAGTCCATGGTGGGGTGTTGAATTAGAAAGAGAAAAAAAATAACCCAGAGAAAGGAATCCCACTCACTGACTTCAAGGAATGTAGAGTCTGGTAGGAAAGAAGTACAAATGAATTCAGTACAACTAACCAGGCAAAGAAGGACCAAGGGGATATGCCAATGAGATGGGTCTGATGGAGTTATCCAGGGAGATGTCACTAAGTACATCTGTACAGATACAGATTCCTCATCTGTGATTTCTATTTTGCCCTTGTGGACTTATATGGGTTTCTTTTTTTTCAGGAATGCTTTATGCCATGAATGTTATTTTGGACATGCTCATCCACAATATAACTAAGGCTTAGAATATTCCCAGACATAAAGTACGATGTCCTGGGTAAGAAGAAAGAGGCTGTTGGTGGTGATGATACTGAAGATAAGGGTACTTCCTAGGCAAGAAAACAGATCACTTGGAGATAATACAAACATATGCTAAACCCAAGACACACCAATGTATTTGCCAAATATAAGTGTGACAGATAATTTGTTCATACTACTCATCTTGTGTCTTCAGGCAGGCAGTCTATAATGTGGCCCCAATGTTCCTGACTTTGTGGTATCCACATGCTTTTATATAGTCTTCTTCCTTCCACTGACCCACCATGGAAGAGATGGTGTGTGTGTAACTTCCAATGCTGGATCACAAAGCAATTGTGGCTACTGCTTTGGTTCCCAGATTATTCACCTGAGGAGAAGTCATTGTCATGCCCTGTAACACTTAATATGCCCTGTGGAGAAGTCCATGTGGAAAGAAACTGAGGTCTTTTGCCAAAAACCAGAATCGATTTGCCAGCCAGGTGAGTAAGCCACCTTGAAAGCAATACCTCCAAACCTCTAAGCCCTCAACCAGGCTGATATCTGATTACATTCTCATGAGAGAACCCATGCCACTAACCCAAGCCATTTCTAAATTTCTGACCCACAGATACTATGAGAGGTAAGAAAAGGATGTGGTTGTTTTAAGCCATTAGGTTTAGGGATAATACATTATGCAGCAGAGATACTAATATACTTCCCTAGCAATAACATCATTTCTGAAATATACCATGTGCAAATTATGTTCCAGTGGTGAATGAGTGAATAATATTTCTAGCAGAAGGACTTACGTCAAACATTGTGACCATGATGAGAGAGCAGGAATGGTCAGTCAAGAAAACCAATACTCAAAACTTGGAAAGAAACAAAAGTTAACCCACAAGCTTGGGTATTCAAGAAATGTCAGACTATTTCTTTTCCATAATTAAGAATAAATTGATCCGAGTTATTATTGTTACCCAAGATCCCTGTCTACCCTTACCTCAACCTCAAGAATCTGGGAAAGAACCTTCTGGGGAGAGCCTCTATTAAGTCTACCATGTTCATTTCTGATCCTCAAGGTCCACACACCTTGATACCTTGAAGCCAGGTTGCTCTACACCTGTGACAACTTTCTTGGGAGTCCCACTGTCCAAAAGTAGTCTGTTAAAAATACAGTGAAGCCATTCCCTAGTGACTTCTCACATTTCATTTATTTATTCAAACAATAAATATTAAGTGTTGTATTAGGCAAGGTTCTCCAGAAAAACAGGATGAATTTGTGTGTGTGTGTGTGTGTGTGTGTGTGTGTAGAAGTAGACCATGTGTATCTGTGCATGTGTAGAGAGAGAAAAAGAGAGGTACACAGAGAAAGAGATTTTAAGGAATTGGTCCATGTCATGGAATCACCAAGTCCCAAGTCTATAGCATGGACCAGTGCTGAAAACCGAGAGAAGGGGTAATATTAGAGCTCAAGTCCAAAAACTATCTGCTGGCCAAATTCTCTCTTCTTTGGGAAAGATTAGTCTTTTTTCCTCCAATTGATTCAATGAGGCCCACCCTATTCAGGAGGGTCTTACTGTTTGGATCTTGAATGTCTCCGAGGTCTATGGGTTGAAAGCTTGGTCCCCAGTCCCATAGCACTATTAGGAGATGATGGAACCTTAAGGAAGGAGGTTCTAGTGGAAGGACGTCACTGAGGTGTTCCCTTTAACAGGGGTCTGCTTCGTACTTTGACCATAGCCCTTACTGCTCTGCCACTGCAGCTTATTTTAAAATCGACATTTTTTTTTTTTTCCTTTCTCTTCTCCCTCTCTCCTTTCCTAACCTGGGGGCAAAGAAGATTGCCCTTCTTTCCAACCTATGCTGAGTTATCTGTCCTTAAGTAAACACACAACACAGGAATAAAGTAATTTTGTGTACAACCAGAAAAATGATAATTGTACTCCTTTTGTGTACAATGAGCTAAAATAAAAAATAAATAAATAAATAAAGTAATTCAGATTTCCAGGATGGCTTCAGAAGACCTAAGAAACATCTATCTCCCAAATCAGCAAGTTAATTATGACCTTGACAGGGCACACCTGGAATGCAACCTTTGAATCACTTCATTAAAATCCACTATTCCCTCTGATGGTCAGAATTGCAGGCTCTGGGACAGGAGTCCCCTGTGTTAATCCTTTGGTAGCAAA
This sequence comes from Glaucomys volans, assembly GCA_020662805.1. Classification (NCBI taxonomy): domain Eukaryota; kingdom Metazoa; phylum Chordata; class Mammalia; order Rodentia; family Sciuridae; genus Glaucomys; species Glaucomys volans. Next base: position 896,223 of record JAJEJO010000775.1, read on the forward strand.
GCAACAAAACTGCTTTTTCTTTTTCTTAAAGTCTGTCCTCATTATTGAATTGGCATCAGGGACAAGAATCAAGCTTTTGGTAACACCCTTGAAGGGTATATTGGGACCCTTGTCCCTCCTCCCTCTCTCTTTCCTCCGTCATGCACTCTGCTGTGAGGTACTGTGATGTCATAGGGCCAAAGCAACAGGGACAAGCAATCATGGACTGAAATCTCTGCAATTATGAGTCAAAATAAACATTGTCCTTCTTTTAATTTTACCACAGTGGTGGAAAACCGACTAAAAAGACCACTTTACTCAAAGTGTACTGATTTAAATATTAATCTCATCTAAAAAGTATCTTTACAGCAACATCCAGATTAGTGTTTGACTAAATATCTGGGTACCATGACCTATCCAAGTTGAAACACAAAATTAACCATCCTAGATGCTGTTAATTGATCTAAGCTCTGGAGATTCAAGAGTGAACCCAAACAAAGAAAAATATTTGAGCTACTAGAAGGGGGTAAAATAATCATAAATGAATAATTGAATACATACATAGTCTATTTAGTAGTTCTAAAGCAAAGGAGAAACATAAATCAGGCAGAGTGAAAGAAACTAATGAAGGTAGTCATTTTACATTGTTGTCAGGAAGATCTTGAATGACATTGATCTGAGTGACAGATTTATCTTGAATGACAGACACCTGAATGGAGTAAAGAAGCAAGTTATATGACTATCCAAAGGAAGGACATTCTAGGCTGAGCAAACAACAAGTGCAAAGGTCCCACTCACCAGAGAGTTGAGGCTGTGCCCATTCTCCCAAACCCCAGGCCCTCTGTTCCACTCCCCACCCAAGGGCGTCACTCCCCTCAGAAGTTCCCCTCTACCTCACCCCAGCCCAGCATCATTTCTCCAAGGAGCCCAGACTTAGAAAGAAAAACCCAAGAAGGAAGTTTGTCTATAAGCAACTTCTCTTTGGGCAATATAAATCTCATCTAGGTATCAAGAAAACAGAAGGAAGACATGGCACTTTATTAGAAAAGGGAGGGATGGAAAAAATACAGAAAAACCAAAACTTAATTTCTCAAAATAATCAAACAGCCATAGGAAGAGCAGTTTCCCATCATAGCCCCGCTCCCAGCTGGAGTCTTTGGGCAGATTTGAGGGGTAAGAAAAAGGAATGATGGAAGGAGAAGCTGAAAACCTCTCACTTTACAACTCTGTAATTCAAGAGAACTCATAAATTTCTGAACAACAATAAAAAAAAAATAGAGAAATTCTCCCTTAACTATATGGCTTCCCCTTCCCCCAAGAAATTCAACATGGACTTGAAAATCAGATGGGAAAGGCTAGGAGCTTCCTCTACATTCACACAATCTCAGAAATGGGAGTCCAGAGCTCCCTCCCAGGGGAAGAAGCTACCTTGCCTTCCCACTGATGCACCATGATCCCATCCTGTGGTCAGGACTAGGGATGCTGATAAGGAGTCTTCTGGAAGCCAGCCCCAGAGAAATTTGAGACTGTGGTAACCACTGCCCAACAGAGGGGGAGTCAGGAACAGGCATTGGCCTCCCCATGACCAAGCTGTTATGTACTCGAAGTAAGAAACCTGGAGGGCGGGAAGAGGTAAGTTGATACCAAACACTTTCCCTAATAACAATGAGCTTAAAAAAAGACTTGCCTTCCAGAAGGGGAGGGATTAAGAACAAATAGTAGAGTAAACCTCATTTCTTCTGTCACCCTCTCTTTCCTTTACCTTCTTACACTTTAACTCTAACACACAAACTGTGGAGAAGATGGTATCTGGGAAATTGAAATCAACTCAATTCAACAAACCTATATATGTTATGGAGCACAACTTAAGAACAGACCAATCACCACTGAGAAGTCCAAATCTGAGAGCCTTTATTAAGCCGGCTGGCTGACTGTCTCACACAATGCCCCAAAAAATGGCTCTTGGGAGAACAGCACTGACCACAGGGTTGCAGGGGTTTTATATCCAAAATCACATCAATCATAAGTGTTGTTGCTGTGATTCAAAATTACAGACTTACATCATGAAATCATCAGCAGAGGGAGAAGTGGATCAAAATGATCTTACTTAAGTACAGGTTAAAGAATGATCCCTAACTTCTAGACAATCACTGTTGACATTGGCACTTTGGTTAAGAAAAAGAGAACAATTTTTCATCATATAAGAATTGTCATTTTGCATTGTTAAACATGTCATGCTAAGTAACTGATGATGGGTACGGAGGCGGGGTGTTCCCATCCTCTATGGGACATGGAGTCCCATAGTTATTGAGCAACTTCTGCTCACAAGTTGCTCAATAACTCCTATATGACCTGGAGTCTCAGAGCAAAATGGAGTCTGTTTAGTCATTACCCATATAGCTTGGCCTATAACATTTCCATGGAGCCAATTCTGTCAGCCCATCACATATACATTAAATGTTCTCCTCTCTGTTAGGTACTCTGCCAGGTATCTAGCAATGCCAAGAAAATGCCAAAGAAATGCCAAGAAAAACAAAATGAAGCCCTGCCCTCTGTAAGCTTATCCAGGATCAACGCAGACAGGATCCTTGCAATACCATTGGTAAAATATGAGCATAGAGGAAGAAAAGATTAAACTCTACCTCGTGGGAGGGGCAGAGTTCTGAGGAGGTGACATGTGACCTTAGGGGAGTGAGCTGGGGATGGTGTAAAGAGAGTAGCCTGAACAGAGTAGGTGGTCACAGCAGGACATACAGTGTGTGTTCCAGGGTTTGTTCAGGTGCTGGCCAGAGGGCAGGTCAAGGTGAGGGTTGTGGTATCAAATTATTAATCTAGGAAGGGGTTTGTTCTTCCATTCTAAAGGACTCTGTTAAAAAAAAAAAAAAGCTGGGACCCATTCCATAGGCAAGTTTTAAACTTAAATGTTCTTAAAGAAGAGTACATATGAACTCTTTGAGCAGAGTAACTCTAGCAACGACAGGGCACCAGGAAAAGATTACAAAGAGGGAACTTGGATGACCCTAGAAATCCAGGTCAATGGTCCAGGTGCCAGGTGTTGCCAGCCCCTACTAAGGCAATGGCAGTGAAGGTGGGGAAGAGCATATCTGAGTAGAGTTTCCAATGGAATACTAAGGACTTTGGACAACTGTTCAGAGTGGACATAGAGACATAAAGAGCTCAGACATCCACCATCCATCACTCCTAGGTTTCTGACTTGGTTGGTGAAAAAAGAAGAATATGAAAGTAGAGGCTAAGTCTGTCTCATCTTAGCCTTAAAAGAGCTGATACATAGAAGTTGCTCAATAACATTTGTGGGCCAAATGAAGAAAATAAATGCAAAGTGGAGGAAAAGGAAAATTTACTATAAACTTGCCTTGTGCATTGCCCTGCTTGGAATAACAGTGAACTCATTCAGTGGGTTGCATGTCATGGGATGGCAACATGGCATGAAAGAGCTCTTAACACACATTCAGGACTAGCTGATGACAGAATGCTTAGCACCACTGAAGAAAATATTTCTAGTCAGTGGATCTGCCACTTACTCCTGCTCTGTCTGGCTTTCAGGCTAAATGGAAAGCCAGGGCCCAGTGGTGAGTGAGAAGGGTAGATCCTACAGTGGAATGACAGCTGTCAGGAAGCAGTGGCAGAACAGGCAAGAGGGGGACAGTGAAGGAAGTGAAATCTATTAACAGCAGGAAATCCATACTGGTTCTGAGACCAGGAAAAGGGATTTGCAAAGACAATTCTATTCAGTGTATTTCCTTCTTATCTCAATAATGGTCTGCCAGAGTGCTATTGCTCTGTATTAAAAACCTGCTGTCCTTTCAAAATTGCACACAGACACCCATGCATTATATCTGCTGTGCGTACATAAAGAGAGAAATGTATCCATGGCTCTCATTCATAAATGTGGGGCCTCACATGTTCTGATGAAGGTGGTGCAGAAGAGTAGTTTCCACAGGGTAGATAGCTGTTTCCTAAACAGAGCTCATTCTCCACTTATGGACCATCTCAGAATATATGCTTCTAGATAAACTCTATCCCTTCCTTTTTAAAGAAGATTGATTTTAAAATCCTTATATAGCAAAATTGACTCTTTTTTCCCCTTTGGTCTATTCCTCTATGAATTTTTCATGTGCACAGTCATATAAGCACTCCACAATCAGGATACATAACAGCTACATTGCCCCCCAAAACTCCTCAAGCTACCACTATATTCCCAAACCCTCATTCAATCCATAACTCATAGCAACCACTAATTTGTTTTCCATCATTATAATACTATCTCATCCATTATAACAAATAAAGCACATAGTATGTAATACTTTGAGACTAGTTTCATTCATCCAATTTTTTGCCCTACTCAGTAGCCCATTTTATTTTTCTGTTGAGCAGTGTCCCATGATATGGATGAGCCACAGTTGCTCCCCTGACCCTGTGGTGCACCGCATACATCCTTGAAGCCTTTCTTACCTTAGTACTTTAGACCAAGAAGGAAAGGCAGTTTGACTCCTTCATCTTTCATTAAATTGGTATTTATGGAGTATCTTCCATATGTTAGGCACTTATGACATGACTAGAGATGTACAATTGAGCAAACAAGCAACAAACCCTGCCTTCATGGAGTTTTTGTTCTAGTGGGAAGAGACGGAAGTATATAAAAAGCACAGTACATAAAAGACATGGAATGTTGAGAGATGGTGTATGAGATGGGTATGGTGATGCATTTCTGTAATCCCAGTGACTTGAGAAGCTGAGACAGGAAGAACAAAAGTTCAAGGCCAACCCGAGCAATTTAGCAACACGCCATTTCAAAAAAGTAAATAAATAAAAATAAAAAGTGCTGCAGATGCAGCCCAGTGGTAGAGTGCCCTGGGTTCAATTCCCAGTAATAGAGAAAGAAATAGAGAGGTGATGTGTGCCATGCAGGAAATAGAGAAGGGAAAGTAGAGTCAGGAATGTTGGGAAGATTTGTGTGAGATGGTGGTCAGAGTAAGTGTCATTGAGAAGGAGGTATTTAAGCAGAACCTCCCAGAAGACTGAGTGAGATTTGCCAGTACCCCAGGGAAGAACAGCACATCTGGCAAAACACACACACACACACACACACACACACACACACACACACACCCTGGATTGGCAAGGCCTGGCAGTCTCTGTTGCAGTTCTTCAAGACAGGGCGCTTCACCACTGTGCCTGCCCCAATTCCCTCTGGCTGCCACACCTCAGAGCATCCAAGATCATGGTCTCTTACTTGCCTCTGGACAGCTAAGCAGGAGAGACAAGACCAGGATAGGATGCAGGAGCAAGTCAAGTCTCATGGGTTCTGAGGCTGGAGAAGCAGAGGGAACAGGGATGCTTGGGTCCTCCAGGAGAGCTCTAAAGCTCTCATAAAGCCCTTCTCCTAGAACTAGGCAGAAGGGTACTAATCCATGCCTGTCTTACTGGCGAGGGTTCCAAATCTCATTAGCATTTACAAACGTAGAATTAATCTTCTCTTGGTAATCTGGTGGTTATTGATTTTTATTTTTAACTCCTGTTTTATGAATACAAATAAAGTACCTTCAGCAGCACAGATGTTCCCAGGGGTGCAGAGGAAATGGAGGTGGAAGGGACAGAGCATTCAGACTAGATCAAGAATCTCTTGCAGCAGCTTCCAGAAGCAGGACAGGAAATCAGATGTGTCTGAGCTGTTCAACTGATCACGAATAGGGAGGACCCCCAAAGAGGACAGAGAGACCCGAACCCCCAACACACCAATTATACCCATCTGCAGCTGGTAGAGAGAGCTCTGATTCATCTTAATCACTTGCAAGTTAAAAATAAACATCAATAACCAGCGGCATGGAAAAAGGAGGTGACATTTTGAAATGCAAATGAAGTAGGAAGTTCCAAAGCCTAGCAAGGAGAGTTGCACAAGTTGCCCACAGATGATTTGGAGATCACCCCCTTAAACCCCACACCTCTCCAGACCAGGAACAGAATGTCAATTGCTAATTTTTCAGTTCTGGAACAGTGATGGCTTGTTACATTTGGTGCCTTCATAATTAGCCCTGATATCAAGGACAAATCTGGGAATCAGAGATAGAAGGTGTGGGCTCAAATCCAAGCTCAGTCACTTCCCAAATCCTGAATCTCAGCTAGGTGATATGATGCAGGCATGTCACCTACATGGGACACTTAATGCATAGGAGCTGCTCAACAAGCATTTATTTATTCGTTCATATTCTATTTCCTCCAGAAGATAAAATCTGATGTTTAGAGAAATTAGTTTAAATTACAGAAGATAAAAATCTTGATCAAACATCAAGTATGAGAGCTTTCTCATACTAAATCAGGCACCAAGTATTCGGCAGAAATATATGAAATCCTTGGAATACACAGACACATATTGAATAATGACAATTGGGTCAATGACGGGCCACATGTACAATGGCAGTCCCATAGATTATATTGGAGTCAAAAATTTTCTATCACCTAGCAACATGATAAAGTCAGTGTATAAGGCATTACTTGTGTATCCGTGGTAATGCTAGTATAAACAAACCTACTACACTGCTAGTTGTTTAAAAGCATAGCATGTACAAATATGTACAGCACATAATACTTGATAATGATATTAAACAACTGGTTTATGTATTTACTATACTATGCCTTTTATTGCTATTTTATAGTCCTACTTATTAAAATTCTTACTGTAAACAGTATGCCATGGAACACTGACAACAGCCTCATTTAACGAATGTTCACTGTGTCTCTTAATTGCATAAGAGGACAGGTGGAGGATTTACCTATACCATCTAGCTTTGTATAAGTACACTGATGTTTGCAAAATGAATCACCTAACAACATATTTCTCTATGGTTAAGAAATAACCGTTAAGTGATGCATGGCTGTCTATGATGTAATACATTCCCAACTTCTACCTACGTAGATTTAAAAAATCTACTGGGTATTTATAAACCATCCATTGAGCTTGGGGAAAATAAGTAGCTGATAGAGACTGTATTTTCTATTTCCATGTAGATATTGTGTCTGACTTTCATTCCGTCCTGCCTGGAAGCAATGGCAAGACAGGAGAAGAAAAGGCAACTGCTTACGTTCTGGGAACTTCCACCTATGATGTCATATTTAATGGTCTCAGCCCGATTCAAGGATCAATGTTATCATTTTCAGATGGGCCAAATGGAACTCAGATGAGTTAGGTAACTTGCTCAAGCCTGAGAATAACTATTTAGAGCCCTTGATCTTACTCTTCCTGTCAAGTATTGCTCTCAGGAAGACCCTCAGCTTAAGCCTGGGGGCTTCCCATCCCCAAGAGTCTAACTCATTACATCCCCCTGAGTATCTGGGACCTCTTCTGGTGGAGCTCAGCTTCCCCAATCTCCTCTGATAATTATTTTCCCATAATTTTTCCTCATTAGCACAAATTCCCTTAGCCCCTTTCCTTGTGTACTCTATCAGCTTTCAATCTGCTCTTTTCTGCTCCGCTCCTATACCAAAGTGTCTGACCATCATCCCAGGATTGTCATCACAGCCAGGCTGAATGCAGGACTGCTGCATAGGGCTCAGCCCACTGTCCCACCACCTGCCTCTGCTGAGTCCACCACAGCACAGGGGAGATGATGCCAGAAACATTTTTCTACAAAAAAATCATATCGTCTCGTTGCTAGTATGGGGGGATCAGATGCAGCAATTGGCTGATTAGGAAGGCTGCATTAACACCCAGTCAAAACAGCTCTTTAAAACAAGCTTTGACAAAATTGTCACATTAGATGTATCTGAATACAGTCAGCCAGGCGGCTGGCAGAGCACAATTCTACATCATTTTGACAGCCTGCATTAAGAAGCTGCAGGCACCATCAGGAAATTACCTCCAAGCTAAACCCAAATTATAGCCAGTGCTTGGTGGGGTGAGAGGCAGCCAGGGAAGGGACTTCGAGGGCAGAGAATGAAAGTTTTCATCTTCTCTCTTCCCTTAATCAGGGGTAGAGAGAGGTGGTACTGTCTGGTGGAGAGGTAAAATGGATCTCAGTGTCGTTTAGGGGAAAGCCTTCCTGATTCCACCTGAGTAGGAATCCTCCTGTGCTTGCATTTCTGTCTGACCTTCCAAGCTAATGACATGGGACAAGGAGACAGTAACACCAACTTAATATCCTTTCTTCTGTTTCTAATGAGCTCTCCCATCCTGGGCAACTTACCTCCTCTTCCTGGCCTTCCATTGCTTTCCTAGAAAACAAAAGAATGCTAGAATCCATGTTCTGCAAGCAGCTCTGTAGCCTGGTACATGCAGCCTAGAAGGAGAAGATCGGACTGCAAGATTCACATCATAAAGTGTGAAGTTTCCAAAACAGAAGGCCAGGGAGAAGTGCTGTCTTTTCTGACTTTCAGATTTATGAGATTGCGGAGGTCTATAGAAGAACGATGTTTGCCAACCTGAAGGATGGAAGAAGGTCCCTCAGGTTTGCAGAAGATATCCAGAAGTGATCTTATGGGATGTGTAGGGGGAAATGCAAAGCACTATAGTCTCAATTGCAGAAGAGCTGGTATTGTGCCATTTTTATCTGTTATGTGTGCTGAGGCAGGCTCTAGGGAAGACGCCTTTGAAGGAAGATTCTGTTGCTCTTTTTTTTTTAAATTGTAAGAAAAGGAGAAAAGAAGGAAGGAGAGGGCAAGGGAGGGAGGGAGGAAATTAACAGACTTCTAATTGCTCTTATAGTCTGTGCTTAAATAATCTTGTATTCTACCACTCAAAATGGGCCCTTTTCAGAAGCAATTATCCTTATAAACTTTAGGGCAACTAAGGAAACCCATGAATCTTGCATTTTTGCTAATGGGTCAATCTGATGGACCTGAGCCTTCTGGTCCTGAAAGTTGAGGGGAGACTATGAAAGCTAAATCTCAGGCTTCCCTTCATGCCCCCAACCTTGAAAGAAGTGGTAGTAGAGTTAGCTCCCAGGGTCTCCATGCTCTTCACCCCTGCAGAGTGTCACTAATGCAATCTGATGTAGCAGCCTGTGTGAGGAGAGACTGAAGGGGGAAGAATGCAAAAGGACATAAGGACTCTGCATTTTCATGGTGCTAGTTAAGCAACAGCTAATTGGAAAATGTTGGATTTTATTAAAACCTCAGACTTATATCATTGCAACAGGCACCAATGTAATAACAATCATCTAATGGGCATTTTGGGTTTTTTCCAGAGCTCCTTTCCTTTCTCTCTGGCTGTTAATGTGCAGGAGAGAGCAAGCCAGTGGGTAGATGAGACCAAGGGGAGCCTGCTCTGTAGCTTGGTTTGTGCAGACTAGAAACAGGAGATTGGACCACATGATTCACATCATCATGAGTGAAGTTGCCAGAAGAGGGAGGGCAGAGCTGGGAAGAGATTGTCTTTTTTGCACTTTGGAATTTTTGAGATTTGGGATATGTATGGAAGAAGGATGTTTGCCAGCCCTGAGGGTTTAAGGAGGTTTTGCATGCAGCCCAGTGCCTTGCTCTCAGATGATAGTAAACTAAGTTAGTGCTGACCACAGGGACAAAATGGGCTTTAGAAGGGAGTTGCCATAGGGAGCTCTGAAGCCTATAGTGGAGCTGGACACCGGCTCTCTTCCTACCTGGGAGGGTATTTCTCAAGCTATGTCAACTTGAAGCCCTGAAAAACTTCAGAACTGGGTAAGACTCCAGTCTATTGGTATAGATTTCCTACCCTGCAGAGAGAAGGAAACCCCACTTTTAAAGGAAACAGTATAAAAAGCAAGAGATGCCTTGGATTCTTTGAAAAGTATCTAGTATGATACTAATGTTCCATTAGTGGACAAAATACAATCTCTCCTTCTCAACTTTAGATTTGCTAAAATGGAGCTGAGTTTGAAATGGAGCAGAGGGGAGGTCCTGGAAGCCCCTTCTTAGTGAGTACCTCTATTACTTGTTGAGGATATTAGAGCTTGAATGAGGTCCAAGTTAACAGTCCCACTTTTATCACAGAAATGATGGGGCAGGTAATAAATGTCTATTTAGAAAATAGAACTTGAACATTGGAATTGGGGGAAATGACTGTAAATACCTCCTGATGAGAGGTATATTTGATTAATCCACCTGCTTGGCAGAACAGCCATTGTAACCAGCAACAGGCAGCCATTTTCCCTGGTACCAAAGACACAGTAAGTGAGCCTGAGGACCCCGAAGGAGGAGCAGGATATGGCCAAGTCTGAGCCCTATCCATCCCCTGCATCTACCATGGACCTCCAACCACTAGCCAGCTCTGCCCAGTTCATTACAGGCCCTTTTGATGTGAGCTGCAGGAATGCCCCTCAAGGACAGGTTTCCCTGGGGGAAGCAAGACAGGACTGAAGCCCCACACTCAGGCACTGATGAGGAGAAGGTGATGTCCAGAATAAGCATCATTTCTGTGTGTGTATATATGTATATGTGTGTGTGTGTGTGTGTGTGTGTGTGTGTGTGTATCAAGGCATTTCTGGTCAAGATTAGCATTTGAATCAGGGCTTCAGTGAAAAAATTGCCTCCCCACTGTGCAGTCTCCTCACCCAAAGTCAGTGGTGACCGCAGGGACAAAATGGGCATTAGAAGGGAGTAGCCATAGGGAGCTCTGCAGCTTCCTGGATATTCTCCTGTGGAGCTAGAACCAGCATGTTAATAAGCATGGCTTATCCACCAAACCAGGAATAGAATAAAAAGCAGAAGAAAAGGGATTTCCTCTCTTCCTACCTGCCTGCTTGAGCTGAGACATTTCATGTCATCTTCTCTTGCCCTTGGACTGGGATTTACCCCAACCACCCAGGTCCTCTTTGAACTCAGACTGGAATGAATCTGGTTCTCTCTCCCACAATTGATTTGGCATATTGTGAGACTTCTTAGCTTCCATAATCATGTGATCCAATTCCTCATAATAAATCTCCTTTTACATTAGGATCACCTATTAATTTTGTTGCATTGGCAAACTCTTTCCCACACCCTTGGTATTTAGAAACTCAACAATAAGCTGAGCATGAGGCCTCCATAAACTGACCCAACAGTCCCGCCCTCTGAGCTGAAATTCCCCAGCTAGAGGAGGAAGAGGGGGGAGCAACAGGTCCAAGGAGGACAGTCATCTGGACATGTTTGTACCTAAATTCTTGGTCAAAAACTCCTTAAAAGAGCCAGCATGGTGGCACATGCCCTTAAACCTAGTTTCTCAGGAGGCTGAGGCAGGAGGATCACAAGTTCAAGGACAACCTGGCAAGTCCCTGTCTCAAAATAAAAAAGGAGATATGGATGTAATTTAGTGATAGAGCACTTGCCTGGCATGCCTGAGGTCTTTGGTTCAATCGCCAGCTCTGCAAAACAAACACATCCTCAAAGGGTGTAAGGTGATGAATATGTTCATTGGGTTGATTGTGATTATCATTTTACAGGGAATGCATGAAGCAAAGCAGCACATTGCAAAAATTAAATTTATACAATTTCTATTTGCCAGTTATACTGCAATAAAGCTGGGGGTGGAAAAGAACATTTCACTTTTTCAAAAATCTGTATTTTTTGTCTTCTTTCAATTCTTGTTTTTAAAAAAGGAAAATTTAGTTCGTTACTGAAAGTTACTTGAAATTCGATGTCGAAGTCTACATAGAATATATAGTGTAATATATACGTGTATTTGTATAAAAATTTAAATAGACATACATGCATAATACATGTACACATAGACATATAAATAAATATATTTAAGTGTCATTATATTTTTCTTTCCATGTTTCCTTCTGCTCCATGCTTTTTTCAGAGATGGTAAGCCTTCCAATTTCTAAAGCATGAGCTTTCACAAAATGGAATGTTATAACTCAGATATTATGCACTTGAGATTTCCTGCAAGTTTGTTCTTCTAAGTATTTAAAAGTAAAGCATTTTTCCAAAAGTGGGAGAAAAACATCTCCCCCAAGGGTCTTGGGTTGGTCATGACTCAATTCTAGGTGCTGCTGCACTGCAGAAGACTGACCAGACATCACCCAAATGTCTCAGGCTGACTAGCATAGCTGATAGAATAAGCACCCAGGAGGCAACCCCCAACTAGCTGGTGTCAGTGGAACTGGCAAGGAGATGAGGGTGCATGCACATGACCAGAATACCAAAGATGTGAAGAGTCAAACAAGGAAAACATGGGAACTCCAAGGATGAGGGCAAAAGGGACAGTGCAGAGAAAAAACATCCCTGCCAGCATGTGGTCCACAGGTAACTTGTGGACTCATACAGTGAAACACTGGTCTGAATGGGACCTTGTCTCCACTCCAGGTCAGAGTTCAAAGCTTGTGTCCCCCATTCCACATTCCATCAGACCACCTCTGAGGAATGTGCAGAGGAGTAAAGGGCTATTCTTGCCATCATTTTCCAAATTCACAAGTTTTCCTCTCTTAATTCTCCATGTGACTATGTTTCTTTGAGAGGAGATGTGCCATGCTGTTCAAGGCTGTCAAACCCATGCCTCCTGTGTGTCCATCTCTGCTGCACTCCCCCTGCCTAGCACAGAATCTGAACCTGTCTGCTCATATCTCTGGTTCGAGCTCATCCTAGATGCTTTCTCTTGTCCTTCCTGATCCTGTTCTCCATTCACCTGACTCTCTACCAGGCTTGCTCTCTTCCCTTCTCCTAGGAATCCTGTGGTCCCCAGTCCATGGTGCTCCCTGGACGTAATTGGTCCTGCCTGAGGAACCACTCATCTCTCCTCAAGGTGGCATGTTGTCCTCCCCAACAACACCAAGAACCTGGGACAGAGTTCACTGCTTCCTTCTCCATACTCCCCACCAATCTCAGACTGTGCTTGGACACCCCAGCCTACAGAGTTTTCTAGTTTCTTGCCTTCAGCAAATATGCCATTTCTCAAGTGCAAGGCACAGTGCTAGGTCCCAGGGATTCCAGCATGAAATGATCAAATCCTGTTCAATGGTCCACTTTAACAAGAGACTTACTGAGACCTTAGCTCGCCAGACTTCTCTGTCCCTTCTTTATCAATAATGAAAGGCCCAGCCAACCCAGTACGAGAGCAGGCTCAGGCAGCAAACTGCAGCAGATCTCCAGGAAAAGGCTGCAGAGTTGAGCTGCTGCCTGCATGTCTCTCTGGTCTCCCCCCTGAGGCTTTAGGCCTGCCCTTGACTTGATGACAGATTCGACTGCTCCTCACCCACCGTCTGGCTGCCTCCCTCCCAGCCCTGGGTTTCTGCTCCCTCTGAGTCACCCTGACCCCAGCTGCCACTCGCAGCAGGCTCTGTCCGCCACAACCATCTCCTCAATAAGTGACAGCTCTGCTACCTCACTGCAGCGAGGCAGCACATGGTGTCCTTGACTTTCTCCTGCCTGCAGTACACACCAGGTTATCCTTCCACCCTCTGCAGCTTTGTTCACATTCTGTAGCGATCCTGTTTTCTACCCTGCACTCCCCAGCATCAGGGGAAACCCGAGTTGCCCCTAGCCCTACTATACAGCAGCCATGTGTGTGACCTTGGAAAATCTCTTGCCCTTTTCTAAATCTCTTCTCTCCTTTCTGGAATAGCAAGAGCATGCCTACTTGATCACCTCACAAGATTGCTGTGGAGGTGAAATGAGATTGTGTGCATGGAAGTTTTCAGTTTTTGCAAATGGAAAAGTCCTATGAGAAACTTAAATCATGCTATTCTTATTGTTGTTATTATTCCTATATTATGACTCACCCCAAACCTGATCACAGGAAAGCTGGACTGAGTTTTAATGGACAGGGACTGTCTCCTCCCACCTTCCCCACTCAGATCCTGAGGTCACTCCTGGCTTAGCCCAGCAAGCTCAGCCCCACAGGAGGGATATTTTGGCCCCACATGATTGTGACAGTTAATTTATGTCAATTTAACTAAGACATGAGGTGGCCATTTGATCAAGTATTATTTTGGGTGTGTCTGTGAGGTGTCTTGGTAGACTAAGTAAAACAGGTGGGTCTCCCTATGGGGTGGAAATTATCTAATCAGTTAAAGGCCTGACTAGAACACCAAGGGTAACCTCTCCCAAATAAAAGAGAATTCCTTCTACCTGACTGCCTTCAAACTAGAATATTGGCTTTTTCCTGTCTTCAGACTCAAAATGAAACTTGGGACTATATGAACAAAATCCTTCTAATAAATCTCTTCACAGAGAGAGAGAGAGAGAGAGAGACAAAGAGAGAGAGAGAAAGAAGGGGTTATGTCTCAAAAGACCCATTGTAATTTGGAAAATACCGTAAGGTAAAAATACATTTAACACACCTATTTTAGTCAGTTTTTTTGCTGCTGTAACTAAAACACCTGACAAGAACACTTTGAGAGTAGGAAATGTTTATATGGGGACTCATTGTTTCAGAGGTCTCTGTCCGTAGTCAGCTGACTCCATTCCTTGGGGCTCCGGGTGAGGTATAACATCATGGCAGAAGAGTGTGGTGGAGGAAAGTAGCTCACAGGGCGATCAGGAGACAGATGGAGACTCCCATCACCAGATACAAAACATATACCCCAAAGGCATGCTCCCCATGACCCACCTCTTCCAGCCCACCCTACCTGCCTTCAGTTACCACTCAGTTAATACCCATCCGGGGATCTCACGACTGATTAGAAGCTGTGGCTCACTGCCATTGCCCGACATCTCAGGAGAGCGTGGTACTACATATTACTAACGCAGGAAAAGAGCCAAATTCAAAAAGTATGATTCTACTGAATGCATATATCTTTCACACATTGTAAAGTCAAGAAATTCTAAGTCAAGCATAGTAACTTGGGACCATTTGTGTGTGTGTGTGTATACATCTACATTCACACATATCCCATTGGTTCTGCTTCTTTGAAGAACCATGACTAATACAGTGATCTTCCAGGGGTCTTCATGAGGCAGTGTGTGGAAATGAAAATAGCTGGGGAATTTTTTGGTTGTCAGAATGACTTGGGAAGAGAAGGTGCAACTAACAATTAGTAGGTGAGGGCTGCAGTTGCTATATGTCACTTAATATCCATGTTCTTCTCAACAAAAATGCTCCTTTAAGCAGTGTGACTGGAGCCCTTGCAGCCTCTCCAAAATCATCCTCTCCACTTTTGCCATGGCTCAATTTTCCAGAACCACACAATAACACTAGCCCCCTTTTGTGCTTCTCAAACACACCAAACTAGTTGCTGCCTAGATAATTTTTACTCATGATCTTCTCTGTCTGGAGTAATCACCCCATCCTCCCATGCTCACCCATCCTCCATGCTTACCCTGTATAGTCACCAGGCTTGTTCTTGCTTTTCCACCAGGTGTCAGCTAGACTAGCACAAAACAAAGGCCTCTCTTCACCACCCAAACCCAGGGTGGGGCCCCCTCACCTGAGACGTACATTAATCCATCTGTTGTTCTACCTTACACACAGCTCTTGATACCCTGTGAAATGCTACTGTCCATTTGCTTCCTACTTTTCCGTTTTCTCTTTACTACCACTAGAATGTAAGGACATAAAGTCACCATTCTTGTATTCTCATAACATAGTGGAAACCCAGTCAATATGTATTAAATGTAAATTGGGGACCCATAATGTGCTGGTTGCAGCACCAGCACTGAAAGATGCAAAGTAGAATAAGCTCTTTCCCATTTTGGAGGAAGGGAATGTTCTTGAGTGCCTTTGACAAAAGCTACCTTGGCACCCTGGCATTCTTGGATGAAAGCACCAGATACCTACACAACCTCCAAGGCATTGATTATGAGCAGATTTCTGTTTCTGTTAATGGCAGTGCTGGTGGTCTCTCTCTACCTCCAGTCAACTCACAGAAAAACAACACTTCCTCTGCTCTTGATTTACCATCTCTTTCCTCAGGGCTAGATCCTGTCCTACTCTGAACCCTGCTTACCTCAAGAAGTCTGACTGAGAGTGTGCTGATGACCACAGCAAGACTTAGCACCAGGCTCCACCTGTCTGAGTGGTCCCCTCACATCTGTCTGCCCAAAACAGCCTGAGTCTGCTCTGCCTCATCAAGTGCAACTGCCAAGAAAGGAAGCAGCCAATGAACATGAACACATTCCCCCCAACTCCTACTCTCTAGACCTCCTCCAATTTAGGATTCCAGAATCTCAGACTGCCTCTTGGACATACCCACCCAAGTTCAGATGAATAGATATACTTTGCCCCAGGAATTGATCTTAAGAAGAGTGTTTTCAAATTGGACTGACCTTCAACTTGATCCCAAACATCTCTTTACAGGCTCCATCAAGCTTCAGGTCAGCCAAGTGTCTCGAGCTCACCAGCAAATCTTTTATCTGATGGCACAACTGGAAACCAAGTTCTATAGCTATTTGCAGAGAACAATGGGCTTAAACAAGACCTCCAATATTGCACGAAAAAAAAATACACCAAGAAATGCCAGTGACCTATCCCAACCAGCTTCCTATAGTTGGATAAGTGTTCCTCAAAGGCCTCTATGATAAAGGCTTGGTCCCCAGGCTGTGGTGCTATTTGGGAGGTGGTAGAACCTTTAAGAGGTGGGCCACGTGGGAGGACTTCTGGTCTCTGAGTACATGTCCTGAAAGGGGATATTGGACCCCACTTTATTCCTCTTCCTCTCTTTACCATTCCAGTTACGATGTGGTTTTGCCACATCTCTCGCCATGATGTGGTGCCTTTCCACAGGCCCAAATGCAACGGGGCCAACCAATCATGGACTGGAAACTCCAAAACCATGAGCCAAAATAACCCTTTTCTCTTTATAAGTTGGGTTCTCAGGTATTTGTTATAGCAACAGAAAGCCGACTAACATAAAAATCAACAAACACCCATTTACTGATTTGAGGTCTCTCCCTCCCTTTAATTCCAGCACCATTTCCAGATGTCTTTTGTTTAAAATGTGAATTTTATTATGAATATGCAGCCTGGGATGGGTAAAGTCTCAGTATGACCACACCAGCATTTTCTGACACAGTAGATTATACACCTGAGGAGAAGGGAGCCAGAGCAGGCTATAGAAAGAAGGAAGGGGAAGGAAGAATTGGAGGGAAAGATTTTTGTTTCCGAATTTCATCTCAAGTCACACTTTTGTGATATTCTCTCTGAAAGGGTTCACCCCAGGCAGGAAGGGATTACCAAATGTCAGTCCCAGCTGGCTGCCCCCACAGTCAGTCTCAGCCTTGCCCTGGCTCACTCTGAGTAAGAAGAACAACTACCACCCTCTCTCCCTCCCCAGGGTGCTGCTCTGATCACTAAACTCTCTGAAAAGTGTGAACAATTACTTTTTTTGGTCTTTGATCAGCTGATATAAGGTTGAAATTACTCAAAGGAAATTTTTTTAGAGCTTATTTGCTGGTTCTTTATTTCACAAAATGGGATCATATCATACATATTTTACACTCATTGAAGTCATTCACATTACATTGTAAACATCTAAGTCAGTGAACATAAACTACAAGATAAAAGGTCAAAATTGAGACCTCCAAGGAAATTCTTGAAGTGCAAAAGAAGAAAAACAAAATGAGAAATTAGAAAATACAGACAACTATTTTCTCTTAATACAGTTGTACCTCAGTATCCATGGGAGATTGGTTCCAGGACCCTGCAGATATCAAAATCAATGGATGCTCAAGTCCTTTAGATAAAATGGCATGGTATTTGCAAATAACCTATTACATCCTTCCATTTATTTGAATTATTTCTAGACGACTAATGATATCTAATACAATGTAAATGCTATATAAATTGTTATCATATTGTATTATTTGGGGAATAATTGCAAAAGTGTACATGTTCAGTACAGATGCAATACTTTTGTTTTCAATTCAGCTAGTAGAATCTGCCAATGCAAAGGCCCTACTGTAAAATACATTTCTTTCCACAGGTGGTAGTGGCCCAATTTACTGGAACAATTTCCAGGTTTCTTCAGGATTTGAGGTTTCTGTTCAATAAAAATTACATCAGATCTATAAATGTCTTATTTTTTTTCAAATTCAGTAAGTTTATTGTGTTATAACTTACATGTACAAGAGCAGTTTACTCAAATAATATAAATCATACAGTAGATTATAGACAAACTGTTATAGTCTAACTGTTTGGATACGAGGTGTCCCAAAAAAGTTCCTGTGTTAATGCAGGAAGTGAAACAATTAAATTATGAGAGCTATAACCCATCAGTCTATCCTAATTTGAATGGACTGACTGCAAGGCAACTGTAGGCAGGTAGGGCATAACCTGGAAGGGTTTGCCTTCTCTGCTCCTCCCCATCATGAAAAAAGCAGTGTTCCTCTGCCATGCCCTTCTGCCATGACATTCTGCCTCATCATGGACCCAGAGCAATGGAGTTGACTGACCATGGACTGAACTTCTGAAATCATGAGTTGAAATAAACTTTTCCTCCTCTAAGTTGTTCTTGTCAGGTATTTTGGTCATAACGATGAAAAGTTGACCAACACACAAACTTTTTAATATCATGTGTTTCATTTGAACTACATATTTTTAATCAAGCACCTTTAATATATTGGTTGAAACTACCTAGAAGCTGACAACAGGGGCCTCACCTGGACCTTAGACTAAGGCAGTTTCAGGTTGTTCCTACACCATATGCTCTGGAGTAGGGCTGGTGGGTGCATAGGTGAAGTTGTATTTCTGCCTCAGGCCAGACTGCTATAGCCCTGCACTGGTCTATGACTCCCAGACCAGGGAAGGACTACTCCCTCAGACTCCCAGGGATTTCAGACAATTGATGTTCACCATGAAAATTCTTCCTTTGTCCTTCTGGAAAGGTACAGGGTTCTGAGCTTCTTCTCACCTTAGCCTTTCTCTGTTACTAACCAACCGTCATTAAGGGCTCATTGAAATTTATATTTGGAACTAGTCTCTCTACTCCAGTGCTTTTCAATGCAACTTTCTGTGAAAATGGAGATATTTAATGCAGTAGCCACTAGCTAGCCACATGTGGCTTTTGAGCACTTAAAATATGGCTAATGCATCAGAGGATCTGAGTTTTAAATTCTATTTAATTGTGATTAATTTAAAGTTAAAGAGCCAGCTATGGCTCATGCTTACAGCCCTAGCTAATGGCTGCATGGACTACAAATCATACCAATATCCAGTGGTTGTCTGACCCATGTCAATGGCCTCTTATTCTCTCTATATTGCAGAAACACTTGCATCATGACTTATACTCCCCACTTAGTCTGGGAGGTGCCTTATTTTCATCATATTTGCAAATCAGATTTATGTCTTTGACCTTTAATTTTACCTTTAACCTATAGAACAATCTGTTTCTCTAGAGTTTAAATTACATACTCTCACTCCCTGGGAGTTCCTTCCTTCTCCTTCATAAGGACCAGAGATGCTTAGTAAATCTACCTACTAGAAAGGAAAAAAGGAAGTTGTACTGAAGGAATTTAGAGATGATGCCTTAAGAAATGAAAAATCATTCAAAATACAGAGCAGAGAAGTGATAAAAGTAGTAGACATTTAAATAAAGCCTGGAGACTTAAAGTCTGAAGGAGCTAGATTTGTTTTCTTAACTATTCTGCATCTGTAATATCCTCCCAAAGGCCCAATGCTGAACTCTTGCTCCCTAGGTTGGTGTTTTTGGGAGGTGGTGAAACCTTTAAGAGGTGGGGGTCTAGTGGGAGGTTTTCAGGTCATTCAGGTCATTGAGTATGCCCTCAAAGGCTGGACTCCAGCCTCTTTCACTTCTTCTGATTTGCTTCATGGCTCACCATAAGGTGAGTGGTTTTGCTTTGGCAAGAACTCCCACCATGATGTGGCCACAACACGTGTCTTGCTATAGATTCAAAACTGATAAGCTAACCAATCTTGCACCAAAATCTCAAAAACTGAGATAAAATAACCCTTTTCCTTTTATAAGCTTATTAACACCAGGTATTTGTTATAGTAATGGAAAACTGACCAACGTCCTCATTATAAATGTATGTCTTAATATGTCTGAATATCAGTGTCTTTGTCTTTAAAATTGTGCATAATACCTACCTTAGTCAGGGTTCTCTGGAGAAATAAAGCAATAGGTGAGAGAGAGGCAGGGGAAGGAGAGGCAGAGACAGAGATAGAGACACTGAGATTGAAGTGATTGGTTTACACAATCAGAGGCCAACAATACCAAAATCTATAGGATGGACTTCGAGACCTGGCAAGATTCAATGTGTGATTCAAGTCCAAAGACCCTCTGTTCACAGAATCCCTTCTTGCTGCAGGGAGATAGACTTTGCTCTATTTGGATTGTCAACTGATTGGATAAAGCCCCCTCATATTATGGAGACAATCTTTACTCAAAGTCCACCAATTTAAATGTTAACTTCTTTAAAAACCCTTACAGAAACATCCAAAATAATGTTTGAGCAAATTATCTAGTGCCCCTGTGGCTCAGACAAGTTGACACATAAAATTCATTATCACATCATCCTGTAGTGAGGGTTGCATTGATTCATTCAAATTTTGAGAGATTATATATGAACATATTTTGAAACTGCCAAGCACCATAAGGATGCAAAGACCAACAGGTACATGAACAAATGCCTAATATCACTAGTAACATGGAAAATGCAAATTGAAATCACAATGAAATATCTCACACCTGTTAGGATGATATTATTAAAAAAAGATAATAAGTGGTTGGTGAGAATGTAGACAAAAGGGAACCCTTATACATTGTTGGGAAGAACATAAATTAGTAAAGCCATTATGGAAAAAAGTATGGAGTTTCCACAAAAGTTTGCAAGTAGAGCTACCATGTTATCTAACAATACCACTTCTAGTATATATCCAAAATAACATCTGTATATCAAAGAAACATCTGTATTCCCATGTTCATTGCAGCATTCTTTGTAATAGCCAAGATATGGACTCAACCTAACAGTCCATCAATGGAATAAAGAAAATGTGATAAACACACACACACACACACACACACACACAATGGAATACAAAGGAATACTATATATATTTTTTTTTAAATAAGGAAATTCTGTCATTTGGAAAAACATGGATGAACGTGGAGGACATTACACTAAGTGAAATAAACCAGATACAAAAAGAAATATTGGATAATCTCACTCATATATGAAAACTGAGAAAGTTGAACTCATAGTAGAGAATAAGAAAGGTGAGGAGTTGGAAGGGTGAGGTTGGTTGGGGAGATGTTGGCCAAAAGGTACAAAATTTCAGTTAAAAGAATAAGTTTGAGAGATCTATTGTACAGCATGGTGACTATGGTTAATAATAATAAATTTTGTTCTTGAAATCACTGGGAGAGCAGATTTTAAGTATTCCCACCAAATAAGAGATAAGCATGTGAGATAATACATGTGTTAATTAACTTGATTTAATCATTCTACAATGTACACATATTTCAAAACATTATGTTAAAGATAAATATATACTATTTTTATTTATCAATTAAAAAGTAAATTTTTTAAAAGAACAAGAGTCATGAAGAATACAATATGCATTATCTGGTGGTAATAAACAAACAGAGTGGAGGGGGTAAACTGGAGTTGGGGAGGTGGCAAGAGAGTGCAATAATGGCTCAAGTGATTGGGCCCTGGATGGGCTTGATGGATGTGGAATGGGAAAGTAGTAGGTGTAAGTGACATTTTAAAGAAATTCCCCCTGAACCTGATGAAGAATTGGATACAGTAAGAAGTGAGAAAGAGGAGTGCATATAGATTCCTAAAATGTGACAAAGTGCCATTGGAATAGACCGAAATGTTGTGGTATGAGGAGTAGTGAGAAGGAAAGAGATAGTTTTATTTTTTTTAACTCGTGGAATTTAAGGAGGCAGCAAAGCATTTAAAAGCACATGCCCATAAACAGTGAAAAGTTCCATATTTTAAAGAACCTTGACAAATTTGAGATTTTTATCCCAATTATAAGTTAACACAATAGCCTGCCATTACTTCCTGGATGCTGACAGCATCCATGACTCCTGGGTCAGAGAGAGATGGAGGACCCTGTCGATGGCAGTAGCAGTAGCCAGAATATCATCATTTTCCAACCACCAATTCCCACAGGACAGAGGCAAGAAGACCAGAATGCTTGCAGAGGCAGAGAGGGCCATGTTCGAAGACAAATCAGAGCTTAGGAAACTCAAACCCTTTATAATGAACTGTAAGCTTGCCTGACCTTTGCCCCAGGGGAGACACTATCTATTATATTTGACCACCACATATTTGCCTTTTATTTTAGAGGGAATCCTACACAAATGTCCTAGAAAAGATGGTCTGGAAAGGAGGAACTCATGTTCCATCTCATGAGATATGCAGATACGTACCTGCAAACCATGGGGAAAAGACCCCCCAACACCAATCTGGATCTTTAAGAAGAGAAAATGACTAGGAATTTAGATTTGGGATTCCCCAACTAATATCCAAATCATGGGAATGGATTAGCATTTCTTAGAGTCTTTATCAGTCAGGATCTTGGCAGAAAAAAAGTAATTCAACCCACTGGTCAAAATGAAGAGATTGTAGTAAAGAGTGAACTCACAGAGGTGAAAGCAATGGGGAAGGAGGGTGGGGGTACAGTACAAACACTGCCCCCTTGGTTACTAAAGGTTATAGACCCAACATGATTTGTAGTGCTTTACATTGTCTAAGTGTTTTATCCCCATCATCTTGTTTAACCACACAGCCACCCTGTACTGGGGAACCTGATAATCTCTATTTCACAGAGTAGGTAACTAGGGTTCAGAAATGTTAAGTGACTTTCCCAGAGTCACAGAGCTGTTCCACTACCTTCACATGTCATCATCTTTCTATAATGCCACAACAACTGTCTCTTGATAGGGAACTTGGTAAATTACCCCGTAAAGCATTCTAAAATTTAAGTATATTTACAAGCATTGTTTCCTAACAGTGCTCACTGTGTTAGTGAAAGCTTACATTAACAAACACCTGAAATAATCAAATTATAAAGAGAGAAGGTTTATTTTGGTTTAGTTCCATGGTGGGCTGGCCCTGTTGCTTTGGGGCCTGTGGTAAGAGCATGTGGCAGGAGCACATGGAAGAACAAAGTCATTCATCTCATGAACAGAATTCAAAAGAGGAAGTAACCAGGGTCACACAATCCCTTTCAAGGGCAGGACCCCAGTGACATAAGACTTCCAACTAGGCCCCATCTCTTAAAGATTCTACCACTTCCCAGTAGAACCATGGGCTGGGGACCAAGTCCTAAACATATGTTTAGGGAAACTTAGCCAACTATAGCACTCACTATGTAATAACTGCCCCTGGTAGAAATATAGCACATTTCAGCTAGAACAATGCCTTTAAATGTATATCAGATGATGCCATGACCCCATTCTCTAACCCTCTAAGAACTTGCCACCAGCGATTGAGTACAACAACAAATCCTTACATTAGTCTATATATAGCCCTCCATGGTGTGGCTTTGGGCCTGGTTTCTCATCCCCTTTCCTCAGTACTTCCAAACTAACCCAATCTCCCTGTCTTCCCTTCCACATGTCAAGAATAGGTCCCATCTCAGGTCTCTACCCCTGGCTATTATTCATTCACTTGGAATTCCATTCATTCAGATTCCACATGGCTTGCTCTCTCACTTCATTCAAGGCTCTGATAAAATATAAAAATTAAACTTCCCCAAGAAACCTTCAGTGAAAGACACTCTAAATATAATGTAATCATGCAGACATACAAACACACACACACACACACTCACATACACACACACTACTCCGACCACCTCAACTTCCCCCCGTTTCCCTTATCACTACCTGTCAGTTCATTTATGTATTTATCTTCTGTCTTTCCTACTAGCAAATAAGCTCCATGAAGGTAGGAACTTCTTATTTTTCACTGTCTCCAATACCTAGAACATACATAGAGCATGAAAAATTATTGCTAAAAAATAAGATTGTGAAGAGGGTAGGAGGGGTGAGGGGATTCAAAGGCTTCAACATGGCTATTCCAGACTATCTTCTTCTTCCTTCCTTCCTTCCTCTTCTCCTGCCTCAGGCTGTAGCTGTGATCTTTCAATTGTTGACTTAAGCACCTCCATGCAGAGCCTGGGTCTGCTAAATATTGCAGAACCTTCCTGGGCAGAACAGATGCTGAATGTCAGGAGAAGGTTTGTCTCCAGGAACAAAAGCAAGAAATAGTCTCACCAGTCCCAGCTCCAGATGTCTGAGATCCCTGAGACAGAGGGAATCAGAGTTGCCTACAGTTGTCTTTCCCTTTGGTATAGAGATGGATGTCTGTCTCATCCCACGCCCTGGCTCTTTCTGGGAGTCTCTTCAGGGGTTATAACTTGCCCTTCTGTCCAACAGCACCTTCTCCCCTTTTGCTTTCCTCATTAACACAATAGAAGCAAAAGGCTGTGGTGGGACAGGTGAGGGGACACACTGACTTTTCTTCCCATTTAGGTAAAGGAAGAGAGCTCAGGGAAGTCTCTGCCTATATTTTTGTGTACAGGATAATGGGCATGTTTGGAATTTCAGGACAGGACCCCAGGAGGCTATTTTCCAAAGGAAAGTAACTTCTTAGGAGAAAATTTTAATTAAGAGAAAAGAGGACAATGGCTTCATAAGAATTATTTCCAAGTAAAAAGTGCCTGGCACATAGTAAGATTGTGAGAGAATAAATTACGAAAGGTTGCCAACCTTTTCAAGTCAAGGTGGGCAGATGGGAAGTGACTAGCTCCGAAATTCAGGATGTCTATACTGAGAGAAAGCCAAAACTTAGTTCTCCACTCTGGGACCACAGCTTGGAGTCCAGGACTGGCCTCTGATGCAGCACCAGGTCATCTTCATCCATACCCTCCTTCTGGCCTGTCTTCAAGGATACCTGATACAAGTCTCCCCCTACCCACCCCCACACACACCAGGGCTAGGGATTGAACCCAGGGCCTTGTGCACGTTAGACTAGCATTTCACCATTAAGCTGTAAGCCCAGGCCCCTAATGCAAGTCTTAAACAGTGAGTGAGGTAAGACTGCCCTTGGAGCTCTGAGAAGGTGTGATTACTGATTTTCCAGTTCATTTGCCTTTGACAGGGATCTCTAAACACTGGAGGGAAACCTCACTTTCAAAGTGGAGGATCCACTGTGTTGCTAGTGCAGGGAAAGGGTCTGTAAAGCATGCAGCAGTCAGGGGACCATGGCACACTGGAAAGGCAAAGTCACAGCCCCTCCTGCAAAATATTGAGTCCTCAGCAAGAGAAATAGATGCATAGACACCAGGAGGCAGGGAATCGAGGCCAGGCAAGTCATTCAGGCCTCTCTGAACAAAACATGAGCTGGTCATAGTCCACCTCAAGGCTGCACCAGTGGAGATGCCACCAAAACATTGAAGGGCTTCACAGTATTTGGGTAAAGGGAAGCCCCAGAGCCCATAGTAACACTGAGGATCTGCTT
Source organism: Glaucomys volans (assembly GCA_020662805.1). Classification (NCBI taxonomy): domain Eukaryota; kingdom Metazoa; phylum Chordata; class Mammalia; order Rodentia; family Sciuridae; genus Glaucomys; species Glaucomys volans. The sequence goes on from JAJEJO010000775.1 coordinate 921,546, forward strand.
TCAATTTCAGCTCTGCCATTAACTCACTATGTGCCTTGAGCAAACCACATTATCCTTCGGAACCTCAGTTTTCATACGTGGGGTGATAACACATCTTGAGACTGGTGTGGATGACATGAGGACAATGAGCATCTGAGCATGGGCCCAGCCCTTCCTCACTGTCCCCACCTCCAGTTCTGATAGAAGTTGACATCTGCTAACCACACGTTTATTCCTGCCTCACTGAGTTCTGTTCCTGGTGAGGAGATGAGGCACAGTCCAGCCTCCTTGAACAGGACAGTAACACAAGTCCATTCCCCAGCTCTGTCCCTGCATCCCCAGTTGTGGTTTTTTTCATTAACACAAGATCTGGTGCAAATGAGAGGCCTGTAGGCAGCAAGGAGGAGTCCAGGAGTCAGTAGCACCTGCTCCTGGTGTGTATCTCAGAAGGAACAGACAAGTTCCTCAGGGTAGCAATCAGACAGGACAAGGAAGGGATGTGGGCACTCTCCTCCCTCTCTGGGCTCTTGCCCAAATTCCAGAGCTGACAGCTACTGTCCAAGTCCTGGAGCACCTCAAGTGGGTACTTGTCAGTAGTCGTCCAGAAGAGAGGTTTTCTGGAATTTCTTTTACAGTCCTATGATTGCATTTGTTTCCTTGCTAAGAGCAGATTGCAGAAGGGGCAAAAGTAACACAAGGAACAAATAAAGTCCCACGATATACACTTGTACTTCATTCCTCCTCTGATTCCAAAGCATAGAAAATCATAAAGGGTTACATTGTAGTTACAAAAAAAGCCTACATTACCAAGTCAGTTTGTTGGTGGGTGACCTGTTTTAAGCATCACCAGAATCTAAACCATCTTGGTTTGCAGGGACTGATGTTCCCTGAACTCTGGACCTCCAGCTCTGAAACCAGGATAATACTGAGTGCACCAGGATGAGTCAGATTCTGTATCCTTCCCTGGGTGCTCTCAGCAACAGAACAGGTAAACTTGTTATTCTAAACCAGCTTTCCCTCTTAAATGCCTCCACCATCCATGAAACTCTGTACCCCACACCTCCTTCCATCCCTTCTGTGACAGTGCCACCAGCAGCCTAGGACAGAAAGAGATGGGAACACAAAAAGGCAAGCACGGGACAGGTTAGTTTTTCTAGAAGGTGAGCTGAGATGAGGGATGAAGGCAGAATCCAGAGGAAGTGGAGAAACCAGACAAAGCCCCTTCAGCCATTTTTATTAGTGACATACCACCCACTTTTTTGACAAAGCTAGACCCAGCCTCCCAAACTCTTCCCTTCAGGGTTCTGCGTGTCCCCATCTCCGTCACTGTACTTGTGAAGGCAGTGACATCCTGCTGACAGCTTTGACAGAAACACATCTAATTTAGACACAGAAGCAAGTCAGACTACCCCTTTCTGGGTTACTGTCTTTTGTCCCCTAGGGGACAGATCTTTCCCCACTGTGGTCTCCCCACCCCTTCCCCAAAAGAGTTTAGGGCCAGGGGCAGAGCACAGGACCTTGTGTCAGAACTGGTGTCTGAGGAATCATGCTATTTCCTTTTAGAGACTCTTTAGCTTTTCTAAGGGCTATCATCCATACATCTTCTCTTTTGATCCTGGTCAACCCTGTGAGCTCCCGAGAGCTCAATTCGTTCAAGGTCACAGCAGAACTGCGCTGAGGCCCAGGCTCTCTGTTTGCTCTTTCCCCTGGCCTATTTTGCTTCACTCATAAATGGCATTGTCAAACAAGGCCTGCCAGGGCTGGATGGGCCAAGTAGAAGAGGAAAGCGTCACACGCATTCAGATAAGCTCCATACCAGGGGTGCCAATGACCTGAGACATGGCCCAGATGTCCCCACCCCCAGGACCTCACTTTAGACGTCTAAGCCCAGCCTGAAACCAGAGGAAATACCTTTTAGGACAGACTGTACCTGCAGAGCTGCTGGCAAGAACTCAGCAGGTCTCTAAACACTGGTGCTCGTTCCAACAGATACCAAAATAGAGGTGTCAGCTCTTTTAAAGCTGCATTTTCTATAGTTTTTCCAAGTTAAGAAGGTTTCAGCAACATCAGATCTTCTGAATAATTAATCTTCTGCCAATTAAGAGGGGTGGGACAACCATGCATACACCCTAACATTGAGAACAGAAATGCCATCCTTCCTCCAAGGCACAGGGGAAAGGCAAGCATCGAGGGATCAGGACTCTCCCATCAATTCCTGTGACCTCCTTGGAATCATTGTGTCAGAACAATTCTTATTCTAAACAGAAGTTGGTGGCAAGTCAAAGATGTCCACGGGACTTAATGCATGCAGACTGAGCCCCGTGGTTCCTCCTCTTACAGCTGGGTGGCCATGGGCACTCAACTTCATGCCTCAGCTTTCTGTGTTTGTGAAATGGGAATTCTAGGAGAGAGTGCCCACATGTGGTCATGGAATTGCCACAAGGATTGGATGAGTGGAAACAAGTCATCCACTCAGAGTGCTGGCTCTCAGAAAGTTCCCGATAAACCTTGGCTAATGTGACTTCTGTGCGCAAAGAGTGTAAGGAGATTCTTGTAGGGACTTTATATGTGTCACGTTGTCTGATTTTTAAACCACCAAAAAACCCTTTTTTTTTTTTCTTTAAGCTTTGAGATAGACAGTATGAATCCCTATTTATAAATGAGGAAACAGGTTTAGAGAAGTAAGTGGGAGATTAGGAGTCAGGTAAGAGTGAAGCCAGATAGGCAAAGATGGAGATTCAGAGCATGAGTGGTTATCGTGAAAATGCAAATCATGCCAAAGTCTCTGCTGATTTCTCACTACACTGACACTGAAGTCCAATGTCTGGTGGCCCACAAGGCCCTGCCCTAAGCCCATTGCACATGGGCCTTCCCTGGCCTTTCAGGGCCTCTTCATGCGTTTTGGCTCTTTCCATCCTCAGCCCCTTCACACATCCTGTTATTCTTTCTGCAGTGCTCTTCACCCTGCTGTGCACCTGGCACTTCCTAAGGAGCCACAGCCCATAGGGCACCATGCAAATAAGGAAGAGAGCCGGGCGCCGGTGGCCCACACCTGTAATCCCAGCACTTGGGAGGCTGAGGCAGGAAGATCACGAGTTCAGAGCCAGCCTCAGCAACTTAGCGAGGTGCTAAGCAACTCAGTGAGACCCTGTCTCTAAATAAAATACAAAATAGGGCTGGGGATGTGGCTCAGTGGTGGAGTGACCCTGAGTTCAATCCCCAGTACCAAAAAAAATAAATAAATAAGGAAGAGACATCCACTACAGCAGTGCCAAATATGTCCACACTCGGCCTAGACAACTGGTATAAGTTGGACTTCAGGGTCATGCATCTCTTACCAAGCACCTGTCAAGGTACAGTAAGATTGCTTTCCATTACTGTACCAAATACTGGAGATAAATTAATCAAAAAGAGGATATCTTTACCTTGGCTCGCTGTTTTGGAGCTTTCACTTCATAACTAATGGCCCCATGGCTTCGGGCCTGTGGTAGTTTAGAACATCATGGTCGCAGTGCATAGAGAAGGAGGCTCATTCACCTCACGGCCAAGTAGGAAAGAAAGAGCAAGGGACCCATCATACAATCCTTTTTGAGAACCCCCAATAATTTAAGATTTCCCACTACGCCCACCTCTGAAAGTTTCCACTGCCCCCCCAATAGCACCAAGCTGGGAACAATGCCTTCAACACATGGGCCTTTAGGGGACCCTTAAGATCCAAGCTCATAGTCTCAAGCATTACCCATTAGGATCCAACCACAACTATTTCTGTCTTTTATAACTTGAGACTCTGTATTGTCCTTATTCTGTCTTACTTATTATCACTCACTACAATTATTATTGTATATTTGTATGTATTTATTTGTCAAAATCTTCCACTCCCTCTAGAACTAATGAGAGCAGGAACTGCACCTGATTTATTACGCCCCCTAGAACATACTAGGTACTAAATAAATATTAAGTATATGAGCTACTCAATGCGCAATAGCTAGAGTGTGGAACCAACCTAGATGCCCTTCAATTGAAGAATGGATAAAGAAACTGTTAAATATATATACACAATGGAATATTACACAGCCGTAAAGAAGAATAAAATTACAGCATTTGCTGGTAAATGGGTGGAGTTGGAGAATATTATGCTAAGTGAAATAAGCCAAGCCCAAAAAATCAAAGGTCAAATGTTTTCTGTGATCAGTGGATGCTGATACATAACGGGGGGAGAGGGGTTATGGGGGGATAAGAAAAGAATGAAGGAAGTATGGATAGTGTAGAGGAAAATGGGATGGGAGGGCGTGGGGGAAGGAAAGCTAGTAGACTGAGACAGATAGTATTATCCTATATATATGGAAGATTATATGAATCATGTGAATCTACATTGTGAAAAAGAAGATATATTTCCTGCTGTATAATTATATCAAAATGGGTTCTACTGTCAAGTATAATAAAAAAAATATTAAGTATATGACTAGTTGAAAGAATAAATGAATGATAAGTAGTATGCCTCAATTAAGTGTGGATTCTGAGGGCATCATTGATTAGGGGTAAAGAATTACTCTGGGAATACCTACAAAGGATCCTCACAGGAAGATCTGGATCTGCTGAGTGTGTTCAGTATCACATTGTGAATTTCCACAATAGTTGCTGCCACCACAGTATAAAGGACAGGGACTTGCTCTATTTGCTTACCATGATATGCCTGGTGATGACCATATCCCTGGCACACAGCAGGTGCCTCATACATTGCTGTTAAATTAATAAATATTCACAGCAGGTATTGTTTCAAAGCAGTCATGCATCTATTTTTAAGCTTGAATTCTATTCCATTGATCAAATATTAACTGGAAAATCACATTCTCTGGAAATTATCAGGAAACTCCCCAGAAAATGTACTACTTACACAGGTCAGGGCCTGACCATTCAAACATAAGGATATTGAATTAGAATATTGTGCTGTCATTGTCTCCTTACAAATAATGGCAATACAATGCAGACAATAAAGACTGAAAAAAACTCACCATCCACATCCAGCGTCTACCATGTTTAGTCACTTGTCCTTAGTAAGGGTTCTTCCCTGAACATCACCTTTTTCATCTAGGTAATTAGAATACTGACCACATAGGGGAGTTGTGAGAATTACACAATAAGCAACTATTATTATAATTGTTTAAACAGAAGGTATCGTTTGAGAAGGAAGCTGTTTAAAGCTCTGAGAGCATTTTGTAGAAGAATGTTCCTGGCATCATTCTTACGCAGAAAAGTCAGAAAATGTTTTGAAGTATGCTGCTTAATAAAAAGTATTTTCTCCGAATTCTACTTCTACCACAATCATCTATCCAGTTTGAGGTGGATTCTGATTGAAATTATAAAGAAAAAAAATTGGCAACAAGAATGTATATTGCAAAACAAAATGTGTTGCTTTTAAAGTGATTTTGGAGCCTCCGTAATTAGTCTCGCAAGTTCCAAAGATATATTCTGCAGTCATCACTCAGTATTTGTTTCCTGTGGTAATCTGCCTTTAGAAAAAAAAAAAAAATCAACGGGGGAAAAACATCTGCCCTGCCCTAATGCTGCCTGGGATTGAAGGACTCCCCAAGGCCTTCCTGGGCTCTTCTGTATTATAAGGAACTTCTCTTGGATCCCACATTCTTTCTTCCTGCCAGGCTGCTCCTGGGTCACTTCTCAGCTCTGGTAGCTGCTGAAACAAGACAGATGCTGCTACACAAAATAACTCAAGAACATACCAGAGCCTGTTGCTTGTAGCACTTGGAAAATTTGACATTCAAATATGCAAATATTTTATGGCACGAAGAAAGAAAAAAAGAGAGAAAGAGCTGGAAAGTCACATTTGAAAGGAAACATACTAGAGATGTAAGCAAACTGGAATTTACACTTCTGGATTATAATTAAATGGGTGCTATTATCAAAGGAGCACACAGGATTTGCCATGATTTGCTGGAGGGTCTCCTTTTACTGGGTGATGTCACCAGATATATCACCCAGTCTTCAGCCCCTGCACACTGACAGAGCTGTGTTTGCAGGTATGAGCCTCACTCTCATCCTGACCAAAAGCACCTGTTGGCACAAAGGGCAGCAAGGACAGTACGGCAGAGAAGTTAGTACACTGTCTTGACCTCATTTTCCACAGTGCAATGTGCATATTTCTTCAACAATTTGGACTAAAGTTCTGCCAAACAGTCACCAGCATTCATGCAAAATTTGAATTATTTCTCCTAAAGTTCTGAGGGCACAAGCAAAGTCAGTCTATTGTCCCAAGTAATGGAGTGAAAAGAAAAGCAAACCGAAAGCCCAAAGTCAATCATGCCATTAGCCTCTGAGATATTTTCATCAGTTGCTTCACATTTCCATCTCTGTCTCATCGTACATGTTAGTGGAGTTAGGCCTAAATGAGGCCAAAATTGCCTTCCGGATCTCAGAACCTATGAAAGATAGCAGTTGAAAGATTAGAATGAGACAGATCCAACTTTAAATCGTGTTTTCTTTATTTACTAGTTTTTCAAACCTAGGCAAGTCACTTGGAGCCCTGGTTTTCATCTGTAAAAGAGGGATAATTAGTTCTATATCACAAGGTTACTGTGAAGTTTAAATGCAATTATGTCGGTTGTTTTAGTCAGCTTTTTCACTGCTGTGACTAAAAGGATCTGACCAGTACAATTGTAGAGGAGAAAAGGTTTATTGAGGTCTCATGGTTTCAGAGGTCTTAGTCCATAGAAGACCAGCTCCATTCCTCAGGGCTGGAGGTGAGGCTGAACATCACGGTGGAAGAGTGTGGCAGAGGGAAGCAGCTTGCATCATCAGGAAGCAGAAGCAGGGAGAGAGGGAAAGGGGGAGGGGGAGGGGAGCAAGAGCGGGAGGGGGTGGGAGAGACTCCACTCTCCAGATACAAAATATATACCCCATAGCCATGCTCCAATTCCCACCTCCTCCAACCACACCCTACCACTTCAATTAATCCCATCTGGAATTAGGTTAAGACTCTTACAACCCAATCATTTATCCTCTGAACCTTCCTGCATTGTCTCACATGTGAGATTTTGGGGGACACCTCACATCCAAACCATAACATCAGAAAATCATTTGACATAGGGAAAACTCTGCTTTTATTCCCTTTTCTCCTTTGTGATAGAAGCTACAGAATACAACTAAATAAATCACAATGAGAGAGAGAGTTAGAGGCCCAGATACCAGCAACACTGACCTCATCAATGTTGTGTCTAGCCAGCAGAAATAACTTTGGAGATCTAGATTCAGACCCAGCCATACATGGACTGAATTGTAAGAGCATTCGTGCTATCTTTACACACATAATTGGCCATTCCCTGATGCCAAATGTACTTCCAAACATGCTCTGCTGTTAAGGTTTAGATATTAGGTGTCCCCCCTAAAGCTCATGTGTGAGGCAATGCAAGAAAATTTGCAGGTGAAATGATTGGCTTATAAAATGGTTAACCTAATCAGTGCATTAATCTGTTGATAGGGATTAACTGGGCAGTAACCGTAGGCACATAGTGTGTGACTGGAGGAGGTGGGTCACAGAGGTCATGTCCTTGGGGTTTATATTTTCTCCCTGGTGAAAGGAGCTCTCTCTGCTTCCTGGTGCCACGTTTTGAATTACTTTCTCTACCACACCCTTCTACCATGATATTCTGCCTCACCTCAGACCCCCAGGAATGAAGTCGGCCATCTATGGACTGAGACCTCTGAAACCATGAGCCACAAATAAACTTTTCCTCTTCTAAAATTATTCTTTGTCACGTCTTTTGGTCACAGCAGTGAAAAAATTGACTAAAACACCTGCCATTATCCAGTGACATGTATTAGGAGAATAGCAGTAATTTTTAATATAAATCTAGCCATACATGTGAACTTTACCATTGAACTCCCTCTCATTCTATAAATCACATAAAGATATATAGAAATCAGGGTTTTTTCTATTTTATCAGTAATAATATTCCCCCTAACCTGACATAAATGTGAAATTCGTTGATATGCTTAATTATATCAGTTGATATTAAATACTGAGACCTACTATTTATTGGGTACTTTGCTAAGCTTTTAGTAAACAAGAGAAACATTTCATTGGTTTGATAGAATGAAGAAACCTGCTTTATTAATGAGGTGGACTATATTAAATGATATTACTGGTAAAGACAAAATAAAAGGAGCTTACCTCTTAGAGAAACTGAGAAGCACATCATTTTAGTTATTGATTGGTGTTTAATAAATTACTCCAAAATTCATTGGCTTAAAATAACAAATATTTATTATTTAACATGGTTTCTAGAATCCAGAAGAAATCCAGGAGGAGCTTAACTGAATGTTTATGGCTGGAACTATGTGAGGCTATAGTCAGGAAGTCAGCCTGAGTTACACTCGTCTGAAGGGTTGACCAGGGCTGGAGGACCCATTTCCAAGATGGCTCCTCATATGCCTAAAGGTTAGCTCCTGTCACAGGCAGAAAGCCTTAGCTCTTGCTTGGCAAACCTCTGATGGGGCTGCATGAGTGTTCTAGTGATATGGCAGCTGGTTTTCCCTAGAGAGTAGGGTCCTAGTACAAATCACAATGCCCTGTGTGGCCTAGTCTTGGAAGTCACACTCTTTCAGATTTGCAATTTCCTGTTGACTACTCAGGTCAAGCCCATTCAGTGGTAAAGGGGACTACAAAGGATGCAGATGCCAGAAGGCAAGGATCATTCAGGGCCTGGGCACCACACATGTCATTGGATAGAAAAAATTCTCACTTTAGACCATGGTGTGGGCACTGGGGCAGCAACTCAAACCAAAGACAAAGAGAAGAAGGAACAAAGCCACCAGAGTAAGGTTGAGAGAAAAAGTAGAAACCATCCACAAGCATCACCTCTGTTAAAAAAGTGGGCAGAGTGTCTGGTCACCAGAAGCATGATTCCAGACATATGGAGAAAAGAGAGGAATGAGAATATAAAAGGGTCAGAGGCAATGGGGTCCTAGGAGGACTGAAACTGCCCATTTGATACAATTTGAATGTGTCCCCCAAAAGTTCAAGTATTGGAAACTTAATCACCCAATTGATAAGTTAATGATATTTGGAAGTGGGGCCTCTGGGGGATAATTAGAATTAGATGAGGTCATGAAAGTGGGATCCCCGTGATGGCATTAGTAACTTTATAAGAAGAGGAAGAGAGATCTAAGCTGCTCTGTCTCTCCATGTGATGTCTTCTCCCAGGTTATGAAGCCCTCAACCAGATGCTAAACAGATGCCAGTGCCATGCTCTTGGATTTCTCAGTTTCTAGTACTATAAGTGAAATAAACTTCTATTCTTTATAAATTATTTAGTCTCAATTATTTTGTTATAGTAACAGAAAACAGACTAAGATACCATTTAGAAGGGCAGAAAGTAAAGAGAAGAGGATGCTGAGTCATCTCTAAGGCAACTTCTTGTTCCAATGTTCAAAGATACAAAGGGATATGCAATGGTCTGGAGATTGACAGGAGACATCCTCCTGGACTCTTAGTCTCTGAATTTTTTTTTTCTTCAAAGAGAACATTTCATCTCTTACATTGAGTCCAGCCTGGATTCCTGTCCTCTTTCCCTTGTTCCACATTCCAGGTTCCAAAAATTTCTATTCTCATGTAACCCTAGAACAATCCTAAGAAAGATGCATTTATAAAGATCTTTAACTAAGAATTTTCTCCTGAATATCAACCTCCATGTGGCCAAGAAATTGATGTGGCTGGGATTTATTTTATGCTTTAGTCATCTATGCTGTATCATAATTTAAAAATAAAAACAGAGAATTAACCTAATTATGTTTACAAATGTTATCCCATAAGGCACCATTCCAAGGCTCCCTGATTCACATTAAACAAATGTGGTTTCCTAAGGCTCTATTTCTTTGCCTGGGGCATATCCTTGGGGAGAACCTCCTTTCCACAAACTGTTTGTAGGTCCTGAGTGATACCCTATGGCCTCTACCCCTAGTAAATGTGGCTTCATTCAGCCTTAAGAGCAGAGATTACATCTTGGCTTCCCCTTCCAGGGACCAAATAACAACAAAGCTAATGCCATTTGCTTCTCTTCCTTCCCCTTCAGCCCCTAAAGACTCCCAGTTGGAAAAACTGCCTATTGGTGACTTGTACTCCTTCAAAGCTGACAGCACAAAGCTGGTACTGTCCCAGGGGGGCTCCCATCGCTGTGCAGAAGTAAGTCTGATTTCAGAGATTGGCGGGTTGTGCTGACGCTGTTTACTCTGCTGAATAATAGAATCAGGGTTGATCTGCTCAGAACCACCTGGCTACATTTCTCCTGGGAGAACGCAGGGCAGAGACATGTTGGCCATGAGATGGAAGGGCAGCTGGGACCTTGCTGTCCATGAAAATGGTGTCATCTGACAGGGGAAAGCTGCAGAGATCTGGGCCCTGAAGTAGACCTTCTCCACCAACTTCCACACCTTCAGTACCCAAGAAAGGTGTCAGCATCTCAGCAAGAATGAAGTAAATCTGGCCCAAAGCACATTATGCAAGCACCAGCACTGCCAAGAATGGGTTGAAATGCAAATGCCAAGGGCAGGGATAACAGCATTTCCTTGAGCCCTTGGCTCAGCAGAAAGTTCACCTTCCATATCAGTCTGGAATTTCCAAGTTACCTGGAGAAGTCACACAACTCCTTGCCAACTCCTCTGCCTCTTACCCTCCACCTTACATTTAGGAAGCCTACAGACTCTATACCCTACCTTTAGGAAGTGGGGTGGGTCTTACTTAGCCCCTGGGTCCCTCCCCATCCACAGCAGTCATCTGTGACAGATATAGATTGAGTCAGCTAGCTTACTCTTCCTGAGATTTGGAAGAATATTCCAAAGTCTGTGGAGCTGTTTTGCATGAATTGCCTCACATCTGGGTTAATATATTACTCTGTTGTAGAGTTTTCTTGTGTCCCCAGTATGCATTCTTTCCTTCTTCTAACATGATATTCCAAAAGAGAGGAATCTTTGTATTTTCCCCTTCAGTGGGGGAGGCTTGAGATGTGAGTCCCTAATCCTTTCCCTAATACCCTAGCAAAGGAATCCTTGCCCTGCTGAAGGGCATGAATATGTAAATATATACATGTGGGCACATATACCTCTACATATATACCTATGTATCTACTCTTAAGAAAATATATATTGAAGAATGTATTTTTGAAGAACATATTCTTTTCTTAGAGAATTTAGGAAAAGCAGATATCCCAAAAGAAAAATTAATAAGAAACTTGAATAGGTAATTCACAGCAGAGAATATTCAAATGGCCATTAAACAAATAAAGAAGTGATAATGATCAAGAAGAAGTTAAAACTACAATGAGGTACCTACCACTACATACCCATCTCACTACCCATCAGAGCAGTTAAAACTAAAAAGACTAATAATAGAAAATTTTCAGAAGATTGTAGAGCAAAAAAACTCTCAGATGCTGCTGGTAGTAGTTCAAAACAGTACAATCACTCTGAAAAACTGACATTATCTACTAAAATTGAAATATGACTTTCCTATGACTAGCAACATCACTACTAGATACATACCATAACACACATCAGAATGGAATGCAGCAGGGTGATTCGTAATAAGACCGAAACAAGTCAAATGTCCATCACAGATGAAAAGAATAAGCTGTGATATACTCATATGATGGAATACTACAAATGATGAAGATTAGTAAGCTACAGCTACACAAAGCACAAAGATACATATTGCATGATTCCACTTACATAGAAATTACAAATGAACAAAAACAGCAGTCTCTAGGGATGAAAACTGAGGTAGTAAATCCAGGATGGTTTTCCTTTGATTCTCTTCAGGGGAGTGAAAGGGGGTTGGTGTTTGGGATTTGCTGTGGAAGCTAGCAGGGTATTGGCAGTGTTCCACTTACTTGACCTTGATTGATGGATATACAGGAGTTTGGTTTATGATGATTCATTGACCTGTACAGTTTTGTTTACTGTGTTGTTCTGTTTAACAATAAAAACAGTAACTTTGAAAAATAGAAATTGGGCATGGTGCTGCATGCCTGTAATCCCAGCTACTTGAAGGCTGAGTCAGGAGGACTGCAGGTTCGAGGCCTGCCTGGGCAACTTAGCAAAATCCTGTCTCAAAATTTTTTTAATGTTTTAAAATGGCTGGGTCTAGTAGAGTGCTTGCCTAGTGTGTGGGAAGACCTGTGTTTTACTCCCAACACCACACAAAAAAAGTCATCCTTCTACCTTATAGTATATCCAGTTCCATTGTTTTGGGCTCTAGTTTTGTCAGTCCTAAGATCAGCTTAGTCCTCCATGTTTCCTATGGAGACAGTCTTCCCTTCTGGGATCTATGCCTCTGATGCTTCTGGGGAGGATGGAACCAGTCACTTAAATTATAGTGGGAAGAATACTGAATGTGAGCCAGACAGTTCTGTGTCCAGATCCTTAATCCCTTATAGCTCAAGGGATTAAGTCATAGCTACAATGTCACCACCTAGGTGAACTTGGCACATGACTTAACCTCTGTAAGCCTCAGTTTCCTTTTCTAAATGTAGACATAATGGTGATTAATAAATAGAATCAATGAAAGGATTGTATTTCTAGAATAATTTAAGAGCCAGCACAGTGTTAGAACTTAGAAGGTGTTCAGTAAATGATAGGTGAGCATATTCCAAGTGATAGCATTGTTGCTTCTTGCTCTGCCTTAAGATTACCTGGATCTCTTCCGCTAGGTTAGTCTCAGTTTTGTTACTGTAGCAAATATCTGAGATAAATAACCTTATAAAGAAGAAAGGTTTATTTTGGCTTATGGCTTTGGAAGTTTCAGTCCATGACTAATTGACCCTGTTGCTTTAGCTCTGTGGTAGCACATCATGGAGGGAGTGTGTGGTAGAGAAAGCTGTTCACCTGTGGCCAGGTGTGAAAAAGAGGGAGGAAGAGACCAGCATCCCACAATTTCCTTGAAGGGCAGGTTCCCCCAATGACCTAAGACCTCCCATTAAACCCCACCTCTTAGAGTTCCAACCACATTCCAAAAGGACTAAGCCTTTAACAGGTGGACCTTTGGGGTACATTATAGATCCAAAACATAGCATCAGCCTAAACTATGAGACAGTGAAAAGTACTCTGAATCTGGAATTAAGTGGATAAAATCATTTGCCTTAACATTCAGATATCATATCTTTTAAATGCAATAGTATTACCTACCTCAGCTAGTTCTTACAAGGATTAGATCAACTAAGAAGAATGCGTCTGGCACCCAGTAGATAGCCAAAATTTGTTTCTCCAGCAGTAGTCAGTAGTAGGTAGTAGTAATCGGTGGTGGTGTTTAAGGAAATTCCACTAGCGAGATACTATAGGAAAGAAGCCTGGTCCAAAAAACTGTGAGTTGCTTTTCTGCTTAATGATCATATGATTCTACAATTCAGTGACTCAAAATAAGCATTTCTTTTTTTATTCATAATTCTGTAGGTCAGAGGAGGAAGGGAAGGCAAGGTTCAGCTGGGCAGTTCTTCCTTGGGGTCTCTCACATAGCTGCATTTAGATGTTGACTGAAGTTATTGTCCTTTGAAGGCTCAGCTTGGCTGGATATTCAAGAGGACTTACACAGTTGGCAGTCACTGCTGGCTTTTGACTGAGAGCTCACGTGGAGCTACCAACTCCTACTGAGCCCTGGGGTGTCTGGGTCTCTTTGGAGCATGATGATCCCAGGGTTCCAGAAATGAGTGTCACGGCTGACAGAGCAGAAGCTCATTGCTTTAATGTCCCAGTCTTGTAAATCACTTAGTGTCGGTTCCCCATCATCTGTTAATCAAAGCACCCAAAGTTGTGCAGATTCAAGAGATGGGGACATAGAATTTGTAGCCATGTTTTAGTGTTCATTTTACCTTATGAACACTAAGATCATATGGGAATTCTGGAAACTGTTCCTCCAACATTACAGACAATGTGGCATAATGGTTAAGAGCTCTGTCTGGATTCAGATTCTGCCTCTCTGTCTCATTGGCTTCATATCCTTTTGCTATTCAATATCACTGCCTCTTGGATTCTTCATTTGTAAACAGAAAATAATAATAGTATCTCCCTCATTGGGGCCCTACTGTAAAGGACTGTGTGGTTTCTGGTAAACAAAGTCAATGAATATTAGCTCTTAGCTTTATTTCCACCCAAAATCATATCTGGTTCCATGGTCTTGAGTTCTACTTGTGTTAGTCCTAAGATCATCTTAGTCCTCCACGTTTCCTATGGAGACAGTCTTCCCTTCTGTCTGGTATCTATGCCTTTGCACTGAATTTGAGAGAGACAGTCCTGAGTTCAGATCCTATATCTGCCTCTTATTTGAGGGATGTGTGGGTCTCTGAGATGTAGTTTCCTCATATATAACATGGGGGAAAAATGAACTCTCTTGACCAAAGGGTCAAAGAAATTCATGAGAAAGTACTGGTAGAAGCACTTAATACAGGGCCCATCATTTCATGAATATTTGGTATTTTTAGTTTTAGTTTTTCAGAAGAAAGAGAGTATGAGTCTCAGAGAAGAAAGTCAAAGAAGTATATCTCAGTGCCTGAAAGAAGCACCTTGATTAAATCATCCTCTTTGGCCAAGAACAAGGGAGTATAACTCAGTCAAGGATGCTGTTGTGATTTGATTCTTGTCTTGCTCTTTCCTCAGTGCTTCCTTGTCCAGCATCCTGTGTTCCATGAACCCTGGAACTCAAACCATCTTGGCCCTCCACAAACACACAGGTTAGGTACAGAACTTTCTCTAGTGGTTTATTTTCTTACATGGTCACTTTGGCACAATGTTTGCACTAGGCTCTGTTCTCTCTCCAACTCATGTTCAAGCCACTCTGGTACTTGTACAAATTTCCCAGAAAACAAAAGGGGTTAGGATCCTTGGTGGGAGCAGAGTATGTCCTTGCTCATCTGTTCAAGGTTTGTTTATTTATTTATTTATTTATTTATTTATTTATTTATTTATAGTGCTAGGGATCAAACCCGGACCTGGTGAGGGAGGCTAGAAGTCCAAGATCAAGTGTAGCAAGTGGCAATGGCCTCATAGTGCTTCATCACATGGTAGAAAAGTGGAAGAGCAAGTGAGCAGGAGAGACAAAATATGAGAGGCAGCTCACTTTACAAGCTGCTCTCATGGTAACTAATCCATTCCCTCAAGAGATAAAACCCTTAATCCCTCTTATTGACCTAAACACCTCTTAAATTTCTCATTACTTCTCAATAACATTACATTGAGAATCAAATTTCAGCCTGAGTTTCAGAGGAGACAAACTTCTGAAACTTCTTCCCCTATATCTCCTTTGTGTCAAAGAGGTCTGTCCCTCCTTTTCTACTCTCCACGTGTCCATTCATTCTTTTATTCATTCATATAACATATCTTTACTAAACACCTACCATGCAGAAAATAAGCCAAAACCTCTGCTCTCTTGGCCTTTATTTTCTAGTGTGTATGGTAGTGGGGGGTGGGGATGTCTTCACTTCCTCCTAACAGGTCTGCTACAGTTTCTGCCTCAGACAGAAATTTCAGAAAACTCAACCCAGGTGGGGTACTGCAGAGGGCAAGGGTTGGCTCTGGTTTAGATTCCATAAGAATTTGTAGTTACTTATGTGGTTGTAGCTTAGGCTGAATGTGAGATGGGTTAGGTGTGTGGCAGCAGGAAATCAAACAGCTTGAGGCTCAGACTTCTCCCAAATTTGTAGAAAACAACACCAGAGTTGGATGGGAACCCTACTATAGTTGACCAGGAACCTCAGGAAAGAACACTAAGAGAATGAGAGATTCTGAGACAATTACTTCTTTGAGGAATCTAGGACCTTTGATTGATGCCATGGCATTGGAGATGGAGATGGGATACCACTCTCCCACTGGGGCTTTGTCAACTGTCCAACTCATTGAATAGGTCTTTCAAACAAGGAGGCAATTTTGCTTTTTTTTTTTATTGTTTGTTCTATTTAGTTATACATGACAGCAGAATGCATTTTGATTCATTATGTACAAATAGAGTACAACTTTTCATTTCTCTGGTTGTATATGATGTAGAGTTGCACCAGGTACAATTCTGCTTTTCAAAGGCAGAAGTAGTCACTGTACTCTGTTTTCATTTCTCACAAGAATGAGACACTACAGCCCACAACTGAAAACTACTACTGAGAAAAGTAGAACTGCTTCAACTTCCCTAGATTGCAACCACAAACAAACAATCTTCTCCACCCATAAAATGTGAAGCACTGCAGAGTTGCTAGATAACAAAGCTCATATAGATCTGGGTATATTTGTGTGATCGGTTTGTCATAATGATGATATATCCTACACATGCAGGATGTTTACAGAGTGCTTAAAATAAAACTTATACAAATAGGTCAAACCTGAGCAAAAAAAAAAAAACAGGTGTTTTAGATTTCTGACAAATTGCCCAAAAATTTATCAGTAGCTCTCAGTTCTCCTGAGAGAACTGCATGACCTATAGCTCAATCCATCTCTCACAAATCATAATTGGCAACAAGATTCTACAATCAAAAGGTCACATGGATCTGCATTAAAAAGGAATAGACTTTGAAAATAATTTAAGATACAAAGGAAGAGGAAATTCCTGAGGGAACAAGCAAGGACAGATTAACCAAATTATATCAGGGTGGCACACACACTTATCTTGATCCACGCATAACATAAATGCTAAATGTCCATTTGTTTTTAAAACTTTGTTATTTGTATCCTGTGGACGGTTGCCTGTATCATGCTGTCTTTGACTTGATTCCTTAAAAACAGATCTCTGCCTCAAAAAAACTAATAATAATAATTTTTATTTAAAAACATAATGTTAAATAAGCCAGGCGCAGAAAGACAAATGCTGTATGCTCTTACTCATATGTGGAAGCTAAATACACTGATACTATAAACATAAAGAGCAGAATAAAGGTTACGAGAGGTTGGGAAGAGTGAGAGGAGGGGCGATAGAAGTTGGTCACTGGGTACAAAAATACATTTAGGGGAAAGTTCTAGAGTTCTATAGCACAGTAGGATAACTGTAAAATAATTTATTGTAGGTTTCAAAAGAGAAAAAGGGTTTTGAATGTTCCCAATACAAAGAAATGATAAATATTTCAGAAGATGGATATGTTAATTGTTCTGATTTGATTATTACACATTGCACAGTTATCAAAACAATACACATGAGCTGGGTATAGTGGTACATACTTATAATCCCAACTGTTCAGGGAGTCTGAGGCAGAAGGATCAAAAGTCCAAGGCCAGCCTGGGCAACTTTACAAGACCCTGTCTCAAAGTAAAATTTTTAAAAATCTAGGGATATAGCTCAGCAGTAGAGCACTTGCCTAGAGTGTGCCACAATAAATATATACATAGATATCACAAATATACACACTAATGCCAGATAGCCCACATACCATTCAGCTTCCAAGAAGAGAGGGATTTTTCCCAAGTTCAAATGTCTTGGGAAGACCATGCACAGCTCTTCAAATGCTGTGCAGTTATTCTGACAAGAGGGCAGGCAGTTGGGGGTGTCTGGGTTCCATAGCAGTGACTGGCACACCTGTGTTTCCTTGCACCCAGGGAGGAGAAATGGTCACAGCCACACTCATGTTGGCAATAAAGGTCACTAAATTTCCCCATGGGGGGGCATATGTTGTGTACACATGAGTTGGGGAATGACAGGATTAAAAGGTGCTTCCTTTACTCTTGCCAACAGGGACACTCTGCAAAGTCATTAAATTGTGATGAGCTTTGGAGAGGTCTTTCTAACCACCAAGAAGCTAGCCCTGGATTTCATGCAATGCCATTTAGCACAGTTCCTTTCCTACCAACTGTCTGTTATGACACCATGGAGCTAAATAGCAGAGCTGCTGAAATTACAGTCAAAGGAGAAGGAAATTAAGAGGCATCAGCAAGGGAAAAAGTTGTTTTTTTTTTTAAGTGAGGAAGGGAATGAGACAGCAATCAATAAAATAGAAGCAAGATGCTTGTTCCAGGTGGCAAGAGACAGAGATGTCTTTTGTGTGGCCAATTAGTCTAGGATGACAGCCATGCACTCAACAGAGAGGGCAGTGATGATAACAGCCTGCATTTATATGGAGCTTGATGCTTTTAGGGACTTCTTATAAGCATGCACTTACTTGATCACATTACTACCCTACAGGATGAGGCAGATATCAACATCATTTCGTATGTGAGAAAAAGCTTTGAGTTTTCATAAGTAAAGGCAGATATGGTATCACTCTCAATGCTTTTTGACAACTGCATTGCTTACCCAATGCCAATGAATTTGATAAGACATGGCAGTGACTTTTCCAGATATTGGAGGGCAGTTTTGAACATATAGTTGGCACAAAATATTTGCATAGAGAACAACTATAAAAAGGTCTTGCCATGCTTCCAGTCTGAGTACCACCATTCTGCATCACATCAACATCTATAACTGTGAGGGAGCAGATGAGAGTCTGCACTCTGTGACATCTGTCTTGTATCTAAAACAGACACTAAGAGGTGGGCATGGATATTCTAATAAGGTTGATGCCTCCCAGCTCGCCTTATGATTTTTCTAGGTGCAGAGATAGCCATGTATTCCTGTGACATAATCACCTCTCTTTCTTGGACAGGTAAATATATAATTCCTTCCTCTTGTCCTCCAAGTCCCCAAACAGGGCATCTTTCTCAAAAGAAGGTTTTGTTTCTCCTACCATGTGTTCTTCTGCCTTGCCCTAGCTCTATCCTCTTTCCTGACCCCTACTGAGAGAAAGGATCTCCATTTAATTCATAGAAGGGTTTTCTGTGAGCCCAAATTCTGCTTGGACCATAATCTATTCTTCCTTATGACACCAGAGGAGCCCCAGACTCTATCTCAAGTTATTGAGAAAATTGACTTGCTAGTTACTAGTGGTATAGTAACCAGTAGTCACGACCCTATGGACTCACTGTTTGAAATCAAATTCTTCCCTAGATCAATGAGATCTCCCATTTGTATGATAATACAATGAGGGACCTGAAAGAATCTAAAATATTTTTAAAGGAAGAGGAAACTGAGGTCCAGAGTCCTGAGTGACTTGTCACTTACTACTTCCTCAGTGTGATTACCAGTATTTCAATTCACCTTTAGGTCACCCCACCTGCGCTTTTAAGTATACTTGCTCTTGAGTCAACTAAATTTCTTTCTAAATCTCTTAGGAGGGAGAGTGCTTTTAAGTTTGGTATGGAGAAGGTGACTAAAGTGTCTGTCAATCCCTTAAGACAGGATGTGCTACTCTAACATCAGCAAAGTCTTCTTTCCAGTTAATTTTCATTTACCTTGTTGCCCTACTTCCCAAACTTTTTCAGGGAAGAGAGAGGAAAGGAGTTTCCGTGTTTATGTATTTTCCCTCAGATCTCAAACAAGCAAATTTGACACCTCCCCTATGACCTTCCTTCCTCTCCTCTAGTTTGGCTTTCTCTTTTTGTTGTAAAAGAATCAGAACTCCCAAGCTCAGAAGCCATATCCTTAGTCCCCTAAAGTAAAATAAAGGTCAGTCCACTGGAGAACTGACTCTTTGCTTAATGACCAAAAAAAGTAATATCTTTAAAAGCCTTCTCTTTTTTTTTTTTTTCATGCCAAAGTTCAGTTTGATTTATTAGGTTAGATCTAGATTGGGCTTCTGGCACTCAAATATGTCAGCAAAAAAGGGACAGAGAACAAGCTAGGAACCCTCATTCATGTGGACTGGAGGACAAAGGTGGGCACGTTTCAGGGGTGCTCCCAATTTTCGACCATGGAGTTCTCAATATGTGCCCATAAACATCTTGAAAAGCATTTGCAAAAGTGCCAAAGAAGCCAAGCTAAAGATACAGAACAGCCTGGATCAAGGAGAAACACAGAGAAGGGTGTGAGGCCTCCACAGAAGGTGTGAGACTCAGCATAGGAGCCAGACTGTGGTGCCCAGCTCAGGCTCCCATACCAGACAGTTGAGCCATGCTCAGTTGAATGTAGATGGGGAGGAATAGATGCATTGGGGTTTAGACTGTGTTTTATTTTTTCAATCAGTCCAGTCCAATAATGCAGCAAGAACACCTAATAAGTACCTATCATGTGCCTTTGAACTACAAGTGCAAGACTATGCCCAATCCTTGGGAAAGTTCACATTTCTGCATGAATTTTTATTCATACTTCTTAGGTGAAAGTCATGTTTGAAGAACAAATTAAATATTTTATTTATATTAATGGGGTATCATTTAGTGAATTATTAAATATTATACTATTAACCATTAAGAAAGAATACTTTCTCCTGGGCATGATGGCACATGTCTGTAATCCCAGCAACTTGGGAGGCTGAGGCAGGAAGATTGTAAGTTCAAGGCCAGCCTCAGCAACTTAGCAAGGTCCTAAGCAATTTATGAGATCCTGTCTCAAAATAAAACCAAAAAAAAAGGTCTGGGGATATGGCTTTGTGGCTCTGGGTTTAATCCCCAGAAAAAAAAAAAAAAAAAAAAAGAGTACATTTTCCTTAAACATACCCCTCCCTTCCTTCCTTCCTTCCTTTCTTTCTTTCTTTCTTTCTTTCTTCCTTTCTTCCTTTCTTCCTTTCTTCCTTTTCTTATTTACAGGGCTGTGGATTGAACCCAGGGCCTCATAATTAGGCAAACACTCTGCTATTGAGCTACATCCCCAGACCTATATATTGATTTAATTTTTAATTAACAAAAATTATATTTATTGTGTACCACATGAAGTTTTGATATATGTACACATTGTAAAATTAGCTCAATTGAGCTAATTTGCATATGTATTACCTCACATGTTTCTCATTTGGTGGATTGAACATTTGAAATTTACTTCTTGAGCAATTTCAAGTGTATAGTACATTGTCATAAACTATTATCACCATGTTCTACAATAGATCTTAAACTTATTCCTCCTAACTGGAATTTTATATTCTTTGACCAACATCTCCCCAACTACCCTCTGTATAAAGACCTATAATGGCTCCCCAGGTATTGCCCCTTATAACAATTGTAATTTGCTTCATCAGCATCCAGATTCCCTGTCTACCCCACCTTCAGGATCCTTCTGCTAACACTTAATCATGTGTCCCTGACAAATATCTGCATTTTCCATTTATGAACCTTTTGTTTTTCATTGTTGGGAATACTTTACCATTGGAATATTCCCTCCCTCTCTTCCAAGGATTCCATCAGAATTTTCAATTAAGGCCAGGCTCTTGGTTTTCAGGCAGAAGCATCTCACTTCTTTGAATCTTTCTGTCCAGGATTTCCAAATTTCGTACACATTTCCCATGAAGTATCTCTAATTGAGAAGAGATAGGATAAGGAGTGGTGAAGAGGGGAATAACCTCATTTCCTTCCTTCGGGTTAACCCAAGGCCATGTTCTCCATGTTGATGGAAAACAGGAGGAATCACCTACTTGTTCATGTTCATGTTCATGATACATTTTTACAAAATGTATCAATTAATTTTAGAACCCAGACAACCCCAACTACCTGCCTTCTTGTCAGAATAACTGCACAGCATTTGAAGAGCTGTGCATGTTCTTCCCAACACATTTGAACTTGGGAAAAAGCCCTCTCTTCTTGGAAGCTGGATGGTATGTGGGCTATCTGGCATTAGTGAAGATGCCAATCTGTCTACCAGGAGCTGGGGTTTTACACCTGGTTCGGCCACTTAACTTGCTGTATCACTGTGAGTAATGCCCTTCTCCTGTTTCCTGTTCCACAACAGAGTTCACAAGCTGTTGAGAAATTTGTGCCTTTACTTGTTCTCCAAGAAGGATTATGATGTGGTAGACAGAAAATGAGACTTGAAATCAGACTGTTCTAACCCTAGCCCTGTCACCTCTGACTATGTGACCATAGGCGTGCTTAACCTCTCCAGACCTCAGTTTTCTCTTCCTTAGAATGAGGATGAAAGATAGAGATCTTCAACGCATATAAACATATTTCCATTTAAGGATGTAAAAGTAGATTTGGTGGACAAAACATTAGAACCTATGCCATGTGAGTCTTAAGGAAGTTGGATCTTTAAGATCAATTGCATTGTAACAGTTCATGATTCTAATTCTTTCTTAGACTGAAAAATTCTGAAGCTAAGGTTATAATCATCAGCAATTATACAACCAGTCATTTTTTGAAAACCTACTGTGTATCATTCTACTCTTTCCCTGAAAAACTTAAAATGTGAATGGACTATATTTTTTAATCATTAAAATATAAGATGTTGAGTGACAAATAATGGGATTATATAAGCAAAACATTATTCTAGATTGTGAGGAAGAAGTGACTATCCCAGATGCTGGTACTGTGCTCAGCCCTGCCCAACCCCCATATGACTCAGGGCTCTACTAGACCTTGATCAATCTCCATTTCAGTGAGAAGAGACCAAGCAAAATGGGTTATAAGGATGATTTTAAAACTCCGTTTTTCATTCTCAAGTAATGTAACAGGTTGTCCCAGGTCTTCCGTGAGTGAGCTGCTTTTGCCAGCACCACTGTTTGGGAGTGATGTCAACAAGAGTTCCCCTTCACGGCCCTATGGGAGGAGAACTCTGCTCAGAGCTGTGTTCAGAAGCACCTGCAAACAGAGAGGGCACAGCTTTGATCTGTCCAAGGATCTGGCCAGAGTCCAAGTCTTAGCACCTCCTTGGGTTAAGGAGGAAAGCAGAAAGGGAATTACTGGGGAATGTATTAGAGCAAATTATGTTACATGCACATATGAATATGTCACAATGAACCCCACTACTATGTATAATTATAATGCAGTAATGAAAAATACAAAAGAAAACTCAAGCATTTTTCTCCATATTTCAGAGTTAAGAAAACCAAAGCATAAAGTAAAGAAAGACATTTAGCCAGGTTTCAAATAAAGGAGACTAGAAAGTTGGAGCAAGTACTGCTTCTGAAGACCAAATTTCCAGGGAAAATTTAAAGATGGTAGCTTGAATCTCCCTCTCTCCTGCTATCCCCTACAACCCTCCCACAGATGGTGGGCTTAAGTGGGTGAGAGGCAGGCACTCTGAACCTGAAGACAGCTTGAAGGGGAGGGGAAAGAAGAAGAGACCTCTCCCTGGGGAACCAGTTACTCTTGCTGCTGAGTTTATGTTTTTGGAATAAATCACTTGGTATAATAATAGAATTGAAGGTGCTGGAATGAAACATCGTGACAGGAAGAGTTCCCACTGGCAACTCAATTGGGTTTTTTTGTTTTGTTTTGTTTTTGTTTTTTGGACCCCAATGTCCTCTAGTTCACAGGCAGAGGGAATTCTGACCTGATGAGGGGGAATGAACTTCTCTGTTCCCCTGCAGCTCATTCTACCTGCCAGAACAGAGAACATTCTCTTGCCACCATCTTTATTGACCCCAAATCTGGCTTCTGGAAGCCTTAGTAATGTTTGTTTGGTTTTCCTATATGTTTTGGAGGGAGAGGACGGTTCATAGCAAAGAGGGACTTTAGGGGCCATCCTGTTCAGTTCCCTCATTATTCCATGAGGTTAGGCTCAGTGACTTGCCAAGATCAAAATAGTTCATATAGATCAAATAGTTCATACCTGTGTCTTCTGACTCCCCTTGTTGGAGTGTTCTTTCTACCCTAATACGCTCACTCCACTGAAAGACTGCTAATGGGAGCCTATCCACCCACTGGGTGCAGAGATTTCTAATGTATTAAAGGTACCTGGGCACTTTGCCAGTCTCTTCTCCTGGTATTTTCCAAGCAGGAATAGATGTAGCCTTCCTTCATGCCCTTCCCTCAGCTTTATTCACCCATTTCATCCCTATGCACCCTCTAAAACTTCACCCAGCTTCCCTTTTCTTGAGAGCTTCCTGTTTTCCAGGTTTACTTGATTGCTCTTCCATTTGATTCTTAAAATTCCTTGTGTTTTATGACCTGGCATAGGTTTATTATGGCACAGGGAAGCCATTGATTTGCCTTCAGATTTCCTCATGCAACAGATTGGTCCTCTGCTGGCAGAGACCCTGTTTTAGGTGACAAGGCACCAACAACATATAGTATAGTGCCTGGCATACAGCATGAACGTAGTGAAGTTTGTTGAATAAAGAATTGTTCACATTGCCAGCAGGTGTCTAGTCTGCTGGAAGAAGTATGCACCACCTCCTGGCACTATCAAGGCTTCCAATCTTATTGAACCTTCTCATGCTATCCTCCAGCTTGGGGGTAGGACAGCACCTCTGATGGGCACAAGACCAGCTGTGTAGTGCACAGAAAGCAGCAACAGGTGGAGTGGAGGAGGTCCCAGTGGAGGCGGTGATGGGAGGGAGTGAGGGAGCACACTCAAGATCAGTTGTGGGAGTAGTGATGATGACAAGTCCAAGTGTAACGAAATGCTAAGTCACCAGGAAAATTATGAGCCACCCTGGAGGCAGAAGAAATAAAGGAGATCAGAGTGAATGACTGGTTTGACTTTTGTGACTCCATTTAGAGCTTTAATTTTTGCAATGGCTGGTGTCACCCAGGAAGCAAGGCGGTGCATCTCCAGGCTTAATGCCCCACGGCCATGGCAATATTCCCCTGTTTTTCCCCATTCTGTCAGACCAGGGCAAATCCCAGAATGTGCATGAATCCCCAACAGGATGCCTAACAAAGTGTTTGAGATAACAATTGCTGTTACCAGTGCTATGCAGCCGTGTTGTTAGCAGAACCTTGGAGAAGGCTCCATCCTTATTAGCCATAAGGGGAATGGCTAATAGTTTGACAGCTTGAATTTCATGCCTGCTCTTTTATCATCAAGCCAAATTTTTGATGAACCATTTCGTGTCTCACAAGGCCTCAGCTTGCTTTTCTGGAGTACCAAATGTGTATTCTAAATCTGTGTTTCTTTTTCTTTCAGTGGTTCTTACACATGACAATAGAATCCATTTTGATATAATTACACAAGCATGGAATATATCTTAGTCTAATTAGGATCCCATTCTTATGGATGTACACTGTGGTGGGAGTCACTATGGTGTATTCATATATAGACCTAAGAAAATTATGTCAGATTCATTCCATTGCCTTTCCTTTTCCCACCCCTTCTTCCCTTCATTCCCCTTTGTCTAATACAATGAACTTCCATCCTTCCTCTCACTCCCTTATTGTGGGTTAGCTTCCACATATCAGAGAAAACATTCAACCTTTGGTTTGGGGGATTGGCTTATTTCACTTAGCATGATAGTCTCCAGATCAATCCATTTACTGGAAAATATAAACAAGTCATTATTAATGACTCAGTAATGCACCATTGGGTGTGTGTGTGTGTGTGTGTGTGTGTACATACCACACCACATTTTCATTATCCATTTATCTGTTGAAGGGCCCCCAGGGTGGCTCCATAGCTTAGCTACTGTGAATTATCCTGCCATACACATTGATGTGGCTGCATCACTATAGTATACTGATTTTAAATCCTTTGGATATATGCCAAGGAATGGGATAGCTGGGTCAAATGGAGGTTCCATTCCTAGTTTTTTGAGGAATCTCCATACTGCTTTCCAGAGTGGTTGCACCAATTTATAGTCCCACCAAAAATGTATGAGTGTACCCTTTACCCCACATCCTTGCCAACATTTATTGTTACTTGTATTCTGGATAATTGCCATTCTAACTGGAATGAAATGAAATCTCAGTGTAGCTTTAATTTGCATTTCTCTAATTGCTATAGATTGAACATTTTTTCATATATTTGTTGACCATTCATATCTCTTCTTTTGAGAAGTGTCTGTTCAATTCCTTTGCCGATTTTTTTACTTTTTTGGTGTTAAATTTTTTTAGTTCATTGTATATCCAGGAAATTAATGCCCTGTCTGAGGTACAAGTGCGAAGATTTTCTCCCATTCTGTAGGGTCTCCATGCTCTTGCTAAATCTATACTTCTGTGATTAGCTGTTTCTCGAGTCCCTGGCCTGAACATGATCCTATGCCCCAGTCCTCTATACTGTGCCCCCAAATCCAGGAGCTGACACTGCATCTCTTCTGCCTTGCGGCGACAAGACTTGGCAAAGATCTGGTTGCAGCAGAAATTCAAAGAAGGTAGATTCAAGGAGGACCAAGACCCACACTATCCAATGAGGATGGATGTATAGAGGATGGATGAAAGATGTCCTCTTTCAGTAAAGAGGACAGGGTAAGGGCTCAGCATGAGGTGCTGACTATTGGATCCAGGAGGAAACAGAACCAAACCAGCATCCTTGGCCCAGTTTATCTCCCTTTCTCCCTTTCCTTTCTGCTCCTAGGTGTGTTTAGAAGGTTGGAGTAAGGGGAACCTGTGATAGAACCTCCTATTAAAATTGTTCCCTATGAGCCAGGCACAGTGATGCAAGCACGTAATCCCAGCAACTCAGATGGCTGAGGCAGAAGGATCACAACTTCAAGATCAGCCTCAGCAACTTAGGGAGACCCTGTCTCAAAATAAAAAAAAATAGAACAGGGGCTGGGGATATGGCTCAATGAAAAAGCACCCTTGGGTATTATTCCGCATACTATGTGTGCATGTGTGCCCCTCCCCCCAACACACACACACAATCTTTCTCTCTCTCTCTCTCTCTCTCTCTCTCTCTCTCTCTCTCTCTCTCCTCTCTCTCTCCTTCATCTCCTTTGTTAAGTGGCAAAGACAACTGATCAGTCCCACTTCTGAGAAGCAATCTGTTTCCAAGAGGAGGTCAACTCAGCTCTATAACATTCTCCTCTTCTTTTTTCCATTTTCCACTTCTTATATTAGCAACTCAATCTATATGCTAACTGTTGTTGTCCATGCATTAAAATGGCAAGAGCCTTCACTCCATGCATGTTAAGTGAAGAGAAAGCTTCACAGAAGAGTGATGTTTATTGCTCTGCAGCTGGTAGAGGCTGAAGAGTGCGTGAGGAGCCAGCCTTTGGAGGAACTAGACTCATCAGACCTAAGAAGGATGCTCAAGAGGCCATCAGTCCTCTCGCACCAGGGAGGGGCCTGCTTACTTCCAGGCAGATGTAAGAATTGAAACTTTATTCCTAATGATCTCTACAGTAAAGATCTTGATTACTTGGCTCCCCAATCTGATAGTTGTCATCCTGATTGTCATAGCTCTTGCAGCTAATTGAATGTGTTGGATGTAGTTTGCAGGACATAATTCTGATAGGCCTGAAACCCAAACTTGCTGAGGGATGCTTTTGAAGGCAAGTGTTCTTATAATAGTCAGGAGTCAGGGTGGTATAGGAGCAAGAGGAAGCAAACAGGAACAGAGAGATGGAGAGGGTGCAACTCAGAGTGAGACTGGCAGGATCCTGGTTCCAGGGGGTGGGGCCTCCCTTAGCTGTTGATCTCCACAGGAGCTCTAGGCACCTGAAGCTGTGCTCTGGGAACAAACTATTGTCTCTGGCTCTGTGTCTCTGAGGTTGAAGAAGTGACATCCTACCTAATTTTGTCCATATACATCTCATGTCTGTCATCTCGCTTTTGCATTCTGCAACCATGCAAAATCTATTCTTCATTCTTCTTACTGGTCAAGTTTTCTTCTGCTTTGCTTTGGGATAAACAAAAGTTGAAAAATAATTAGCACTTCTTCATTTTGTGTGTGTGTGTGTGTGTGTGTGTGTGTGTGTGTGTGTTAATGGGGATTGAACTCAGCAAGCTCTACCTCTGAGCTCGACCAGCACTTAGCTCTACCAGCACTACGTTGCTGAGGGCCTCGCAAGGCTGCTCAGGCTGGCTTGGCTTCAAACTTATGATTCTCCTGCCTCAGTCTCTCAAGTTGCTGGGATTATTGGTAGGCACAACTGTGCCAGGCTTAATTAGCATTTCTTTTAATGCATGTGCTTGGTGTTGCCCCAACCTGAGATGGACCAATTAGATGAACCCATTCAGATCTAGCCCCAGCCCCATGATACAGTCTGCTCACCTCTCTCAAAAAGTGACCACATGGAAACAGTTGAATTAGAGTACCTCAATTATTCCATATTCAGTTCTTCTGAATGCTCATAGCTTTCTGACGTTTTGTGTCTAAGACTCTGCCCTCAAAATAGAAAGTAGTATCTAGGATTTCTCAAAAACCAAGTGGGCATTTTCAAGATATGTGCACTTTTAGCATTTTCCCCAAGGTGAAAAATTGGTTGCCAATGATAAAACAGTCTCCTTTTTTCCATATTTACTGTTCTTTTTAAATTTTTTGGTGATTTGTATCTGCAGGTCATGCACCTTACCATTCCATTGTGATGACCACACATATCTCAGTCTGGATCATCTTACTGGCCAAGTTTTCTTGCTTCTTTTTGTAACAGAGAGAGTAAATGAAGAATAGTTAATTCTGGTTCTCTGAAGGTATATGCTCAATGTCGTCTCTTCTGGGTTGGGATCAGCAAATGCCATCCCATCCCAGATTTAGTCCCATTTCTGCTGATGGCTTCAAAACACTAATTCAGGGTCCCTTCCCACAATTCCCTATGAAATAGGCACTCGATTCTAACTTTAGAATGAGAGCCAGAGTTATTGGACAGAGCTAGTGAGTACCTACTTGGAGTTGTAATTCAAGTTCCTTTAACATCAAGGCTTCAGTAGAGATGTTCCCACTGCACTTCTGTAGGGGTCCATCACTGCTTTGTTTGTCCAGGGCCCCAGCCGTATTCATCCCATTTGTCCCTGTCTCTTGCCTATACATCTCAGAGAAGAACCCCCACCTCTTCATATCACCGCTGTAGAATTAAAGGGTCAAAGAATCTTTGATCCAGAGCCTCAGAAGCTCCTCAGTGCAGGAAACACTACTTCTTTAACTGTCTCTGAATTACTCACCTCTCAGGCAGCCTCCTCTCTCTGGAGGCAGGTAAAACAGGCAGGAGACAGGAGCAGCCAGACAACTTCAGCCCTGAGTCAGTGATGACTCCCATTGGCTTCTCCTCCACTGATTAATCACCTCCAATTATGGCTTCTGACTGGGCCTCCATCATTCACATCATCGCCTCCTCTGCCGACCCTCGCCTCCTCCCAACCGGCTGCCTATTTGTCTAAGGTGATGGCTGCATGATGTACTTTCCAGAGTCCCAAAAAGGTACCCCAGCAGCCAAGTGACTCAAGAATAAGGACCCACCCTCTTCCCCCTCACCATCTGCTCTTAGCACCACAAGTCTTCTGGGGCAAAAAAGAAAAGGGACATGAAATTTCTTCCTTCCAGAATCCTATAGAAGACTGAACCCATTAGCTGATTGTATAATATCTGTTGTCCCTCCTCAGCAGTGAATAATAAAACTTGTTCTCATTTCCACTAATTATTCAGCCTCCTAGAGAAGGCTGCCACACACCCTGGTGTGACCTGCAACACCCCCTTGGAGGGTGTCCCATGGCTCCACCCATCCTCTTGCCCTTGTTTCCCTCTCTAGCCTCACATTCACACCTGCCTCCCTTCTATCCCTGCCAAACAAGCCTGGGGCCCATCTGCCTCTGTGGAATTCCTAAGCATCCTCATTTGGCTGGCGGCCCAGGCACATGGGTACCTAAAGGCACCATGCCATCTGCCCGCCTCCAGGGGTATCACACTGGGCCTCCTGCACTGAGTTGCCAGCAGAGGGAAGGGCACATAGCCCCATGGGGCATGGAGGAGGGGGTCTGAGTGCCAGGATATGAAGTACATTTCTGTAGCATGGCACAGTTTACAAAAACTTCCCCAGATGTTGTTTCATCTTATCTTTGTGTAATCACTAGCAATTATTATACAACTATCTTCTAAGAAAGCTTGGCAGTATGATTACACCTGTTTGTTAGAAATAAGGAAACTGAGACTTGACATGCCTGTACAACTCACCCACACTCACTTAACAATTCTGAATTCAGAGCCTGTGTTCTTCCATTTTATCAGAACCCAGTTCTTACACTAGGATTGTGAAATATTCCCCCCTCCCAAAAAAAAAATCTCTGGCAATACATGAGCTTTAGAATTGAACAGCTCTGTGGTTGACTCTCTTTAACCCTGAAGTTTTGTTGTTGTTTGTTTTGTTTTGTTTTAGGGTTTAGTATGTGTGTGTATGAATGTGTGATAGATACTGTTCTGAGCACTTTTCAAGTACAGTTTCAGTTCATTTCACTTCCCCAACTGTTCTTTGGGGCAAGAATTATCCAGATCCTCAACTGCAGCTCCAGGTAGAGGCTTGGGCCACCTAACTCACAAGTACAGCTGGGGTCAGACTCCAGGGCTGTCCTCTTAACCACTCCACTGCCATCTAACTTCTCCAACTTCAAACTGTGTAAACTTGAGCAAATTGCTTGCTTTTTTTGTTGTTGTTCCAATATTCTCTCTCTCTCTCTCTCTCTCTCTCTCTCTCTCTCTCTCTCTCTCTTTCTCTCTCTCTCTCTCAGAGGAGGGTGCCACTGGAAATCAAACCTAGGGGTGCTTTGCCTCTGAACTACACACCCAGTCCTTTTTATTTATTTATTTTTGTTAAGTCAGGATCTCATTAAATTGACTAGGCTGGCCTCCAACTTGCAATCCTCTTGCCTCAGACTCCCCAGTTGCTGGGATCACAGGAGTGCATCACCATAGCCAGCTAATATTCTCATCTTTTCAATGGCAATGGTAGGAACCTTCCTCACATGAGGAAGTAAATGAGGGCTAAAGGAGATAATGTGACTATTGTATGCAAAACATGGAGCCCCCCAATCCCCCCATCCCCCCAACCCTGGCAAAAACTGAATGTGATAGAACAAACTGCAAAAGGAAAAGAGGGCAGGAAAGACAGAATATTGAGAAGGGCTGTGTAAGGGCTCTCCTCAGAGGTCCACAGTGGGGAAAACAGTAGATGGTGGGGACTCTGTGGGTTGGAGCAGGCTCCAGGGCAGCATGTCACATTCTTCCAGCTCATGTTGAACTGTTCCTTTCCTAAGCATCTCTGGAGCCTGCCTGTTCTACCAGTTACTGAAATCATTCTGATTCCAAAAGGCAAAAGCCTCTGTAATTAAGATTCTTACCTACTGGGGACCTTAATCATCTTTGAGAATCTGATAAAAATTACAAATAATTTTTCCAGAAAAATTCACTTGTCCCCAGATACATAAGAATGTTCCTAGAAGTTCAGAATGATCATCAGATCACCAAGGGAGCCCATCTGAGTCCAAGTTGATGAGCCTCTTTTCCATGTAATCAGGAAGTGTCCTTATAATTTTATAATTATTATCATGGCTAAGATTGCCAAATCTTGTCCTTTTGTTTTCCTCTCCAACTTCAAACTAGGCTGTCTCTCTCTCTTTCTTTGTCAACACACAGACACAGCATCCACCCCCACCCGAGCTTCCCTGGACACTGCCCCTGGCCAGTGCAGAAGCTGAAACTGGTTGCGATGGCGATGGCGATGGCTGTTGCTAAGAGAGCCGGGAGGCCAGGGTTGGGGGGAGGAGTGTGGGCAGCCCAGCAGGGCAGCACCTCCCTGCCTTGCGTGTCTGAGCGCCTTAGGCTCTGGTAACGGTGTTCCCAGCTGGCTGCCATGGCAACGGCAGGCTTGGGAAACTATTCATCACAGTCTGGACAGGTTCCCCAGCCTGCACTTGTGCTTTCTTTTCCCTAAGTGGCTAATTGAGGTGTGAAAGGGTCTGCTGTGAGTGGGCAAAGGGGACAAAGGGCAAAGGGTTGGCACTGAGCAGGCCTCCCAAGGAGGCTGAGAGGCCCGGGATGGGGGTTGAGCCAGCTCCCCAGCAGAGGTCCTGACTGCTGGAGAAGCAGCCCAAACACAGAGATGCCCATTCCTCTGCCAGGAACTTCTGTCTGTGAGCTCTACTTCCTTGCCCAAGAGCCAGCAAAAGAAGACCCACCAGTTATGTCCCAGGTAAGCCTGCAGCCAGGTGATACCTGGCGACTTCTAGCACAGCCATTCAAAAGATGTGATGACTGTGGATTTTTCCTCAGGCTGACCAAAAGAGGTTGTATGGGTGAAAGATTGGGAGTGGACGGTCCCTGGGTCTAATGCAAATGAGGCTAAGGGACAGATGAAGTCAGAGGCTAGCAAAGCAAATTAAGGTCTTGTCATAGTCCTGAAGCTACCAATTCACTGGTCTGGTAGTAGATGCTATTTAACATTATTGTCTTCCAAAAGCACCCTCCTTGTTGCCTTTTACTGAGTGGTGATTAAGCATTGTACCTATCTCAATGCAATATTCAAAGCAAGCTTTTTTTTTTTTTTTTTTTTTTTTTTTTTTTTGGTGCTGGGGTTGGAACTTGGAACCTAGGACTTTGTGCATGCTAAAAGCACACTCTACCACTGAGCTACACCCCCAGCCCCAAAGCAAACTTTTAAGTGAAGTATTTCACAGAAGAGGAAAGTGAGTCTCAGAGAGGTAAATAATTTGCCCAAGGTCATGCAGCCACAAAAGAGTAAAAAGCAGACATTTGAACTTGCACCGTCTGCTCACAAATCTCATCTTTCAGTGATATACCAGCAGACAGCAGAGGGGTCAGGTTCATGTGAACATGATCTTTCACCTCTTATGACTAGAAGGAGCACCTGAACTTTGAGGTTCAGTATCCCAGTGATTGTCTCTCTCCAACCACATTGTGAGAGCAGTGGTCCAATTTCTTTAGAAACTAGAATCTATTGCAGTGATCACTTTGCATGGTTGTTTAAAACACACATGTTCCTCTGTGGCCCAGAGTTCTAGCAGCTTATTGGTGATTCCTGTTCCACAAGATCCTCAGTGAGATACATTGGACCCTCCACTGCCTAAGCAGCCAGAGGATCATCTCCTGGAGACTGCCTGATCAACTCTGCTCTCAGAAGGTTCGAGAGCAAAGGAAAGTGGTTGGGCCTGGCTGGAATAATGGAAAGAAAGGCAAGCATTTAGTAAATCTAGAAATCTTAGCACATTTATTTGTTTCACATTCACAATAACCCTGTAAGGCTGATAGTGCTACCACCCATATTATGGAGTGAGAAACTCAGTCCAGGGGAGTCAGGTAACCTGAATCAGGCCATAAAGGACTAATGCCCAAACTTAACTGGCTCTTAAGTCTGTACTGTTTCTATTCCATCCTCTGACCTCCCACAGACATTGGCTGCTCCTCCTGGTCTGGCAAAGTCAGAAATCCCCAATTCTACCTTATAGCTGGGAGTCCATGTAGTGTACCTTCTTCCTGAGGGCTCCCTCGCCCACACAACAGATGGGCATCTTTCTTCCTCTGGTTATTTTTATTTCTCTTTTCCCATTCTTCTTACCCTCCTGGCTCAGTCCAAGCAGGAGAGCAGGAGGAGAGCAAGCAAGCTAGAAGCCAGAATGAGACTCTAAACCCATCTCCTCTAATTAAAAGCTGAAGAGAAGACAGCAGATTCCTCACCTTCCCTGAGGTGCCATCAGGGAAGCCTGGTGATGAGGTTTTGGTCCCCATCCTGGTTGCAATTCAGGGTATGCCTACAAACTTTCCTCTTTGGTCTGTGCTTTCTTGGGGGAAGCTCTCACACCCACAGCCCCTACCAGGATCACAGGGTAAGATGGAGTAAGGCAAGTGAGTGTCATTAGTATACACTGTTTTCATTCTTTGGGAGGGACTCATTCAGCCTTGGTCTGCCCTTCAGTCTCCAAGCCAGAAAGATACCTCAAGCTCAATCTGATTTTAGGATCATGACCTTTTAGGGGATCAGTTCTTAGGAAGTAGTTTGTAATTATGGGAACAGCTCAGAATTGGGAATCAGAAGACCCATGTTCTATTCCCAGTTGTGCCACCAACAAACTTGTTGATCTTAAACAAGTCACTTGGCCTTCCTGGGCCTGGTTTGCAAGAATTGGACCAACTAGTCCAATCTAATATTCCCAAATGCTTCTCTGAGCTCTATAGCTCCTTAAATATAATCCACATCTCCCTGCCCTTAATTGACCAGCCCCAAAGGTATGATGTTCCTCTCCTACCCACACTCAACCAAGAAAGAAAGAGTATAAGGTAGTTTGTTGGTGTTGTGACTTCTTTTCTTTTCAGGTAGGAAGTCAAATTTAAATTTCACCCTGATCAGTACCAAAGCACCGATGCTCAGGTCTTCTACACAATGGATTACATAAAAACAGCTCACCTCTTATTTCCCTCTCTCTTTGTTCCTGCTGTTTTCCAATCACTCCATCAAGTAATATGTATTAAGTGGATGTGTCTGCGAGGCACTGCACAGATATGTAATCCAAAATGACAAGGTCCTTGTCCAAGAGGAACTTACAATTCCATGAGGATGCAATACAGACAGGCGCATTAAAGGCAGCCTGCTGCCCTCATGCAGTAGGAGAGGATAAAGGACTTTTTAATGCCTTTAATGTTTTAGCATTTCTTCCTCCCTCTTTAGTTGTTAATTTTACAGTGCTATCGTGTTTTTGGTGTTGGTCTTCAAGTCAGAAGTCCTGTCTTCTGTCTTCTCATTCAGGAAGGAAGTCAAACTGCTCTAAGACATTAGTACTGGGCTCAGCAGACCCACCATCCTTGCCCTTTCCTGCTGGGTCCTCATTTTTGTACTTTGATATCCCAGCCATCAGGTGTTGTGACATTTCTGCAACCCAAGTTCCTATATCTCCGCAACCTAATGCAAAGGTCTGAAGGCTACAATATCCTAGCAATGACTATGAAAGCAAATGATGGCCTCTTAGCAAGTAGAGCTCACAGAGGCAGTGGAGCTCTGTCTTTTTCCTTCTTGAGGTTCCCTGGACTTTGAGACTTCTCCATGTTCCTGAGTTCTTTCTCTGAACTCCCTCACTTAGCCTCATGGAGGGCAAATACTGCTTGCTGCCTCCTCTCCTTCTTTAGTCCTGACACCCAAACTCTCCATGTTTGCTTATCAATAGCAGATTCTCTAGAGATCTTTATAATGTGTAAAGGGCTTGCACTTATAGTTTCTCATTTAATCTTCTCAACAATGCTTTGAGATGGGTTAATTATTGCTCCTTCGTGACAGATAAGAACCTGAGACTCAGAGAGATTTAGTGAGTGGTCCCAGGCTTCACAGCAGGGGCAACTGAGCTGAGCTAGGACCACTGACCTCTTTTGGAACTTCTATCTCTTGCATAGTCTTATACAATTAAAGTCATATATAATTAAAGGGAGGCCCTGGCTCTTCCTGCACAAGAGCCCATAACTCAACATAATGACATCTGGATTCCATAGAAGGAGTATAGCAGATGAAAGGAACCAAGGAATGATCTGGTGTCCTCTCTGAGAACCAGGCAGAGAGGCCCAGAATAACGTTAGGTTCTTCATCAGTGAGATCAAGGTTAAATCACATAATGCATTTTTGTTTATTAGGGTTGATTCTTTTCCTAGATAAAATTTTAAAAAATAAAAATTTAGGGAAAAAACTTAGGACTTTGGCCTAGGTGCCCCATGTAAAAACTAGAAAACAACTGGTTGTGGAAGAAAAGTCAAGCGGGGGTGACAGAAGTCTCAGGGCTGATCTGCTGTCCTTGGCTAATAGAGGCTATTGTGTGTGGGCAGGGGAGGGAGGTATCAGGAACTCTCCCTGAAGAAGAAGAAGTCTGCCATCTCACAGCTGCTGAGAGCTCCAGAATGGGGCCTCACATCAGTCTACATGGCTAGTGAACAAACCTGTCACAGATGTGTGTAGGGTGGAGGAGCTGAGTCCACAACCCTCATAGTTTTCCTAAAGGAGAAGTGCACAGGAGGTACTGGGGGCTTAGAACAGAGTCAGGAGCCATGGGGGAGGCAGGTGACAGCCCAGCTCCAGTCCATTCTTCATGGACCCTGCTCCTGGCTACCTTCCAACTACTTTTGAACCTACACTGACTCTTTTGGCAGTGAGAAGACAAATGTCAATGGGTCAGGCTTCAGAGTAGGTAGACAGGAAGCAAACACAGGTACAGTGATGAAAAAAGTGGAAGGGACTGGAACTCAAGCATCTAGGGGGAAGAAAAAAGAATAGAAGGGTCCTTGAGGCCAGGTGATAACTAGGTAGAGAAAAGGAATGGAGAAAGCACAGAGGTTGGGGGAGTAACATGGCAGTTAGTGTGTGAGTTCAAGGGGACATAGCAGTCCCCACCCACTCTTGACACTGGTGGCCCATGTGAAACCAATAGGCTGGTGGAAACAAGCAACAGCAGGTGCCAAATTCTGCCACTCACACATCTCTCTCCTTCCCTCTGTTCTATCACTGCTGCCCCTTCCCTTGGGGGCTAAGCCAGGTCCTACTGGGGTTCTTACCCCTCCTGCCCTTGGACCGCTACATTCTATGTCCTTCTGATTCTGTTCATTCACCTGCCACTGTCAAGGACTGAAAATCCAGAAGCTAAGATTCTGATTCCAGCTCTGATCCTCAAATGCTGGGCAGTGCTAGTGGAGTGACTTAGAGTCTGAACACTGCTGTTTCTTCATTTATGAGCCTCCCATGAGAGTTATAAGGGGATAATAGAGTGGATGTAAAAGGATTGTAAAAGCTCCAAAGGATAAGACACTTCGGATACCAAGTTTATTTCCAGGACTGACTCCTAGGTCTCTTTAAGGGGAGATACTCCATGTCCTCTACAATGTCACCTGTCCACAGTGCTGTGGTTCTGTTGTGGGCCTCAAAACACATCACAACTGCTCTGTCCGAATCAGCAGAGGAGACTTTGCAAAGTGAGCTCTGCTTGGGTAGGAAGTAGGTGAGTTTACAGTCACCTTCTAGACAATCTGGACTACTGTCTGAGATAGGATCCTAGAATTAGAGACAGAAGTTTTATTCCTGAAGCCAATCTAGGCTTTTAACATAAAATAATCTAGGTGAATTTTCAAGGAGCCACTGAATATGTATGAGAGGAAGAGAGAAGGGGGGAGGGAGAATATGAATATAGGGGAAAGAGCAAAGAAGCAAAAGGGAAAATGAAGGATAGATAAAGGCAATGGAAGAAAGAAACTGAGACCTCAAGGACCCGGCAGGAATGTGGTTGGATAGAGACAGAGAGAAAGAATGGGGAGAAAAAAGAAGGGAAAAGATTCTGGGAAAGAAATAAAGGAGGCCAGAGGAGCTAAGCCAGGCAGCCGGTGGAGCAGGCAGATGGAACAACAGAGACAGAGAACGGAGCCACAGAGTGGGCACGCAGTGAGGCCTGGCAGCCAAGCCCTGTGGATTTCCGTGGGAAGCAGATGCTTAGATGGGAGCAGCAGCTGATGGTCTCTGAGCACGTGCATCCTTGTTGACTCTAGGCCCATCACAGCCTCCTCAGCAGCCCGCTTAAGCCTGGCGGAGCAACTTGAGTCCAGTGAGGCAGATGAATGACAGCCCTGCCCCTGTGGGGCCTCCATTTCTTTTCCACCATCCTCCTCCAGGCTCCACCCACTCACTGTCTTCATTGGAGGCCTCGTGAATCCCAGGGAAGCCATGAGCTGCCATCTCATGCCCGGAAGGAAGCGGGCTGCGTTGGAGGGGTGAGTGTGAGCCGCCTCACGGTGCTTAGCTCTTCCTGGGGTGGAAGCATTTGCTGGGTGTGCATGCTGGCAGGAGAGGTGAAAAGGGAGAGAAAGACTGAGGCACTGAGCTAGTGCCAAGAGGCTAGGGCTAGTGGGGTGGGGGTTGATCCCCGCAGCACTGCTGGCAAGGAGAGGGGCTACATAGCTCATACACCTCCTTTGGCAAACAACTGCCTTCCCAGACCACCCCTCCACCCCAGTCCCCTGGCTGCCGTGCTGAGGGCATCTGCAGCCCCTTCCCATCATGCAAGCCACCACACTGCCACAGCCTCTTCTAAGCCAAAAGGAGCTGACTGAACCCTGGGTCAAAGAAAGCAGGGGCTTTTCTAGCCTTATTCTCTCCAGCTGCTACATACAGTCCATTTTCCTATCACTGCTGCTGCAGAGAGCAGCATATGGGATTCTGATGTGGATGATACCAAATTTCCTCTGGTATGAAGGAAGCTCAGAAGGGCCTGGGGAGAGAGAGGTTTCTACCAGGACCTAGCCCTCTTCCCAGTCCAAGGTAATGCCCATCACCCACCCACATTGACACCCTTCAGAAATGATACCTGAGAACACTGCAGTGACACTCCCACATCAAGCTCCCAGTATTCCTGGGGTAGTCCTTCACTAGTCCCACATCCAAGGTCAAGGGTTTTTGCCAGTGGTCCCTGAGTGGACAAGAGTCACCAAGTCCTGGGAGGGATTGTGGTAGAGGGAGTGGAAAGGGGACGTGGAGTGCAGTATCAGTGTGCAGACACAATATGAGTGAAAGACAGGTACCATAGGAGCCAGATGGGCTAAGAAGAAACAGAAGTTAAGTAGGAAGAGACGGATAAACAGCAGACACCAAGCAACCAGCCAAGCATATGCTTTGCAAGTAGGCAACACAAGCACCCAGTAGGGTTCAGTTGGGGGAGGGGACATGGACCCACAGGGAGGGGGACATGGGTTTTGCTGGGGGCTTACTGCTGCCTGGTCAGAATTAGTGATGTAATCCTTCTCCATGGAGCCTCAGAAAAATGGAGATGCAGCTAGTGCTGGCAAGGAAAAGAGGCATTTGGCAGGGAGGGGAGAAAAAGTGCTTAGGCTGGTTGCCCAGGGGATCGATCTCAGTGAAAGAAACACAGTCCCAGACTTGAAAGTCTGAATAGCCAGGTGCTATTTCCAAGACCCTGGAGCAGAGACCCCTAAAACTGAATTGGCTTCAGGAAAGGAGTATTAGGAAAGGAGCAGAAGATTACTGCATGCAAACTCGGGAAGTCCTTGAGCACTGCAGGTGCGGGTTTCCCCACTAATGAAGCCCATCAAGGCGGGAGCCCTCAATCTGGGTGATGTCATCCCTTTGAGCTCTAGGCAGGAAGGGGCGGAGCCAGGCTGCAGCTTTGCAGAGTTTGCAGGCTCCACCCCCAGTCCAGTCTCTGCTTCTGGGCCCTCTTGGCCATGGATTCCTGACCAGCACTGCTAGACGCCAGGTGCTGCTGCAGAACTGGAGGGAGGAGGAGGTTCTCCCAGAGTCACCCCTAAAGAAAACAGGTCCTAGACAGGGAATGGATTTATCTTACCTGGCCCATCATTCGCCATATCAATGCTCTTCCCACAATCATTAAGGGAAGTCCTGAAGTTTTGCAGAAGCCCAGTCTCCTGGCACCCCAGCCTCAGCTTCTCCTTTCCCCTAGCATGTCAAGAAATGCTCAAATGTGCTGCCAAGTACCAGGTGTCCACTGGAATTTCTTCTCTGAATACTGATCCATAGAAGAGTAACTGAGGGAGACAAGCAGCATCCAGAGTCTGTTAGTGCTGAGCTAAAGGAATAAAAGCTCTGAGCTGAATCTGAGCCTGTTCTAAGCCCTAAAGCCAGCCAGCACTCCTGCAGAATGGTCCCTTCACCTCTCACATGTTTGCAGTGGACATAAGCCAGCCTTGTCCCAGCAGCTGGCTTCTTTCCAAAGCTGGCATTGGCCCCAGCTTCCTGCCTCCCTTCGTCTTTCCCTAGCTTGTACTAGCCTCTGTGGCTTGGAGCCTTAGGGTCTCTGGACTGGGCAATAAAAATACCACGCTACAAGCAGATCTTATGTTTGGAGCTTGAAGTGTCCATGTGCTAGATATTGAGGTGCTAGTGGGAATTGCTTCAGGCAGTCCCATACCTACCTAAAGTAGCACAGGTGCAAGAACCAGCCCCAGTCTGATCTGTGAAACATCACACCACAGGCCTTCTTGTCTGGACTCAGCTGCTTGGCACAGCCCCAGTGCCCAGGGGCAGAGAGTAGCTTTCCCAGGTGCAAGCCCTCAGAAGCCTGGGAGCCAGGCCCACGTGTACCCACGTGCCCGGGGCAGATGCTCAGCTCAGTGCCAGGACCCTCTTCGTCTTTACCAAGCCACTGACTCTATATGCGTGATGTGTCTGGGGCAGACAAAAGTGAGGATGAGTGTAACAGTAGCAGGAGGAAAATAGAGTCTGAGTAAAATTTCTACTTTTTAATTCGTTGAGCCCTGGACCAGGGTTCTCTTGGCAAGATCAGCACCAGGATCAATAGATATCAAGAAAATGGTCCCTAATTTTGCCAGCTCATGAACTTTACATATGGAACAAATCACCCTAATTGTCCACATTAGCATGCATATTACACTTTCCAGGCTGCTTTCTTATACATCGGATTTGATTCTTTTAACACTGCCATGATGAGGATAAAGCAGATAGTAGTTTGATTTAGGGATAAGGAAATTGAGGCAGGAATTGATTATTTATGGAAAGCCTCACAAAACCCATGAAAGTAGACAAAAATAAGTGAGTGAAATAGTTTATTATGAACACCACTAAGCTGAACACTGGGGCACCTAAACATCCAGTAAACCTTGCCCTGTGTCACACTGCTTCCCATAATCAACTTAAAACAAACACACACAGTAAGTGAGTAGGGGCTGATGTTTCCACCCAGATTGCTGCTTGAAGAAGGGATGAGAAAAGAAGAGCAGAACTCTCCTTTTATGATGTGATGAAATGAGTTGCCACCTGACCTAGGCCTGGATGAAGGGTGTGGGACTTGGGATGGAGAGAGGGGGTCTGTGGCCAATGGGTGTGGCCTAGATGGAGGGCATGGGGTGTGCATGGTCTGTTTGGAGGGGGTGAAAATGGGGGTGGTGTGAAGGCTATTATTTCTGTGTGCACACCATGTGCCTTTAGGACTGCATTTGTGCTTAGGTGTGTACCTGCGTGTATATTTACATTGTATGTGTTTATAAGGATATGTTAGGAAAGGGTTTATGCACGAGTTTGAGATAATAATTGATACTACAACATATAACACATATTGACTGCAAATGCCTGTGCCTAAAGGATAGAAAAGGAAAATAAGAATAAATTTGTGTGAAGATGTGAGTAGGGTCTATATATATTTTTGGGGGGTGCCTGTAAGAGAAAAATTTTACAGACAGGGTCAAGAATGTGTATGGGCACATTTGTGTGTTTGGATGCACATGCATAATGTGTAGGAAAGAGTGGATACATGTTTAAAGAACGCTAGCATCATGTCAGAAGGGTTTTCTCCAGGGATCCCTGGCAAGATTCTATCCTTGCAAAGAGATTCTTTGAGGGCCTCCTACTCAGGACAAATGGGTGACTGTGCCCAGGCCCGGGCAGCTCTAACAGAGCCTCTGTGACCTTGTAGCACCTCCTCTTTCACTTTACTCCCCTCCCAGTTCCTCAGAGAACCAGGAGAAACCTCAGTCATGGATAGATCAATTATGGCTAATAACATTTAAATTCTGGCCTGGAGATGCTGAGGAGGCCCTGGGAAAGAGGAAGGAAAAGGTGGCATGGATTCCAAAGGAGGGACTTGGAGTTATCAGATCTTTTGTTCAGATCCTGAA
This sequence comes from Glaucomys volans, assembly GCA_020662805.1. Taxonomy (NCBI): domain Eukaryota; kingdom Metazoa; phylum Chordata; class Mammalia; order Rodentia; family Sciuridae; genus Glaucomys; species Glaucomys volans. Next base: position 962,740 of record JAJEJO010000775.1, read on the forward strand.
GGGTCCAGTCCCACTCTCCTGGATGCCTGAAACCTAATCCCAGTCCTCCTGAGCCCACCCCATTTGTGTTGAAGCAGTGACTAGGCCAGAAGGCTTGTGCTCTGGGGGTGACAAGAGAGCCTCACGTCCACATTTCTGAGAGCCCTACAGGGAAGCAGCCCATTGCACCATGGAACAGACAGGTTACCATTCTCTACCTTCCCAGCCGGTGCCCTAACCAAAGAACCAGTGAAGACAGATCTCTCAGCAGTGTGACTCTGGCTTTCCTTAGTGCCCCTTCCTTGACAGATGTGGGCCCCTAATCCTGGGGAAGCAGAGAGCCCTCCCACTCCCACACACTCAGCCTTCTATGCAGGGAAGCATCCACAGTCAGCACAGAACTCACTTCTCTTCCATCTCCAGGTGTTCTGGTTGTGCTGAGACTTCTTTCCCTGTGGAACTGAGATTTATAAGGCTGTAACCCCTGCCAGAGCAAAGGCAGCATCAGCTTTAATCACAGAATGGGGTGCTAAATCTTAAGGCCTCTGCAGCCTTGGCCCCAGCAGTCAGCCTCAGCCACAAGGGGAAGAGTGATCTCAAGGAGGAGGGCAGAAGTCTGGGGATGGGCAAGAGCACAGACAGCGAGGCCCTTGAGGGCAGCCGGAAGTTCTTTCCAGGGCCCCAGCCCCCACCCCCTGGGAAGTCTACAGTGCCAGAGGAGGCAAGGCTCTTTCTTCCTCTTCACCCTCAGTTGAGGGCACACCTGTTATGTCAATGTAGCAGACATTCAGGGCACAATGGAAGAACTGGAAGGTACCTATTTCTGTGTCCTTACCCTCTCTCCCTTTTCACAAACAAGATACCTGGAACCCCAAATAAGGGAAGTGATTTGCCAAGGTCACAGATTCATTTAGGGGCCACATCAAGATTATAATTTATTAGGATTTTTGTAATTTTTTCCCACCATTTGGTGGAACTTAGAAATATTGAAGAAGGCTAGACAGTGCCCACCTTCCACTAATCTGTACTGGTAAGACACTATGATTAAAATTCTGCTGCATAACTCTTGTCAGGAAATGCAATGATATATTCAACCAGTGTCAGCTGGAGCAGTTGCCTCCAACAACTAAAATAGGGACTCTAAGCCCAAAGTCCATGCTTGAGCTTCCTGGAACTCATAGTCCCTTGAGTTGTAGGCAGGTTTTGGAGTGTCTATGCTCTGGACATTTTTCTGAAGAGGGGTCTACAGCTTTACAAAGGGATTGACAAGGACAGGGTTGAAAATCATTGTTTTAAAGCATCAGGAATCTAGCATTCATAGAAATCAGAGCTTAACAATCAGTTGCTAGGCACCTTAGCAGCATTTAGGGACCTAAAAGAGTTGAACTATTGTTTCCTAGTTTTATGAGTAGATACTTTGCTGTAGGAAAAGGCTTCTAAGCTCAGGAATATAAATTCCTCAAAGGTGGGGTTCTGGTCCCTTTTTTTACCTATTTAAGATATTTTAGAGCCTGGGTCTATGCCTGGACATAATGGGTGAAAATACAAATTCGATAATTTGATTTATTAATCTGCTCAGTAATTCTCTCTCATGACTACTCCTACTTGATCTCCAACAATCGCAAGAACTACAGTCATTAAGGGACCCCTGTGTCAAGAATTACAAGAATTATTTTGTAATTTAATATTATACTTCAAGACTTTTCCCCTATACTATTATAGATGGACCATCCTGGGAAATCAAGGCAGTGCAACCAACTCCTGAATTCAGACCTCATGGCACAGCTTATGCTGTACTCCACAATTGTCCAAGTGTCTTCAAGAAGGCTGAGGCTTTAGAGGTAGGGGAGGTCTCTGGGGATGGGAAGCGGATGCAAATTTGCTCATCTGCCTTGGGATACTAGCAAACAGAAAAGGACTGAAAAATTTCCAGTCTTAGAGTCTACACCTTGGGAGTCTGCATTCTCAGGCATAAAAAGAGAAGATTCCTAAATCAGACGAGAGAGGGTCAGGCTGGATCTGGGCTGTAATTCCTCCGCCTCTGTGTAGATTCTGTTTGCCCCTCCCTCCCTTGCCCCACTTTGCAGCCTTCACAGCAGCTCAACTGTTAAACCCAAGGAGAATTAAGAAGTGGGGGTGAGTGGGTTGCAGAGAGAAGCTTGTCCTGGGACAGAAAGAGGCCCTTTATGAGGAGGGAAGAGGAGAAGCAGGTTCTCAGGCCTCCAGCTGGGCCAGCCCTCCCTTTGCTCTGGCCTCACCCACAGTAGCTGGAACCTCCCATGGAGAGCTGAGCTCTGAGAGGCCGGTGGACAGCTGCTGCTTCTGTCTGGAGCTAAAAATAGCCTCCTCTCTGACCATGTCCAGTCCTGGCTGGGTTAGAGCTCTGAAGAGAACTCAGAAGAAAGGGATACAAACAGTGAGGCAAGAAACAGTGCCCATAAAGTGTGCAAAGACCAAGTGAGACAAGGGCAGAGAAGGGACAGACTTGAGGCCTATATCTCAGCTGAGGTTTTCAAAAACTCCTCAGAAAGAAGATAGTGTTCCTCACCCCTGAGTTTCTGATGGGAAATGAGTCATGTAGAGATTGTGCAGAATGACCTGAGTCATGCCTAATATCCAACATTAATGCAGTGCTCATACACACCAGGCACTGCTTTAAGATGTTAGAGGACCTTGTAATGTACCTATTGGTATTGTTATTTCCTTGACAGTTGAAGAAAGGAAGGCCCAGAGACATTGACTCACCGAATTCACACAGCCAGAAAGTAGGGCTGGGTTCTACCTTGGGCAATCTGAATGAAGAGTCCACATGCCCCGCCACAGCCTGGGCCACAGCTGAGATCCCAGCCCAGACAGGGCATGAAGAGGCTGAAGAAGTAGAAATGGAGTCCCAGAGTTGTCAGCACCAAGTGAGATGGGTCTTGTGACCACAGGTCCACCTACTAGAAGAACTCATTATAATTCTAGACTTGTGACATGTTCCTAGGCCCAGATCCCTTGAATTTGCTTCCACTTTTTAGGTAAAACCTCTCTAGATGCCTGTTCATGCTCCCATTCCCTGACAAGGTGGCGGGACATGATGCCCAAGTGACTCCACGGGTGTGGGACACTGAGAAAAGCAGCTAGAGTCTGCCCAGGCCCTTAAGAAACCATGAGAGTATAGGAACAGTGCAGGAGGGCCAGCTAAGGGTAATTGGAGAGGAGGTTATTTAAATGCTTAGAATAAAGCAGATTATGATTTCACAAAGACTGCATGAAAGTGGTAGAGGATAGAGGGAAGGACACATGGAAAAGAGAGAAGGAAAGTAGGAGACAAAGAGGAAAAAAGAGAAGAGAAAGAATGAGAGAAGAAGGGAATCCTCAAAGATAACTGTCAACCTGGTCTTTCTCAACTAGCAGAGCCTCAGAGAAGGGTGGCCAGTCCTGCTGAGCTGAAATGGAGATGAAGAGTGCAGAGGCAGGGACAGAGCCCCAAGTCAGAAAGAGTGGGAAAAGGAGAGAGGTAGGGTGATGGCTCCAGATAAATGCACAGAAGCCTCTGTTGAGCTTGCCTAATGCAATTAACAAAGCACATTCATAAATCTTGCATGGCGTCCGGAGCTGTCTCCTCTCCTCAAGTGCAGAGGTCAGCTCCAGAGATGCCCTGCAGAGGGTTGTCTGACCTCTCTAACATCTGGACCTCCTGAAGAAAGCAGGATAATCTTGGTAGGACGGCAAGACTATCGCTTTCTTCCTGTGCCCCATTGCCAGGGTGGAGGGGAGACCGAAAATACATAAAAACCAGAAGAGGTGGGGAAAGGGGAGATGAATTTACATTTGCATATGTATTTGCAAGGTGCTGGCCAGTAGTTAATGCCTTCTGCGCTCATTGTGCAGAGGTCCACAGAATCACCTTTTAGAGGGTAATTTTTCCTTGGAGGACAGAGCAACAGAGAGAATATGAGATCGAGGGCACCTGTGTGGTGGTGTGAGCATGACTTGTCAGTATGTTGGTGTTTGTGTTTGCATGTGTGTGTCTGTGTTCAGTCTGGAAAACTGGTGACTCACATTAACAGGGAGCTTTCTGATCTGGAAAGCTTGTATTCAGCTATTTTTATCTTCTCTTGTCTCTTGGCCCTTTTTTCTCCCTTGTCTTTCTCAAATGGGGGCTATGAATGCCCTGTGTGTGTGTGTGTGCGCGCGCGCATGCTAGTTTAAAGCTTGGGCCCAGAAGTGGTTACCCACTTGAGGTGCAGAAATATATATATATATATATATATATAGTCTCTGTGGGTGCATACAGGGGATGCAGTCATGATACACATTATCATGTTCTGTATGCACATGTGCATTCCTTGCACACATGCAAGCACAAAAAGGCCAGGAAGGTCCCTGGAAGTATATAGCTCACCTGCCCAAACTCTCTGATGAGGGTTAATATGTTCCTAAACACTATGTATACTTTACTTCTATAACTGCCTCCCCCATCACTCATGGGAGTATGCTTTACCCACTTCACACCAACCCAGGTGGACACACTCACATAAAAACATGGTCCATTTCCACCTCACACCAACGCTGGTGCCGATACTCACATGAACACACAGCTACAGGCACTGTTCTAGGCCTCTGTCTTTGGGACAGGCCCTGGTCCCCATGTCCTCTCTCTTCTCTGCCCATTTACCTTCTTCCTTATCCAAAAGTTGTTATATCTTGTCTGGCAAGTCACAGACTCTGCTGATGGTCAACAGAGAATAAAAAATTTCAGCTACTATGCTGGTCTCCTGTTACTCATCCCAGCCCCCCAGCTCCTTTGGCCCTGAGTCACCTCTCCCCAGGCTAGCAGTTGTATAGCTATGTGGGGCCTTGAAATGCCTAGAGGCTGGACAGAGACTGAATGTTACCCTATTCCTGTGAACTCTGTTTCCCTAGCCTGGAAAGAGGGAGAAGGGAGAATGAACTCTGATGGCCATCAGCTTCAGGAGCCAGTGTGTACCCACCTGGGATGGACTATATGCTTCAGGGTTCTGTAATGTCTGGGGGTGCCTGGACCTTGGTTCTGTGTTTATGTGACCATATGTACATCCCAATGTCATAGCCTGTGTTAGTCAGCTTTTCATCACTATGACCAAAATACCTGACAAGAACAGCTAGAAAAGGAAACATTTATTTGGGGCTCACAATTTCAGAGGTTCAGTCAATGGTCTGCCAACTCCACTGCTCTGGGCCTGAGATGAGGTGGGGCAGCATGATGAAAGGGCATAGCAAAGGAAAGCTGCTCAGTTCATGGCAATGAGGAAGGGGGTCGGGAGAAGCCAGGGACAAGATACAGTCCAAGGGCACATCCCCAGAGACCTACTTCCTCCAGCCACACCCTACCTGCCTATAGTTACCACCCAGTATTCCATTCAAATTATTCATCTAGCCAATAGATTTATAAGTTGCAGCTCTCAGAATTTAATAATTTCACCTCTGAACATTCCTGTATTACCTAACACATGAGCTTTTCAGGAGATAACATGTATCCAAACCATAACATTGCCTATAAGTGCACACAGCATGTGACTACTGCCCTCAAAGCCACTGTACTCATGGGGCTGACCATACTGCCTGTCTTCACAGAGGCCTTCATGTTGTGCACTGGCCCACAGCAGCACATACTGGCATGCACACACTCTGAGAAGATTGCATGAGAGATCAGGTGGGGTAATCAATTGTTACAGGTGACTGTAACAATGGTGACAGAAGCAAGTCCTGAGCTTCAAGACCAGTTTATTCATAGCTCAAAAGTCCCAGCCAATCGGGCTGAAATCCAGCTGGATATTGCCCCTTAATCCACATCCTCTGCTGAGGACCTATCAGTGCAGAGGAGGGACACAGGTATCTTGTTTGTCTTCCCAGAGTCCTTGTGGTCCTGGTATCCAAGTGGGCACTGGGCACCAGGTCCTGGAGAGAGCCAGCCATCTGTCCACCCACTCACTTCATTCCATTCCACAAATATCTGGGGATTACATGCTTTGTGTAAAGCCCTGAGTTGTCATTACAAAGAGCAGGCCTGAATTTCTGCCCCTAGATCTCTGCCTTCAGATAGACTGGCAGGGAAGAAGACGTCTGCACAATTAGCCATGACAGAATATGCCCCCTAGGCTGTGTGTGCTCTTGGCTCAGGAGGAATAATTACCTCCGGCTGGGGCCTTCACAAAGAGCAAGGTAGAGGTTTTTGCCTGGGCCATAGGTAATGAATCAATTTCAGTAGGTCTGGGGAGAACTCTTCACATGGGGGAACTGGGTATGGTGTTGGGGGATGTACAGGGTTCAGGGGAGAGAAATTAGATCTTACCAGTAGATGACCAGGGCACAAGCCCTGCCTTGACTAGTCTCTGACTTTGGGACTCTCACCCCAAGTTTTGAATTATCTGCCTCTCTTCTTACCTTACCTGGAAAGAAAAAGTCTGTCTTTTTTTTAAAGTTCCAGATACTTTCTAAGTGGATATCATCTGAGCATTTGTAAAATGGGGATATTAATAGGACCTACCCACAAGGATGCTCTGAAGATTGAATGAGAGGCTTTATGAAAAGCCATTAGCACAGAGGTAAGTAACTATGTGCTATTGAAGTCATTATTAGTCTATTGTATAGACTAACAGTGATTCTCAACCAGTTTTGTCTCCTATAGGACATTTGACAATGTATGGAGACATTTTTGGTCATTGCAACTATTAGAGGAAGGAGAGGGACTGTTACTGGTATCTGGAGGATAGAGGCCTGGAATGCTGCCAAGTATCCTACCATGCATGGGATACCCCTACAATTATGGATAATCTACCCCAAGATGTAAATAGTGCACAGGTTGAGAAACCCTGTCCAAGGAGTTTTATGTTCTCCTAAAGTTTTATGTTCTCCAACGAATTGATGTTGATATTTAAGCAAGGAATGACATAATAAAATCTAAATTTTAGAAAGAAAACTGGAAAAGTTGGGTATAACTTGAGAACTTGATTGGGAGGCACTGCAGATATGCAGATAAACAAGATCTGGTGGCTTGGAGTGGCAGGGAGACTAGGAGGATGGCACATATTCAAGGGCCTTGACAACAGGAAAATGGAAAAAGCTTGCTAAGTGATGGGGGATGTAAGGGACAGACACAGGGCATTTGGGGGGATTCTGAAGCTTGTAGCTTGGGGGCTTGGGTGGATGCTGATGTTGTCCTTCAATAGCTAATAAAGAGAAGACTCCATTTGGAAACTGTGTTCCCAGGGGCTATATGTGAGGGGGAAGCAGCTCTGATAATCTTGACCTGAGTCATACCCCTCTAGTCCGTCATCTCCCACTCAAGGAACCAATCTTCAGGAGACCCACAACCATACCCATAGATGCTGAGAAGAGATGGGCATCCAACTGTACCATTTCTTTCTCCTTTTCTGGTATAGTCATTGAATTAATGATGACAGTGAGGAACTGAAAGAAGGAAAATCTCCCAAGGACCCTCAGCAGATAACCATAACCCACAGCTGTCCTCTCTTGATGTTCAGGGCATGTCATATCCTTTATGTGATAGTAGTACCTGTGGCTGTCATGGGCAGAAAGGAAGGACTCAGGAAGTCCAGGGCAGATTCGATCAGCATATAGAGTGAGTCTTCTTATAACCCCAGTTCCCACTGAAAACTGAGCTCTGAAGACAAGTTTTATGAGAATCAGCAGGAAGTCCCAAGCAGTTAGTACCTCAGCATGAACCTGGGATAATCTGGTCTTGCACTTCGTACTGGGAAAGATACTAGAGCAATTTAAGATGTTGGCTCCTACTCTCACAAATATTACTACTTCAATTAGGCCAGCAAGACTGACAGGTGGAAAATAATCAAAAGACAAAGACAAAAGATAACTAAAGAAGTCCTGGGCATAGTATAAGGAGCAGTAGATAGGAATTAGACCAGAGTTCCATCCCAGTGCCTTGGGCTGAAGCAAGATTTTGCCTCCCAAAGCTCCAGCTACCACCAACTAAGTCATCATGCCGATTGTGTGTGGTGATGGCACTTCTGATTGCTTGGGCACTGTGTTGAGGAGGATCGTGAAGTAGTATACAGGCTTATCAGGAGTGATGTGGTCTACTGGTGATTGGTGACGACCGCAGTGGGTACCAGAAGGTATCCTGGCCATGTGGTTGCTGTTTATTAACTACTACTGATTCAGAGCAATGGATTGGGGTCATTTCTGAGGACTCTTCCAGCTCTCAAATTCTGAACTTCTATGATGTAAGTGTAAAATTTCAAGACACTGACTGGAAGCACAGTGAGGCAGAGATTTGTGTGGGTTGGAATGATCAGGGAAGGCTTTGGGAAGGAGGCGGCACTTTGGTGAGGCCTTGGAATGGGGGTGTAAGTAGTTGTGTAAGAGGTGGGAGGACATTTATGTGCATGAAAATGGGGCTGAGCATGGGCTGTTCTCCATGGAGGAAGGAGGAAGCCAGCATTGCTGGGGCACTCTCTGTGGTCAGGGCAGTTAAGCTTAGATATGTGAGGCTGGTTATGGGTAAAAACAAGAGCCAACATTTCTAGAGAGCTTTCCATGTGGTACACCACAGAACAAAAATGGTATTCAATGCATTAATTATCTTTTCCAAGCCTTAAAACTCATCTATCTGCAAGGTAAGTACTTGTTACCAGCCTTCCTTGTAACAGTGGAAACAGAGCCATTCTGTGACTTTCTGAAGGTCACCCTTCTTGAAGGTAGTAGAAGCCAGCAATCAGTACAGGCAGTATGGTTCTCTCTGCTCTGTGGTCTCCTGTTTCCTAGAACCTTGGCAATGAGAAACCCCAGTGATGCAACTGAGACATTGTATCTGATTCTGAGGATTCTGAAGTCCAGAAAGAGGGTGGAAAGAGCTGTAGACTGAGGAAGGAAGACTGTACTATTTGAGCAATCACACAAACTGATCCTAGTCAAGAACAGAGTGGAGTGGACACAGATCACAGGCAAGTGCTAAGTGCCATGGATTGTGGCTCATTTGAGACTTTCTGGAAGTCTTAAATAATCTCTTTGAAACAGTGGGAAATGTCCCAACATTGTGGGGAAAGGCAGGAGTGAAATGCCGGAGACTTGGGGGCTCAGTGTGGGAGAGGGTGGGAATAGAGCCTATCAGGGTCTCATCACAAACTCAAAGGCAGAAGGCAGCAGAATAAAGATCTCATTTCAGACAAAGCTTAGCCCTGCCTTTGCCCATAGCCACAGCCTCTGGCTGTCTCCATGCTGTCCCTGCCTGGCACCTGGTGGTGCACTGGGGAATTTCTGTCCTTTCTCCCTCTTTTGCTAGCCCTTTCTCCTTCCTTTGCAGGTTCAGAAGCAGCTCCAGCCTCAACATTCAGTTTATACTCTCAGTTCAGTGGGACCCAGAAAGGTCCTAAACAGGAGGAGAGACTATGTCTTCTCTTGCTTTGATCATTCTTCCACCATTTTGTCCCAGTCCACCAACAGTACCCATGTATGCCAGCATGGCTTAGAAATCTAAGGATGGAAAAAAGTCAACCTGGGAATACCCCATACTCACCCACAACCTCCCTCTCTGCTCCCACTTCTTACCTTTCAATTTCCAATCCCCTGCAATCTAAAGACCACCTGGAGGGCCTCACTACTGGCTTTTCTGTGGAACTTCCTGACATTGAGGAAGGGCCAGGGCTATGACATTGGGCTGAAAGATCCAAGAAACCACCAGCTATTCCTCCTCTTCCTTGCTCGTTTGGCTAAGCTCTCACTCTTGTTGTTCAGCATATGCTCATTGACAAAAGGCCTGATCTTATAACTCTGTCCAAGAGTACTTTCTCCTTTCTGGACCACTGGCCAGGAAGGCCACCTCACTGCTAGGAAATTCATCTTCATTTTCCAGCTTAGTTTCTCATTTATTATTTTGTTTTAGGAAGTAGCTGGGCATGATACTGCAATAACTCCATTCTTTAGTGCCCTACCCTCAACAAAATCAATGCCTCATCTTATCTTTGTCAAAGCTATAGCCCCAAATCAGGTGCAGTGGAGCATCTGTAATCCCAGCTACTCAGGAGGCTGAGGCAGGAGAATCACAAGTTAAAGGCCAGCATGAGAAACTTAGACCCTTTCTCAAAAATAAAATTTAAAAAGGCCTGGGGATGTAGCTCAGTGGTAGAGTGTCCCTGGGGTCAGTCTCCAGTATTAGAACAAAACAAAACAAAAACAAAGCTATGGTCCCAACTTCTTGGACCTGAAGCAAAAGAAAAGAGAAGAAGAGAAAGGGAGGGAGGGAGGGAGGAAGAGAGGAAGAAGGAAAGAAAGAGAGAGAGAGGAAAGAAAGAAAGAAAGAAAGAAAGAAAGAAAGAAAGAAAGAAAGAAAGAAAGAAAGAAAAGGAAAGCTTTCCTTCCAGCTAGTAACACAGGAGGACAAGCCTGGGCTACTTCAGGATGCCTTTGGCTATCTTGAAGAGGCCCTATGATAGGTCCCACAACTCTCCACAGATCTCTGGGCATTGCTAATTTTTCCCAATGGTCCCAGTAGCCAGGTCCCCTCAGTCAGGTGAATCACCAGCATCCTTGCTCCTGCTAGACTAGGAACCTCTCTTCTCAATTGCTTCTTTCTCTTTTTATGTGTGGTTGCCCGTTTACATGCACACAAACACATATCATTTTGGGCCCTATCTGGAGCTGTCACTGACAACTCAAGTTGTGATAGGCAAATTGGCTTTCATGTCAGAAACAGGAAACCCAATGATGCATCTCTTTCTGCCCAAAGAATGAGGAGATAAGAGAACAGAGATAGGCTGCATCTGCCAGCAATATTGAAGGGGAATTGCAACTAGAGAAATGATCACCTGCAGCTGCAATCCATGAAGACCCAGGGGTCCTCTTTGCTATGGGCATGGGAGGGGGGTGGCGGGGGTTACTTCATCCTCATTCCCCTGTCAGATATTGGACTAAATGAGAGGGATGGAACACTTCCAGAGGGCATTGGGCTGTTCCCTGGGGTTTGCTAAGACCACCTAAACTCTTTTCTAGTGGGGATAAAACATCTATGGCCTGGGTTGGGGGTATAGCTCAGTCGGTAGACTGTCTGCCTCGCATGCACAAGACTCTGGGTTCAATCCCCAGCACCAAAAAAAAAAAAAAAAAAAAAAACCAAAAAACTATCTATGGCCTTTAGCCCCAGCGTAATGTATCACAAGGATAAGGCAAGCCTCCTGACCCTGCAGTTAGGAGGGGCTGGAGAAGAAAAAGCTGTTTTAGGACGACTGGCAGCCATTCTGATGCCATCATACTCTTGTTGCCTGTAGAATGAAGTCCCAGTTACATAAAGCTCCAGCTGACTTGGTATAAGTTATGACTAAGAAAACTTTCCAACTTTGCAAAGACAGTTGGTGATCCTCCACCCTCCGCCCATCAACTGGTGAAAACTACCCCCACAGAGAGGCAAGCAGAGATGAGGGCTCCTAAGCTCCCCGTGGCCCTGACTCATCGCACACATAAACACTCCCCAACGCTCTTTCCCAAAACAGTTCCCCTCCCACCCACCCACCCTCCTACCAGGGCTGGGTGACAAAAATGAACACCCCAGAGATTTTGCCAAATTCTGGGCCAGGGAACATAAAATTACCCATAGAAATTGGGAGGAGCAGACCTCCCACAGAAGCAAACAATGTCCACTGGAAGGAAAATCACCATTTGACTTACATGATCACTGTATTGTTTTCCAAACAACTTGGACTACTTTCCCTTAAAAAAGAGCTCAAATCTCTAATCATAAAATATTAGAACTTAAAGGAATCTTAAAGGCCATCTTTAATGCCTCTCTCTTTTTCTGTTTTCATGTACCTACCTATCCATTTTATTTTTTACTCTATCTGGTTATTCATCAAATAGTTGCTGAGTTCCTACTGGAGACACAACTTCGTTTCCTCAAGGAGCTGTCCTCTAGTGGGTAAGAAAACTAGTGAAAAGACAGTTGAGTGTGAGAAGCAGTATGGCAGGAATAATGAATGTTCTAGAAGCATATCACCCAACTTGGGAGCGTGGAGGGCTTTCATGGAGATGTACAGGGAGGAGAATTATATTTTTAAATTGAGCTATGAAAAAGAAGAAAATTCCTTTTGTTCAGTGGGAGGTCTGTTCAACTAGAACCATGTTCAACTCATACTATGGTTTGAGAGACCATTTGTGAAGATGAATATGCATGGTTTTAGCAGACAGAGTTTACTGCCAAATAAAGGAAAGTAAAGGTACAAATAACTTAAATGTACTATGAAGCACCAGATTATGCTCTCATGAGCAGGATCCATGCAGTTTCAAGAAGGGTTTTAAGAGAAGGAGAAGGGAACTTTCCAGGTGGGAAGATTAGAAAAAGCTCCATGGAAGAGATGGAATTTGAATTCACCTTGAGGATGGATAGGATTTAGAGACACATATGGGATGGGAAAGACATTCCAAGTCAAAATAAAGATACTAGCAAAGCAGCTTAGTGAATAAAGATAATTAGCAAATAAAGATATTAGCAAAGGGATATAGCTTAGAGGTAAAGCACTTGCCTAGCATGTGCAAGGCCCTGAGTTCAATCCCTTGTACCCATGTATGTGTGCACACACACACACACACGCACACCCAGAGAAAGTAATGTGAAGCCCAGAGAAGTGAAGCAAATTTCTCAGAGTCCTTCTGAATTCAACTATAGTGTTCCTTGGACAAGTAACACATGAGTTTTTCCCCCTTGGGATGATATGTCCCCCTCCCTGCTGGAGGAGTGCTTTAGCTGACTCCTCCATCCCTAAAGGGTCTCTCCATGCAAGGAAAGCAGACTCCAGGTTAGCTATCCAGGCTACTCTCCTCCCTCTTCTGCATTTTTTGTAGGAGTACATAAATCCTCATAAGAGGGTAGAAAATCACCCTAAAGATTGAGTTAGGGTCTCACTTTGGCCATTCTGGGTCCAGTATGAAATATTTGGAATTCCCATAGTTGTTTTCCTTTCTTCTTCCTTGCCCCCACCAGAACACACTGACCTATAGTTTTAGCATTAACCCTTTGTTGTTTCAGGTACATGCTCAGTTCTGGGCTCGTGTTCACATAGGAGATTGTTTATAAGTGCAAGTTCCTAAAATACTGAGACACTTTTCAAAGAATTCCCTGAGCAGTCAGCGTACAACACCAGAAAACTTGGGATGGGGGTTGGGAAGAAATATGGAATTGTAATAGCAAGAATCAACCACAAGGTGGTGCAGTGAGGCTGGAGAAAGGAAGGGCCAGGGTAGGAAAGGGGATCCTCCTGTATCCTGCAGCAACCACAATGAGAGCAGGCTGGTCAGCTCTCTTCCAATAAGATTCTGATTAAGTTCCATTCTGGAACATGGGGGAATACTCACAGAGCCAGTTTTTCCTCTTTGTGCTCCTCTTCTTTTGTAAAGCATCTATGATTAAGAGCAGGACCCAGGGACACCTGCAGGCCACTACAGTTGTGTATTGCTCTGTAAAACCATCCCTCAGATGGAAGAGGGAGCAGCCTGTGCCAAGAGCTGAGAGACTCTGCTAGTGACAGGAAGTGTGTGTGTGTGTCCTTGAGGTTGGAGTGACTGGTAGACAGGGTTAAAGATGGTTTTTTTCTTAGTCATTTAATGAGCTTCTTGGAAACAAAACCTGAGTTTTGTTCCTAAAGGAAGCCACACCCTGGAAATCTGCTGTTTCCCCAGCATTGGATATTTTGAGGGGCTATCCTGAGAGATGGTTTGAATACTTCTAAGATGCAGAGGAAAGCTTCCTTTCTGTTCTTCATCCAAAACGCATCCTACACATAGACTATGCAAATAAAAATTTTCTCCCACTTTAGTTCATATCTGTTGTTAAATACACATTCCTACAAATTTCCTTTTACAGACACTTCTCAACAGTTTTCGGCAAAATTCTGCTTAAAACACATCTATGCACACACACACACCAGGATAGACACAGTGTAATGCAGAGACAAAAATAATCTCATGCAGTTTGAGGGCAGAGTACCATTTGACCTTGGAGTGGAGCATTTGTTTCCTTCTTGTGTGTGCTGGTTCTGAGCTCAGCCTGGAGAGATGAAGAAGGAGAAGGAAAAGAAGAAATGGAGGAGAGGTTCTCAGAGTCTCATTTGCAACCTCTGCAGCCTAGCTGGAGAGCAAAAAATGCATGAGGGAGGCTTTGATTTGGTATTTTCTGTGAAGTCAGAAGAGTGAAAGGAAGAGTCACTCAGAAGAAGCTGGTTTCAGGAGGGCTGGGGAAGGCTTGCCTCAGACCTTTGCACTTAAGTCTTTGTAGGGCAAGAAGGGGTCACAGTGTTTGTTGATGCAGGAAAGAGGTGGTAGGGGCTGGGGTTGTAGTTCAGTGGTGGAGCACTTGCCTAGCATGTGTGAGGCACTGGGTTCAATCCTCAGCACCACATAAAAACAAATAAAATAAAGGTATTGTGTCCATCTACAACTTTCTATCTATCTATCTATCTATCTATCTATCTATCTATCTATCTATCGATCTATGAAAGAGGAGGTATGTGTTGGGGGGGGGTCTGAGTGTAAAAAGAAAAGTGAAAAGTGAAACACAGGGAAGAAAGGAGAAGAGGCCAAAACTAGAAGTGGACACGTGCAATTGAGAAGAGGGTACAAATCAGAGGAAGACATGGGAGACATAAGTGAAGGAATGTAAATGAGCAATAGCTAACTTATCAGCAGAAGAATGGGAATAATACAAAGTTCAAGGAAAGGGAATGCAATCTAAGGAGAGCAGGGAGAAAGGGTGAGATCTGAGAACATGAAGGAGAGGGAGGTGGGTGGGTGGTGGTACGAGCTGTGCCAGGCCTGATGTGCAGCTGAGCTGGCTTGCCTGTGAGCACAGCCGGGCTTGTGGGGAAGCCACCAGCTCATCTGTTACTTACAAGCACAAACTCCCCCTCAATCCTGATTAACAGGAATTAAGTGGCATATGGCTAATCCTCCCTGCCATGGTTATTAATACTCTTCAGACAGTGCAGAGGAAACCAGGCAGCATTCCTTACTCAGTCCAGAGGTTTCTCCTAGCCTGGCATTGGTGAGGGTGGGCTCTGACCACCCACACCTGCTCCAGCTAGGAGGAGGGAGGCAGAAGTGGCTGGAGAGCTTTCTCTAAATCCTTGAAGGACTCTTAATCCTCCACAAGTGTGTGCTATGGGCACTTCCTTCTTGCAAAATATATCTGTGTCTGTTGTTTTATTTTAAAAGACAGAAAACCTGTGAGGGACAGGATAATATATGCTATTATTCCCATGGGAAAAACTTAGGAAAACAAACCCAAGAGAAGTAGAAGAGACATGACATAGGACCATTCATTACTCGTGTCAGGTTTGGGTGTCCTCACTCCAAGTCTAGTATATGGCAATGGCAGCCAACCTGCTCCATGGCTTAGGGAGACAGCAGGGGCAGGGAGGAAAGGGAAGGGATGATGAATTTCTGATAATGGGAAAGTAAGGGGAGAAAGGGAAGGGGATTCTGATAGTAGCTAGTATAAGTCTAGGTATACCATGAACACCTGATGTGTCTATCATTATTTTTCATTTATTTGTTCTAATTAGTTATAAATGACAGTAGAATATATTTTGACACACCATACATAAATGGAGTACAACTGCTTGTTCTTCTGGTTGTACATGATGTAGAATTACACAGGTTGTGTAATCATATATAGGGTAATAATGTCTGATACATTCTACTATTATTCCTACCCCTATACCTTCCCCTCCCTTCACTACCCTCTTTCTAATCCAAAGTACCTCTATTCTCCACCCCTACCTGGTTATTGTGAATTAGCATCCACATATCAGAGAAAGCATTTGGCTTTTTGTTCTTTGGAATTGACTTATTTCACTTAGCATGATATTCTCCAGTTCCATCCATTTACTGCCAAATGCCATAATTTCATTATTGTTTAAGGCCAAGTACTATTCCATTGTGTATATATATCACAATTTCTTTATCAATCTGTTGAAGGGCACCTAGGTTGGTTCTGATGTCTTAGGTGAGTCACAAAGCAGATGCCGGGATAAGAATTTGTGTGGAAGAAAGTACTCTTATGGAGAAATTGCTGAGTGTGGGAAGTAGATCAGGGACGGGGAAAAAAGTCAGGCAAGAATACGTTTTTTGGCATGTCCCAGCAATATGACTTCTCAGTATATTTCATGGAAGCAAAGGAACTGGGCTTACAGGATACAGGGGACAGAAACTGCCAGGCACTTCCAGTTGCCTAAGCATGATAGACAAGTGGCTCGAGCACCACCACCTGCCATTCTTTGAATAGAGAGCTATGTGTGCAGGCTGTTCAAAGTTGGGGAAGGGACAGAGCACCACTTCTATGGTTCAGATGTTGAATGTCTCCACAGGTCCATGTATTAAAGGCTTGGTCCAGGGTGATGCTATTGGAAGGTACTGTGGATCTTTAGAAAGTGGGACATTTTGGGAGGTCCCTAGGTCACTTGGGATGTACCCTCGAAGAGGACTGTGGGACCCCAGTCTCTTCCTCTTTCTCTTTGCTTCCTGGCCATGAGGTGAGAGGTTTGCTCTGTCAGGTACTTGTCATTCAATCCTACCCTTTCCGAAGGCCCAAATCCATGAGGTCACTTGATCGTAGACTGCAAACTCCAGAACTATGAGCCAAAATAAACCTTTTCATTGCCTTGGGTATTTTGTTATAGCGATGGAGAACTGACTAATTAACCACAATGTCTGCAACAGACAGAAAGCCAAGGCTTTCAGACCCTCCCCATTTCATTGAAATATCAACTTAAATTTGCAAGTTTTCCTTCCTTGAGGAGTTAATATTTCAGCAGAAAGATACTTGTACATTATGCACGTATGCGCATAAGGAATGCACAAAATGATGGATGTTATTTCAGAGATACCTCTAAAAATACTTTGTAATATAGAGTGATTGTTGCCTAGAGGGAGTTGATGGAGTATTAGGTGGGATTATCTTTGATCCACACTCTCCTCTATTAGAAGGACTTCAATTCCTCTCTGTTTTAGTAGGCTTTTTTGCCACTGTGACCAAAAAAAAAAACATTTCAGAGGAGAAAAACTTTATTCCAAGTTCACAATTCAGAAGCCTCAGTCCACAGATAGCTCGTTCCATTGCTCTGGGCCCAAGATGAGGAAGAACATCATGACAGAAGACCGTGGTGGAGGAAAGCAGATCAGGACATGTCCACCAAGAAGGAGAGAGAGAGACAACAGGGACAAAATATATACCCCAATGACACACCTCCTCCAGCCACACCCTACCTGCCTATAGTTACCACCCAGTTAATCCCTATCCGTGATTAATGCACCGATTACATTAAGGCTCTCACAACCCAACCATTTCAT
This sequence comes from Glaucomys volans, assembly GCA_020662805.1. Taxonomy (NCBI): domain Eukaryota; kingdom Metazoa; phylum Chordata; class Mammalia; order Rodentia; family Sciuridae; genus Glaucomys; species Glaucomys volans. The sequence continues at coordinate 980,056 of JAJEJO010000775.1, forward strand.
CTCTAAACTTTTCTGAATTCTCTCACACATAAGCTCATATCTAAACCATAACATGCTCCATCTCCTATACAATCAATGGCTATTCAGCCTAGCATTCATGGCCCCTTGCAAGACACACATTCATCTACTCTCCTGCTTTGGAAATTGTATATTTCATTTCTGTCCTTTTGAAAACTGCCTTTAAATGTTTAAACTGTATGATTAACTTTTTTTTTTTTTTTTTTGGTACTGGGGATTGAACCCAGGGGCACTCGACCACTGAGCCATATCCCCAGCCCCTATTTTGTATTTTATCTTTAGAGACAGGGTCTCACTGAATTACTTAGGGCCTCACTAAGTTGCTGAGGCTGGCTTTGAACTCGTGATCCTCCTGTCTCAGCCTCCCAAGTGCTGGGATTACAGGTGTGCGCCATTGCACCCGGCTATGATTTACTTTTTAAAGTCTAAATTTAGGTGAAATCTCCTTCCCTTCCAATACTCTAATTATTTCTAATCCTAATTTTTCATGTTATTATTGTCTTGTATTTATTTCCATTTTTAAATATCTCACTGAATGAGTTAATTATTGTTTTTTAGAATCAATGCTTAGATTTGTCAATCTCTGTACTAAATTTTTTGCTCATTAATGCCTCTTTTTATTTTTTATTTTTACTTATTTTAATTATAAATGACAGTAGAATCTATTTTGATGTATTTATACAAGCATGAAATATATCTTATTCTAATTAGGACCCCATTCTTGTGGATGTACATGATGTTCACTGTGATGTTCACATATGTGCATAGGAAAGCTACATCAGATTCATTCCACTATCATTCCTATTCCTATCCCTTCTCCCTTTCCTTCATTCTCCTTTGTCTAATACAATGAACTTCTATTCTTCCCCGGTCCCCTTGTGGTGGGTTAGCATCCACATATTAGAGAAAACATTCACACTTTGGTATTTTGGGATTGCCTTATTTCACTTGGCATGGGAGTTTCCAGCTCCATCCATTTGCAGGCAAATGTTACAAAGTCACTTTTCTTTATGGATGAGTAATATTCCATTGTGTATATATACACCACAGTTTCTTTATCTATGAAAGCTTAGCTACTGTGAATTGTGCTGCTCTATATATTAATGTGGTTATGTCACTTTAGTATGTTCTGAGAGCCCAGTATTAAATCCCAGTAAAATTCCTCTTTCACCCAAGTCACTGAGAACCTTTTGATCGATTTTCTTGGTCTCACATCACAGAGCAGCCCGGAAAGCAACCTCTTCTACTCCACATCTGAGAGAAAGTCCCACTGTTGCCTCTTTACTTCATTGCTTACTTTCAGGTATAGTTCCTCTTTTATTTTAAAAATTAAAAAAAAAAAGCTTTTCTTTTAAAGAATCTGATGGTATTTCTTTCACCAGGTGAAGAGAGGATAAGCTATCAAGTTGTTTTGTCTATACTCTAGAATCATAATTTAGCTGGATGTAGAACCCTAGACTTTTCAATATAACTAATTTTGAAATTTTTTTCTTAGTGTTTGGGTTCTACTATCTTACTAAAGTTATGTCTAGGAATAACTTACATGACTAAGTGTGATGTACAAAAGAGACAGGTCTTTATCCTGATGTATTAGTCAGTGTCTTATGGAGAGACAGAACAATAAGCCATGTTTATAGACATGAGAGAGAATTAATTAAGGGAGTTGACTGACATGATTATGGAGGCTGAGAAGTCCCATGACAGGCCATCTGCAAGCTGGAGAGCCTTTTAGTAGGGGCACAGGCCAAATTCAAAGGCCTCAGAACCAGGAAAGTCTATGGTATAACTATCAGTTTGAGGCTGAAAACCTGGGAACCCTTAGGGGTGGGAGTGTGAGACTACTGGTATACATCCTGGAACCCAGAGGCCAGCTATCCTTGATTTCTGATGTCCAAGGTACTAGATGGAAGGTCTGTCTCACCTGTTGGAGAAAAGAGTTCATCTGAATTTGTTCTCTTTTGCATGGTCAATTGGAAGATGTTGAGTGGGAAGGCAAATTTCGTTCACCTAGTCCATATAACTCACACAGTAATCTCTGGAAACAATTCACAGACATATGTAAAATAATGCTTTACCAGGTTTCCAAGAGTTTCTTCTTCCAGAGTTGACACCTAAAATTAATTGTTACTCCTGGGCTATCCTATTTGAGTTAGCTTTTTCAGACTAATGATTCATGCCTTTCATCAATTATAGAAAATTCTGAGCCATTGTCTCTTCATTTACTGCCCTTATTTAATCTCCCTTCTTGTTTTATTTCAGTACAATCTTATTTTATATTGCACATCTCTCTACAACTTTTCAATATTTCCTAATCTTTAACCTCTTTGGGCCTCATCCTGAACAATTTTCTGAGATCCACCTTTCACTTCACCAGTTTTCCATCATTCTCCTATTTTTTTTTTTCTTTCTGGTATAGCAGATTAAACCCACAGGTGCTTTTACTACCAAGGTGTATCCTCAGTCCTTTCTGTTTTTTATTTTGAGATAGGGTTCCACTCAATTGCTGAGGCTGACCTCAAAACTATGATCCTCCTATCCCAGCTTCTGGGGTTGCCTCTTCTGTTTTTTCCCCCTCTCCTACATGTTTCATTTCTAAAAGTTCTACGTTGCTCTTTTTCTCAATTGCCTATTCTTTTTCAGTGCCCTTTTTCTTTCTCTGTGTTTTCTAGTCCTTTTATCTGTCTATGCTTTATAAGTGTCTTTTATTGTTTCTTTTGGATTATTTCATTATCTCAAGATTTGGGTGTACTGATTCTCCACCTGCTGCTTTGTATATTTGTTAAGTAGTCTTCATCAGGGATTGTTTTATTCTGTGAGGTTCTTTACGTTCTTAGAATGTGCGAGGACAAGTTGTGTGTTTGCAACTACGGATTGCTCTGGAGGATTCCATGGTGCAAGAACAGGTTATTCATTTCTAGGTTTCGGAACATCCAGGCCATGGGAAAGTGTATAAGTTCATCTCACCACCAACATGTGACACAGGCCTGGGGACTTTAGTTTCTCATAGGAATTTTTTTTTTTTCTTACCAGAGCCTAGGGCAAAAACTGTTGAGTTTTTTGTTTGTTTGTTTTGTTTTGTTTTGTTTTATGTTTTGCTTTTTTGATTTTTTTTTTTTTTCTGGCCAACTTCCCCTAAGAGAGCAAGATAATCCTGGTTCAAAAAGGTCTAGTGGCTATCTTACCCAGTGGATATTATTCTTGCCCTGATATTTCTAGGGCTTCCTCCTTGCCCTCCTCATGTTCTTGCTTATCCTCCCCCTCCTCCTTCTCTTCCTCCTCTTATCATGGTTCTGACTTGCAAAGTTATTGTTTTGGTTTTAAATTCCTTCCAGTCTCTGTCACTTGGGAATCTCTTTTTCTATTTCCAGCTTAGCATGCATTTAGATTTTTCTTTTTTCTTATTCAGAATTTTTCTGTGTAATGTGGCAGAGCAGCAGACATTAATATTGCTCCTTCTGAGGGTTGCTAGATCCCTAATCATAATTACTGAAATTTTCACCCTGTCTTTCTCATTAGAATTTGGCATCTTGGGGCAAGAAACCATAACATTATCTCTGGACCTGAATTCCTAGCTCAGTTCCAGGCACACAACACAACGTTTGTTAGATGATAAAAGGTGATTCTTAAAGATCATGCTACAGATATTTCTTTGTCTTCAAGAAGAAAATTTTCTCTATCATTCTAAGCATGAAGAAATCCTTTTATTCTTAATAGTCATATGAGGATGTGCAACACATGCCACTATAACACCTATGTGAATGTGTTTTTATTTACTTAATATTCTAATGTGTTTATGGAGCAATACAGTGTGGTAGACCCTTGGGATGCATAAGACGAGGCTCACACTGAGCTTGTGGTCTCATTGAAGATGCTGTGGAAATCATAATCCTCACATGATCCCACAGAGAACATTCTATTTGTCATAATTTTGTTTGTTGAGAGGACCATGTGTATTTGGGGAAAAAATAGTTAAATGGGTCTATTTGGGAATGCAGCTAAGGTTCCAGAGAACTTAAGGATGGAAAAAGCTGCTCCAAGGCAAATGAGGATAGCATTTTACTGTTGAACCAGAAGGAGAGGGAAGAAGGAGAATGGGCAGAGGCTGTGAGAGAATGGAAGCCATCTGCTTTCAGATGTTACCAGGATGGTATAATATTCTGGAACCTGTTCACTGTGTAGTTAAAAAGAAAACATGGGCTGGGGATATAGCTCAGTTGATAGAGTGCTTGCCTCACAAGCACAAAGCTCTGGGTTCAATCTCCAGCCAAAAAAAAAGGAAAAAAGAAAAAAAAAGAAAACACATTTTCATAGATTTGTAATTAGATATTGGAGAATCTGTAAGTATGATGTGATGCTTAACAAAAATTTTTCAGAAATTGATAACTGAAGCAAAGATATTAAAGTTTTGAGTAGCATAATACATAAACTTAACTGAATGGATATGTATTTAAGTCTTATATCCAACCATTAGAGAATATGCTTTATTTTTAAGTATTAATGGCACATTTAAAATTAACCATTGTTAAGCCATAAATTCAGTCTCAACAAATTAAAAGCCATTAATTTTATTCAGACCTCATTTTCTGACCACAGCAATAGGTGATGGCAATGTAGCCCATGGTTGTGTCCTCCATATATTGAGAACCTAATAAAGTAGATTTCTGAATGATTAATTGCCAAGTAGGGATCATAAATGAAATTATAAAATACTTGAAACCAAGTGACAATTAAGACAATACCTATTACAACTTGTGGGAGGCAGTTAAAGCTGTACTTAGAAAGAATTATAACCTCAGACAAACACATTAGCAAAGAAAGATGTTCGAAAGTAATATTAAACTGCAATGCAGGACAATGTAAAATAGATGTACACATAGTGTAAGGACAGAAGAGGGCACTTAAATCATCTCAGAGGGGACAGGTGGAGTAAAGAAATTCTTCCATGAGGACTTGATGCTTGTAGCAGTTTCTAGAAGACATGGGGGAATTAAAAAACTGAGTAGATTAAGTGGAGGGAGAGACAGGCAGAAAGGACCACACAGGCCACTTCAGTGGCTTGCAAGAGTCCAACAAGTTTTGAGAACTGCAACTAGCTTAGTGTAACTAGATTCAAGGGGACAGAGAGGATGTAATATGAGATTAGGAAGTACTGATGCTTTTACATCACTTCTTCAGTCATACTAACGGATTTTAATTTTATTTTGAAGGTCATAAGGATCCACTCAACAATTTTAGGCAGAACAACCTAAGCAGATGTTCATTCTACAGGATAAAGGAATCTTATAATTATTCATTTCAAAGACATTTATTGAGGGGCTATGGATGTAGCTCAGTAGTAGAGTATCTACCTAACATGCCTGAGGAATTGGGTTCAATCCCCAGCACTACACACAAACACACACACACACACACACACACTTATTGAGATACTATTATTGGTCTAGGCTTTGTCCTAGTCACAATTTTGTAAAGTCTAAATGCAGAAAGAGTTGCCTGTAGACCATTTTAACAAGCCAGATGAAAAATGATGGAACTTGCAATGGGCCAATGACAGTGGCCCCTGCCTGCCTGTGGAGAGTCCATAAAGAGAATTTTGTATCTCAAAGTTGGTGTAGTTCCGCTTTTTCTTCCTATGGCCTGTTTTGGGAAGTAGCTGAAACAAGACAGTATAATTCTAGGGAACAATGCCTGCTTGGAAAACAGAATATTGCCTGTGAAGAATGAATGGACTAAGATAGGATCCCAAGGTGTAAAGAGTGCAAAAGTGTAATTTGCTCTTAGGGGATAGGTGATTCAAGTTCTCTGCCCTTGGCTGGGCTGAGTGGCATCCCCGTGGAAGAGGTTTCTGCTAAGCATCTCTAGAGCTTTGAGGATTGTGACCCCACCCAAGAGGGCATATCTATTCCTCCTAATCCTAAATTCTGTGGTCATATAATGCAATGAAATTAAAGAGATACTACAGAATCTTATCCAGAGTCCTTATACACTGACTTAAGAAGTATGGTATTGAATAATCTCTGGGGCGAAAACTTCCTGTAGTATAGCTTTCATCATGTTAAAGACCTGGAAAATGGAATCAAATATCCACTATTTCCAGTCCTGGAACAGGATATCCAAAATATCTACAATAGCAATCACAAAAAAGTACTTTCCCCATCCCAGAGAGATCTGAGCAGTATAGATTACTAAGCCGAAATCCTGGGCCCAGAGTTCTCTGAAAGAACTTGCCCCATCTCAAAGCCTTGAAATATGGGGTTTGTTCTAGGAATATCCTGGTAGCAGAGGAAGGGTAACAACGAAGGCCTGAGGACTTGGTCTCTCCCTGGTGCTGCCAGGAAGTGAACACTCAATGGTGCAATTTGTGTGAAGACAAAATTACCTCTAATTGGAGAGCTGGGATAAAAATATCTGCAATCTATAAACAAAGTAGTTGCAGCATCCCGGAGGCACACTACTGAAGAACATGACACTGCAAGTACCTATTTACACAGGTTAGGGGCTGCCCTCCCCTCCCCTACCTGCTGACACTGAGCAGCAGTTGCTCCTTTGTTTCCCTCCAAGACAGTTTGGACAGTACAGGTGTCCTTGAGGATCATCAGTGGACCTAGCCCTGAAGCTCAGTTTGGAAAAAATTTCTCACCTTCTCCCCAGTCCAGTGGATGTATTCAACAGGTTAGTGTTTTTTTTTTTGTTTTTTTTTTAAAGGTGGTCTGTTTTATCTCATCACAAATGCCTCCTGCAGGGTGTCTGGGGATTGTTGTTTACCAGCTGTCCAGGACACCCTTTGTGCAGTGTCTCTAAGGGGGCCCCAGCCAAACCCTGCCTAATCACATCCTCAAAGAACTGAGACACTCTGATAGAGGCAACATAAATATGTACTTCACTGGGACTTAGGGTGAAGCATGGGGGAAGCAAATTTTGTGTCAGGGACACCCATTATGCATGGTATTGCCCACTGTTGATTATGATGTTGTGTTTTAATGTACATTGGGTAGTAAAGGGTCCCTGGTTGATAGAGGATGCAGCCCCAATAGGTTAAGTCCTGTCCTAGTATAAATGAAGGACTATCTTTAAACCCTTGTATGTATGATATGCTTACTTAAAGATACACATATGAGCCCATGAACACATAGCCTCCTGTGAAAGGTTTACTAAGTAGCTGCTAACAAGGGCCTCTCTCTAGGAAGCCACTTGATAAAACCTACCATGACCTTTTCCAGATGAACTGCATTGGAGAGGAATGTATAAATAAATTGAACTGCAGCATATGATACAGAGGGTGGTGTCTGCTACTGTTTCCTTATGTGGGTAGAGGAGGGGAATCTTTCTGTTGAAATAAAATTAAAGAAGTGCTTTGAAGACAAAGAGCAGGGGAGGAGAGCTGGGATAGAATGAGGGAGAACATAGTTGGATATATTTCAAAAGATGGGGCTCAAATGGAGGGGAAATGAAACAACAAAGATGAGGCCAGACTCCCAACAAGTTCTGTACAGGAATGTTTTAATAGAACAATTTTGTGGGTCAGAGACTTTCCCTTTTCTCTCATTCTATGAGGGTTGACTACAGGTGATCATTCAAGGATATAATGGTACATTGAAGGAACAGAAGTCCTGATCATGCGACTTAAAGAATATAGCCAAACCAAAAGAATAAACACACAGTGAGGTAAAACTCCCTTTTCTTCTCATTAAGGCTCTCCAGGAATATTGATGTCATTTTGTCTGATCTGAACCTAAGTGATGGTAAAGGAAAGGGGCAGTAAATATTTATTGAGCACCAGTATGTTTCAGGTGTTAACCTCATGTAATCTTTCTATGAGATGAGTAATATTATCCTTATTTTACAGGCAAGGAATACAAGGCTTGGGGAGGTTAACCTTTTCCAAGTTTACAAAAACAGACTCCTCTGTTCTACTCAGAGGCAAGTGTAACAGGAAACCACTTCTTTGTCATTTGATTTACAATTTGTGTTTGCATTGAACAGTATTGCAAATGCTTTTGCTTAAGCTCAGAACAAATATATTTAGTTCCTTGAACTCTTTTAACCTATTAAGTCTCAAGTTTTTAATTCTATCTGGAATTGTGGGACGTGATAGGTTAAGAAATGGATCTCTCCCAAAGAGAAGGGAGATCAGTAGAATGGAGGAAGGGGGGTGGAGGAGAGGAGGGAACAGAGAGGTAAAAGGGAAAGAAATTGACAAATTATATTCATCTATTGTGTGCATATATGAATGCACACAACAACAAATCCCACTATTATAGATAATTATAATGCACCAATAAAAAATAAAATCTCAGTGAAATGTTAAAAAGTAAATCATTACCGCCCCCCCAAAACAGAAAGAAACGTATCTTTCCCTGGTAAGTCACATATTTGAAATAAGCATACTCATATAGATGATGCTGAGACAGAGGCACAGACTACACACCCCTGCTCGCTGGATGTCTCCAGAGCTTTGCTTCTGGCCTCCTTGAGTTCTGATTCCCTTCTGATCAGGGTCAGCACTCTCCAGGGAACAATAAAATCCTGAAGAACAGACACTTCACAGCCACACTCATTACCCAGCCCCACTGCATCCCCAGACACGCTGCTGTTCCAGGAATGTGTCTCCACCATCAGTAATGACATTCGAACTCCATCTGTGGAGGAAAATCAATGTTTTACAATGAAGCACCTGCCATCCTCTCTCCTAGGAACTTTTGCCCCTTGTAGAATATTCATGAAGGCTTTCTTTGTAATCTTTAAGTTTCAAAAGATTCCCTAAAAAAGAAGACCTTTTAACAGAAAGAACTATTTCATAATGCAAACACAGGAAATCTAGCAGGAGAAAAGAGACACTGGCTTCTGAAATATATAATCTGTCCACAGTAAGACACCATCTCACATTTCCTAAATAACCAAAATGATTTCTTCAGTTAGGTAAATATTCCTTGCCATGTGATCAGGAGCTAAAGGGAGTAATAGGGAGAAGAGTGAGCAGAAAAAAAAATCAGTAGACCTAAGTGGAATTTTCCTCTTTTTGATTTGTCTTTGATGAAGGGAGAAAGACCATCATTATAAAATGACTCTTAACACACATTTACTTACTATTTTGGCAGATGGTGACCTGAAATGGAAAGAAGGTTTAAGACAGAAAAGGCAAATAGAATAATAATAGGTTATTAAGTTATTTACAATTTTTATTCTGTCATTATGAGATTTTTTGGGGGAAGGTAATTAATTCACACTTGCAATGGTTTGAGCAGTTTTAAAGATGTATGAAGAAGATTATAGTAATGGAAATTGAGGCATAGCTTTAGCAACATCTTCAATCTATTTCATATTTCTTGTCATTTATATATGTAAAATTGCCATATATATGGTTCTAAGACAATGTATGATGAAATTCTTATGTTAACTATTGAAAAATACTCGTTGTTGGTATGTTTTACAATGAAGCACTGCCATCCTCTCTGCTAGGAACTTTTGCCCTTTGTAGAATATTCATGAAAGCTTTCTTTGTAATCTCTAAGTTTTAAGAGATTCCCTAAAAGAAAAGACATATTTTACTGATGGCATATTTTACTTTTAACTGTAGTCAGAAATCTGTTGCTATGTTGTTTCTGGGAGTATTAAAGATATTCTTTATATATTTGATTCAATGAAAGCTTTCTCAAGGATTTTTTCACACTATTAAGTGACATTTTAAATCCCATTTCCTCCTTAGGTCTAATTTCTAGTTCATTTTATCCTTGTCCTCAGCTGCTTGTCTTCATAAGATCCTGCTCCATTTTTATTCCCTATCTTTATTTATTTTCTCCCAATATTCGGAATTCAAAGCAAAGAATTAACCCGCTATTCTACATATAAACGATTGGGTACACCATTACAATTAAAATTTTTTTAAATTTTATTTATTTTTATGTGGTGCTGAGGATCAAACCCAGTGCCTCACAGGTGCTAGGCAAGTGCTCTACCACTGAGCCACAACCCCAGCCCCCATTATGATTTTGATTTACCACAGAAATGAATTGTTTCAGCAGAATATTGATTTTATGTACATCATAGTAAATGTCTTACTAATGTTTTAGGCAGATTTCAGCACTTTTGCTTTCATCACATTTGGAATCGGCCCTTAAAGATGTGAAGACAACAATTCTTCTAAGGTAACTGGACTGCATCCTTATTTGTAAAATAAGAAAAAATACTAATTCCCCAAATTTTAATGGACTATTTCTTCTTAGACTTGAAGTGCCAGATTTATTCTATAGTTACAGAAATGTACCTCGCCCCACTTTTGAACGTTTCTTTACCCTCCTCCCACCAAGTTCATTGAAAGAGATACCAAGGGCCAGGTTTAGAGCATCGCCGCCTCCATAGCAACCAGACTTCAGCTTCCTCTGTCACCATGGTGCCGGTTCGTCGGGGCTGGTGGTCTCTATGGTAACTGGGGGCGGGTTGCAGGCTACTAGCAGACTGGACGCATGCGCGCGGGGTCGGTGAGCTACGCCGCGCGCCCGCCAGCCCCTCAGGTCCCCTCGACATGGCGCTGAGGCGGCTACCGCGACTTCGGCTCTGCGCCCGCCTCCCAGACCTCTTCCTGCTGCTGCTTTTCAGGGGTGAGTTTGCGTGTTTCTACCTTTTAGAGGGTAGGGTCTCTGGGCGATGGAAGCAGAGCGGGCCGAAGCGGATGGATCCGGTCCAGGCGGAATAGCGGTCCCAGCTTTGGGGACTTTGGGGAGTCTGGGGGTCCCGGGCCGGAGGGGCAGCGCGAATCTTCGGCAGGGGTCTGATCCCGAGCCGGGGACTGTGGGTGGCCCAGGCAGCTGGGCCCGGCAGTGGGCTTACTTCGGGCAGGGCACTAACTCCGAGCTGTGGGCCCATCCCGGGCGGGGGCTCTGATCCCTGTGGAAGGGCCGCGTCTCTGGCGGAGAGTTCTCCGGCACAGTGGACTTAGTCTCACAGAGTGGGCACGGCTTTGTGCCTGGACGCCGGCAGCTGTGGCGTGGGCTCCGAAAGTAGCTGGGGAACTGCCGAGTAGTGCGGTGTCCCGAAGTGGACAGCGAGTGGCGTTGCGAAGTACCAGCCAGGCAGAACTCCGAGGCCTGTCCGGTTTCTTGGTTCCAGCCGGAGCTCTGCTGATCTGCTTTTCGCCAGTCAACAAAGGAACTGAATTGGGCAAACCCAGCTTTCCTTTTCCAGAGATAAAACTGCGCGATTATCAGTCCAGTACCTTCTTTGTATCTAGCCTCGTGGAGGAGTCCCTTACCCCAAATAGCATCTGGGCTGTTTTGATCAGGGCACGCTGATCAATCAGAGATATTTGTTCATTTTCTTTACCACTGTTTGGAATTCTCATGAGATCCGTATTTCCTTGGTTAGTTGGACTGAAGTGTTCTCTAATAGTTTCCATTTAGTATGTACTAATACACCCACACGCTCTCACTGCTCTTCAAAGCCATTATTTTATTTAGACCTTAGAACAACTGTGTGAGGTGGATTTTATTAACCTATGTTCAGATTCTACTGGAAACTATTTCCAAGGCTGCCTTCAGAGTAAGTTGTGACAAGCTCATATTTACTCAAAGTACTACACCAACTCTTCTTGCCTAGTAATCTTTCCAAGGTAAAACCAAAATTTTCATCCCTTGATATCTTCCAGAAAATGGCAATTAAAACACCAAGGGACTCTTGGGAACAGAGGTGAACAGACTTAGGAAGACAAAGGTTCTTGTGTTTGATGCTTATTCTAGTAGGATGTTCAGAATGGTGGTAGTAAAAAGTAATGGTCTGGCACAGAAATAAGGATCAGTCTCAGCATAGTTGGTGACCATATACTTTGCTGAAAGTTACTTCCAGAACCAAAAGCATTTGGGAGATAAAAGGAACCAAAGGCTAGCCAGGGGACAAGGGTGTCAGGAATGTCCAGCTCCCACTGTGTTGGTCACACTGACACTGTCCCATTCACAGACTGTAACAACTCCCTATTGTTGAAAAGATTTGTTCACATGAGAGTTTGCAGTTTTTATTGCAGAAACATTTGGTAGTGTCCTGCAGGAATGAGTTTCAATTTCGTGGTTGATAATAATAATAGTAAATAATAATAATAATAATAATAATAATAATAATAAATGCTTAGTACTTCATGTACTTCTAACCTTTGATTTTGCCCTCTCTGAGGGGCTAATTTTATGAGAGTTGGGATTCATCTAAAGATCATAGGAGGAAGAATCAGATTTTGCAGACCAGGACTAATGACATTGAGTCAAGGTGTTAGTAGGATGTATTAATCCACTTTGAAGCCATTTTGAAGGGATGTATCTCTCTCTTTTTTTTTTTTTTTTTGGTTGTTTTTTCCATCCTTAGGTTTATACTAAGTATATTCTATAAAATTTTTCACAGGTCTTGACAATAATGTCTTTTTTATTTTTTAGGATTTTGTTCAAGTGCTATTACTATTCAGTGTTTCCTGACATAAAGGCAAACATTAATAGTTAAACCTTATTGGCCTTTGTTATAAGAATTTAATATGAATTAATTCATTTAATCTTGAAAACTCTTACAGAGTTTGTAAATATTATTTTGTCCATTCTGTGGATTCAGGAACAGAAGTGCAGAGAGATTAACTTGCCTGGGTGATATCTCATAGACCTTAAATTGGGGATTTTCAATTTCTGTTAATCCAGTTTTTAGTTACTTGTATTATTCTATTGACATTGTAATTCTTATTGGATCAGTTTAACCAACTAATCAAGTGTTCAAAACTGCCATTTGTAAATAAAATATTCCTTTGTTGAATTGATGATAGATGCAATTCAACTTTATAAATGTTATGCCGCATGTTTCTTTTGAATAATTATGCAGTAATTACCTATTAGGCTTCCAAATCTTTTGCTCTCCTGAAAAGTTTCATTTAGAACTTAAAACAATAACAGTTTGCATTCTTGGTATGATAAAATTGATGTTTACAAAGTCTGAAAATAAGAATGGATAAAGAAAATTTCTGGGAAATTTTTGAGAAAATATTCTAATTCTTCCAATTTATATTGGTTTTGACTCTGGAAACATTTTTTAGACTGGCCAATCCTTTTATGTTGTATAATTCTTTTTGACTACCTGACATATAATCATTGTCAGACTTGTGTGTTTTAAGAAAAACAAAAGAACACCTGTCCTGGGAATGAGCAGCTTTAAATCAGCTGCTCATTCCCAAATGACTTGTTGATGGGTATTTGTTCTTGAGTACTGCAGACCAGGGAGAGTGAATGAATAGCTGCTAGAGATACTTAATCACTCTATAATAGTGCAATTTAATTGCACTATTATATCTAGATAGATTTATCAGCCACTCAGCCCCTAAGCTGTATGGAACTTGCTCTTAAGGCAGCCCCATAGCATAGATTTAAATGAGTTCTTTTGAAAGAAAGTAAACTTTTATCAAGCTTACTTTCTAAGTTGGCCACAAAGTGTAACAGAAGGAGCTGTGGATTTAGTGCATTCAACTAGCAGCTGTTAGGGATATGATATTAGCAAATTCCTTCTTCATAAATTCTTTGAATTTTTTTGAAGCACTCGTGGGATAAAATAAAATACGTGTGAATGAAGTTAGGATGTATAGTTTCTGCTGAAGGATACCCTAGTTGTGAAGTTCTCTTTTACTATGTTTTTACAATCAGGTGTTATGAAAGTGCTGCTGTTAGGGCTGAATGCAAATTTTAAAGTTTTGTACCCTCTGCACTCTAGCGTATTTACAGGTGTCTTCTCTGGAGTATAAAGAGATCATGCAAAAAAATGTTTGAGCAAGCATATTCTTTTATACTCAGTTTAGCAAGGACAGTATCCACTATGGTACTGTATATGGAAAGTCTTAATTTATAGCCTCTTTGCCATTTGTCATGGCACACTAACTTTCTGAGAGTTAATCCTGGTTTCCAATGTTCCAAGAATGCTGTGGTTTTTTCATGTTGGTATGTTGGTATGTTTTCTTTGTTTTTAAGTAGTATCTATTATGTGTTATATAGTACATTTCCTATGAATTGTTAATATGTTTAGGAGTTGCTGCCGCTTGTGTATAAAAATTAAACTTTTTAATACAATTAGGACCACATTAACATTTTTTACTATGTCTTCTTTCATTTACAAAGTATCCCAAGGCTTTTGTAGTTCCCACAAATTATTGCTAAGATCAGATTCTACTATATCCATGCTGTCTGCTGTATTTGATAGCCTCAGCACATATTGATCCTCCCTAACTCTAAACATGCATGTATCTTGGTCTATAGTTCAGTGCAGAAGACATTTTTTTCTTAGTAGTTGTGATATACTAGGCCCTGCTTTCCAGGCTAAGGGTGCAAAATGAATAAAGCCCCCAGTCCTTGAAGAACCAGAGTGGCTGCATATTGAGTGAAACCATCTTCAGTTGTTTTGTTGGATGTGAGTGCATTGTATCTTCAAGGATATTAAAACTTTCTTGGGAACAGAGGCTGAAATTAATTTCTTTTTTATCTTTCCAGAGGTGACACTAGTAAATATGTCACTTGAAAGTCAGTTAATAGTTTTGAAATATTCTCTATGTGAGTAGGCATTTTTAAATGTATGTTATTTTAGTTTCAGTGGCCTTAGGAACTTTGGGAAAGTCTCAGTTTTTACTACAGTAGTTGTTGCAGAATAAAGAGTAATTATATCTTGACTTACTTAATTTCATAATCTTCTTTCTGCCATCTCTCCTGTGCACTTACAAGGTTAAGAAGAAAAACATGGAGAAGTGCTTATAAGTTGATACAAGCTGTAGGTACTACTAATAGATGTTTGTAATTACATAAAGCATCAGGGAAAAAATCTGGAAGAAAGTGTACCAAAATGTAGGTAGGTTGTCTTGTTGAGTGGTAGGTCGTTTTCTACTATTTTGTTTTCCTGTCTGATTCTTTTATCCTTTTGTCTGTTTTTCCAGTTTTCTTTAATGTGAGAAGGTTTATTTTATATTGAAAAAATTGCATTTTGTTTTGGTTTCTAGTAGATAATATAGTGGAATTTTAAATCTGGTACTAGTAATGGAACATTTAATTTGTTTAGTTTAATATGATAGCATGTGGATTGTGCCTTTTTCTAGCTTCTTAATGTCAGCCACATTGGATGAAGGAAGGACTGACTTGAAGTTCAGTTGTTTGATCATGTATTCTGTGTGACTCATTGAAGAGACTGTTTGGTGCTGGCTTTTGGAGCCAGCTGTGACATCACCAACAAATGGTTAATCGGAAAATCGAAAGAGAGCTACTATAAGAGTCCCTGTCTCCTCTCTTCTTTTTGAACAAACAAAATAATCTGAGTAATTGCTTTGTTCTACTACTTCAGAGTTCAGTATTTATTGAGCACTTTCTGTGTCAGCCAGGCAACTCCTGGAGGAGGATCTCTGTTCTCTTCCTCTCAGGTGATAAGAACACAAGGTCAAATTAGTTTCCACTGAAAGTGACTTGGAAAGGTGTTTTCCTGAAGTGAGCCGTCACCTAATGGACCCCATCATGCTTCTTGCCCAACATGAATTTCCTTGTTGGATGTCTTTCTCCAATGAAAATATTTAATGTCTTTAGAATTAAGTACAGCTGTCTGGAGGCTTACAGAGAATGAAAATCCTGACAGCTGCTTTTCTTTACTATTTTTTTTTTGGCCCATGTTTTCCTCTAAAGCATCTCTATCAGAGTTCTGAAACTTTTATTTTTAAAAATTTTTTATTGATTCATTTTGTAGGAGTGGGAGTTGAACCCAGGGCAACTTACATTGAGCCATATCCCCAGTTCTTTTATTTTTCATTTTAAGACAGGATCTCACTAAGTTGCTACAACTTACCTTAAATTTGTGATCCTCCTGCCTCAGTCTCCAAGTAACTGGAATTACAGGTGAGGGCCACCATGCTCAGCAAGAATTCTGAAACTTTTAATCAGGCAGCTTTTATTTATTTGGTAGTTTCCATTTGCATGGCAGTAAAGGCTTCAATGCACAAAACAGAGAAGTTTAAAATAATGCTGCCTTCAACTGGAAAGAATGGGCAGTTTAGATAGTTAACCAAGCAAGCAGTCTTTGGGTAAATATTTTGGGTATTTAGAAGTGAGAATACTTACTCTGGGCTGCTGTGACAGAGAAGAATATTAAGAATGAGTTGGATTCTTAGTGATAATTTTGATTTACATAAACACAGATATGTGGAAATCAAAGTGTTGAGAACCGGAAAAGTAGAGGAAATATATGAGCTAATATAAATAATATAAACTAATAGTATTCCCAAGCCTGTACTTGGGAATACATATATTGTTATTTGGGGATAGTGAAATATTATCATGATAAATAATAGCAACTGCCATTAATTAACCATGTGCCAGGCATTGTGCTGATTGCTTTATCTGGTATCTTAGTTCAGACTACTATAACGGAATACCACAAACTTGAGAGTCTGGGATGTCCATGAACAAGGTACTAGCACATGCAGTTCTTGTGAGGTTCCTCTTCGTGGCTTTCAGGAAGTTCTAGACTGCTGTGTCCTTATGGTGGAGTGAGAGAGTGCTCTGATACCTTTTCTTATAAGGGCCACTAATTCCATGATGGGGTCTCTACCCTTGTGACCTTATCTAAACCCAATTACCTTCAAAAGGCTCTACCTTCTAATAGTATTACATTAGGGGTTAGAATTTCAACAGAAATTTAAGAGGGACACAGACAGTTAGTTAGTCGATAGCACCCGAACTGTCTTAATTGATCTCAGCAGTTTTATTGGTCTCATTTTGTGGATATGGAATCTGAGGCTTGGGCAGGCTACTTACTTGGCCAAGGTCATGTGCAAATAAATGAGCTAGGTTGTCCATCACAGAGCACATTTGCAAGTAACTAGATTGCAAAGCACTTTAAATAATAGCCTAAGAAATTTGGACTGTATTGTGTACAGTATATAAATTCATTTGTCAGTTTAAAGCAGGAAGTTAAATGATCAAAATATAATCAAGAATATTAAAAAGAAAGATCAGGAAGCTGTTAGAGTAGTTCCAAGTAACATCCTTTAGTGTAAACCTCTTGATGTTGAACTAATTTTTATATATAGTGCCTGTAGGGAATATGTTCCAAGACCCCAAGTGGATACCTGAATTTGCAGATAATATCAAACCCTGTACATACAATTGTTTTACTCAGCTGTTTTGCTGTTGGGATCAAAAGACCTGACAAGAAGAATTTTAGAGGAGGAAAAGTTTATGTAGCGCTCACAGAGGTCTCAATCCATAGGCAGCTGGCTCCATTGCTCTGGGCCCAAGTGAGGCAGAACATCATGGCAGAAGAGAGTGGCAGAAGAAAGGGGCTCAGGACATCACACCCGGAAGCAGAGAGAGAGAGAGAGCTCCCTCAAGCAAGCGCACTACACTCAACAAGGACAAAATATACCCCAAAGGCATGCTCCCAGGCCCCTACCTCCTCCAGCCATACCCTACCTGCTTAAGTTACCACCCAGTTAATCCCTATCAGGGAATAAATGCACTGATTATAAGGTTAAGACTCTCATAACCCAGTCATTTAATTTCTACATTTTCTTGCATTGTTTCACACATAAGATTTTGGGGGACACCTAATATCTAAACCATAACAACTATGTTTTTCCTGTATATACATATACAAATTTAATGCTTTTGTCATTTTAACTAAGCATTTATGCACTGTGTGAAACTTTTGCAGTTTGAGGTGCAAAAACAAAACTTGCATCAGTTTTTTTTCCCTTCTTCACAATATTGTCTATAGAAGATTCATTCTTACCATAAATCTTAGCAACATCAAATGATTCTTTTTTCCTTATTAAGTCTAAAGCTTTCTGGCTTTGTGGCATTTCTGAATTTCGAACATCACTGCTCTTGGGTTGTGGGGCCACTATTAAATAAAATAAGGGTGCTTGAACATAAAACAATGTGATATTGTCACATGATCTGGTAACCATGATGTCTACTAAGTGACTGATGGGCATTAGCTTGTATATGGATATGCTGGACAAAGGGATGATTCATGTCCTAGGCAGGACTTCATTGGAAGGCATGCAATTTCATCATGCTACTCAGAATGACATGCAATCAAACTCATGAATTGTTTATTTCTGCAGTTTTCCATTTAGTATTTCACTTCCTTATTTTGTTTTTTTGTTATTTTTTGCCTTTCTTTTCTTTCTTTTGCTCAAACTTAAAGCCTAGCATATGCTTCAGCAAGCATTCTACCTCCAATCTATCTCCCAACACCTACATTTAATATTTCAGACTGCAGTATTAGTCTTTTTTGTTTCCTTGGGTAGTGAAAACTGTGGAAAACAAAACTGCAGATAAGGAGGACTATTGTGTCTGAAAATATGCCTATTTTAATCTTATTCTTGAAGTATGTATTTGCTGGATATATAATTTTAGATTGACAGTTATTCTGTCATAAAGCTTAGACTATCTGTGCCTTCTGGTTTCCATTAAAAGTGTTGTGAAATATGCAGTTAATCTTATCTTCACTCTTTTCTGGTCTTGTTGTTTTTTTCTCTAGCTAGCTACTTTAAAGATTCTTTGTCCTTTGAAAATGTTAACTACAGTGTGCCTTGAGTGAATTTCTTTTCAGTTATTCTACTTCTAATATGTTGTACTCTATATCTGTGAATTTCTTTCTTGTTATTTCTCAGGTATTTTCTGTTCGCATATTGCCTGGCTTCTATTTTCTTGATTCTTTTCCTCTGGGACCCTTACTAAACATATTGAGTCACTCTGGCTTTAAGATTGTTAATATTTCTGTGATAATTTTATGTTTTTGCCTCTCTCTACTGCATTGTGTTCTGTATTCATCTTCGTTTTGTGATTAACTACTTCTGCTTATAACCCTGTCTAATCTATTTTTTAACCATGCATAGAGTTTTTCTTACTGATTATCTTGTTCTTTCCTGCAATTTTACTTGGTTCTTTTGTCTTCTTTATGCTTCCTTAGTTTTTTATTCTTTAAAAAAGTGAAACATTTTATGCATAGTTATTTTGTATATCTGAAGTCTTAGGCATCTAAATCTATTTGTTGTTTCTTATGACTCTTACATATGGTAATTTATTTCTTTCCTTATAAGCTGATATTTGGTTGATGTACATCAGTGAAAACTAGGCCTAACCCAAGAAAGGGTGTTTTTTTTTTTTTAGACCATATGCTTCAGTTGATTGCCAAGGTTGCCACTCTCTGGGATGATTGTTGCCCCTTCTCAATCACTGTCATATTTGAAAATATCAGCCTCTGCTTCCCCAATTTCCTGCTGGTCCACAGGTCCAGTTTCCACACTGATGTATTAAAATGAGCAAAATTTTCCCTCAGGCATTCCCCTCCCATCTTACTGTGTTCTGGTTCATCCCACAGCAATTTTGGTTTGTCCTTTTAGGACTCCCTCACTTCCTGTGAGCCCAAAGATGCAGGGAAAGCCATGTGTATGCTAGATATGGTATGGCATACCTATAATTCTAGTGATTGGGGAGACTGAAGCAGGAGGATCACAAGTTCAAAGTCAGCCCAGGCAACTGAACTTTGTCTCTGAATAAAAAAGAGAAAGGGCTACAGATATAGCTCAGTGGTAATGTAATGTACTCCTGGTTTCAATCCCCATTACCAGAAGAAAAAAGAAGTCATAGTTTATGCAGGATTTTGTTGTTGGAGGGCAGAAGCACTTTGTAGTATCTAATCCATCATATTTCTGGAAACAGTATTCTCAACCTAATCTGTTTCCCCTTTTCATTAACATAAGAGTCACATACCCATCTTTAAATGTTTATATTAAGAAGATAATGATTTTGTTTTTCAAATACAAAATAAAATAAAAGTATTTGGTATTTTTTAAAAGCCTTCACTCACTGGAGGTTCTGATATTTCTGAAGAGAGGGTTGGCTATATGACTCTTGGAGAGAATCACAGCTTTAAGGATGGGGCTCTGTTATTTTAAAGATATATTCAGTCCTACTACTATAGTCTCTGTCCTTGGATCTGTTTATCTGAGAAGGAACCATCTATCATTCAATATGTGGCAACTTAAAATTTGGAGAATTACAGCTATCCACACTAGGTGTCCACCAGAAACAGCAGTTACTCTGCTGTAGCAGCTCTGCTTGAAGACATTTAGAGGCAGAGTACAAAGGTAACCCTGAGCTTCCAGCTGGAATCTGAAGTTCTGCTTTTTTCAGGATGAAATGCTGGCTCACTGAAAGGTCCAGTCTTGTGAGGACAAAAACTGCCCACTGCATCTCTGGAAGGTTCCATTGTTCACAGCCTTTAGATACTTTTCTGGGTGAAGGAAAGAGCACAGCACTGTGGGTGTTAGGCATTTCCCAGTTTTGCATGTGATTCATATTTTGGACCTTGGGGAAATAATATTGGTTTTAATCCAAATCGTTTGAAAGTAATTTAAACCCTGCCTCTCTCACACTTCCACCAAAACATCCACATTTCTTTCCCTTTGTTATTAGCTAGCCCACTTCAGCTTCCAAAAAAAGTGATTTTGTAGGTATATAAGAGAAGTTGTAACTGATTAATTGAATTAGTCCATAGTTGGTCATTATAATTGCATTTGAGGGTTTTGAAAAACTGTTTAACAGAAACTTTCTCTTCTGAAAATTTAGAGATGCTCTAGAAAGGCCAGGTAAATCTAGTTTGAATTCCTTCTACATTTTGAGAGATTGGCAAAGCTATCTTTCAGAGCTTTAGGGTTTTAAAATTTGTTGTTTTTATTATTATGTATGCAGCCTTACTAGATCTAGTGTTTTGAGAGTTCCTGTGTTTGTTTACCATGAAGAAAGAAGGGACAACTAATTGGTCTTGTTGGCATTCTTAGTTAGATCTGATTTCTTAGTATCAGATCTGAAGTTTTCACTCTGACCATATTTTACCTTGCTTTTAATTCCACTGATAACAAAGAATCAGCTTGGAACCTTAGTTGTGAGTCTCCAGAACAATTGCTCAGTAAGAACAACTATTACAGTGCTTTTAAAATTTTATTTTATTTTATTTTATTTTATTTTATTTTATTTTATTTTATTTTATTTTATTTTATTTTATTTTATTTTATTTTACTTCATTTCATTTCATTTCATTTCATTTCATTTCATTTCATTTCATTTCATTTCATTTCATTTCATTTACCAGGCACAGTTTTAGACTTTGAGGGAACATCAGCTTTATGTTTTGATTAGTTAATAGGAAAAGGTAAAGCTATGGTCCCTGTCCTTCAAAAGAATTTTTATGCATAGAAGTGAAAAGTTTTCATAAACAATTTTGGGAATTTATAACTCCCTAGAAGAAGAACATTTGTGCATCTCAAGCTGAGAAGCTGCTCTAGGATCCCTTGGGGGACATATTTGTAGGGAATCTTATGAAATAGATGTTAACCACCACATGTAGGATTCAGGAATGGTATACAAAAGTATCGTTTTATTATTCTGTTATTTCTTCCTTCAGTTAATTCTGTTGAAGCCTGACTTTTTGATAGACTATTTTATGATTGCTGACTGTCAGTGTCAAACATCTGATCATATTCTCTATACATTTCTATCTTAAATTGCTCTACAAAGGTAGGTTAGAGTTGAGTTGAGTTGCAGGGAGAATGTGGGTAAAAACAGGGTATGCATGTAATTTTAGAGTTGTTTAATTCTGTGACTTTTATGGTGTTTCATCATGTTGATGTAGCTTCAGGAGGGGAATGGAATTAAGTCATATGAGAAACAGCAAAATGCTGAGATGAAATTATTGCTGGAATGCCTCTTCCATCTGCCTGTGGAGTCCATTTATAACATATTTCACTCTTTTTTACCTTCCCTCTTTCTCTAACTTAGGCATTAGTACTCAGTGGTCATTTTATAACATTGAGTAAGGGATCTGGACTTCAATGAAGCCAAAACAAATATTTCTTCCTACTGTTACTAATATCCCACAGGCTGTTTTGCAAATTACCCCAAACTTTCTCAGATTAAGTTGAGAGTCAGGTAACTTTTTTTGAGGAGGAGTATGTTTTGTGTATTGTTCTTTCTTGAACTCACAGGTTTTTCCTTCTATGCTTTTCTTGTCAAGTACATTTCCTACATGCAAGGTAAATAAAATCTGTTAACACCTTGGTTGCTTCTCTGATGTGTGTGCAACACTTTTTAGCTCACATTTTTACAAAACTCCTCTAATGAAACCTCAAGGAAGAATATTGGCTGAAGTTTAGAGTCTCTAGTTTTAAGTCTTACGATTTGTTTCTCTCATTCGTAGTGGAATAGTCATGTGACCCGGTTGGTTGTAAAACCTATTTCTGGTGGATGTCATTTTATCTTCAAGGGAGAAACTACTGAATTTGGCTTTCTGGATGACGGAGAGGGAGACTTCCTTTTCATGTCCATGTCTACCCTTCCCAAAGAGGAACTGGGGAGATGGAGTTGGATTCTAGAGAAATGTTGCTGTTCCCTTATCTTTTATAAGGTTATGGCCATGTTAAATGAAGAAAAGATCGTAAGACTTTAATGATTTATTTTTCTTCTGGGGGGATCCTAAGATTAGTAACATGGTCTTTGGCTCTGTAAAATTGTTCTGTCACTGTCTTCTGAATAAACTTGTACTTTGACATGTCCCTTCTTTTGTTATGGTGGCTTGTTCACTGCAAATGCAGGGCATTATTTTTTTCTTCCTGTTTGTCTCCCATTCTCTCCTCAGCATCCACCTTCATGGACTTTTCCGTAAAGCTTCTCTTACAGATCTCTAGACAGGCAATTTCTTCCTCTTCTGGATTCTCATTTATTAGGAAGAAGGATAAGCTTGATGTAGATTTGAATCTCAGCTCTGCTATATGACTCACGAGAGTAAAAAAGTAGTAATAATGTAGAACTTTGTAGGGTTATTTTGTAAAATATGGAGTGTGTAAAACCCCATCACAGTGTCTAAGTAAATGGAAACAAAAATAAGTCATCAATATAATAAAATTAAAATTAATTCATATGAAGTACTTAACAGAGTGCCTAGCATAGTTGTAGGCTCTCAGTATTAAGTTTTGTTTTTCATCAATAGGTAGTAGAAACTTATTAATTGTTTCTGCTGCTGCAGCTACATCTATTATTACTGTGCTGTAATTTACTTGGTTCTTACTTATTCAGAGGCAAATTTAAAGTGAAGCCCATCAAACAGGCTTAAGGAACTATCTCAAGGCCTTAGATTTCACCCTGACAGTGTGTCCTCAAATATGTAAAAGATGCTTTGGCTACTATCAATTAAAACTTCTTTTCTTCCACTCTGCCTTCCTTTCTCTTGTACTTCTTAGGTTGTATAGTGTTGAAACAGCCATAGGCATTTTTTCCCAGCTAAGGAGAGGTGAGTTGGGAGCATATTCAGTTTGGGTAATTAGAATTACTTGTGGTTCAGTGTTTTTGCTGACCAAGTCAGTGTTGGAATGGCTTCCAGGAATATTCTCTCATATTATTTGACTCACCTAGGATTGTGATATGAAGTTGTAGGGCTTCCTATGAAGGCTACTCTACAGTGTCAAAATTATAGTCTATAAAACCATTGCAGGGAGAATATGGGTAAAGAATGTGGTAACAAACCTTCTCATGGAAAAGAGTGTTTAAAATTAGCCACTCTGGTTGGGCACAGTGGTGCACACCTGTAATTACAGTGGCTCATGAGGCTGAGACAGGAGGATCATGAGTTCAAAGCCAGCCTCAGCAAAAGCAAGGCACTAAGCAGCTCAGTGAGACCCTGTCTCTAAATAAAATACAAAATAGGGTTGGGGATGTGGCTCAGTGGTTGAGAGCCCCTGAGTTCAGTCCCCTGTACCAAAACAAACAAACAAGTAAATAAAAGATTAGCCACTCTGCAAGGAAACTTGAAATACTTATTCTTACAATGTGAAACTTTAAATAGAATTTTTTCCAGATTTAACAACTACCCTTAAAACTGCATGATTTTGGGGGTTGTGATTGTGGCTTAGTGGTACAGTGCTTGCCTAGCATGTGTGAGGCACTGGGTTTGATCCTGAGCACCACATAAAAGTAAATAAACAAGCCGGGCGCTGTGTCACGCGCCTGTAATCCCAGCACTTGGGAGACTGAGGCAGGAGAATTGTGAGTTCAAAGCCAACCTCAGCAACTTAGCGGGGCCCTAAGCAACTCAGTGAGACCCTGTCTCTAAATAAAATACAAAATAGGGCTGGGATGTGACTCAGTGGTGGAGTGCCCCTGGGTTCAATCCCCAGTACCAAAGGCAAAACAAAACAAAAAAGTAAATAAACAAATAATAAATGGTATTGTGTCCATCTATAACTAAAAATATTTTAAAAACTGCAGTATTTCTAATAATGAATATTGCATTTTCTCATGATATTACCAGTATTGAATTTTGAAGTAGAAACAACATTGCAAACTATTAATAAATATTAAATTATTACATTAATTCCATATTTCATTTTATTTCATATTTATTAAGATTTTTATTGACCATGCTAAAAGAAAGTCTTAATTATTCTGATATTGTTCTAGACAGTATTACAAAATCATTGCTATATGTTGAGGTGATCAAAGATCCTGAAACATGTAGGAAAGATTATAGAGTACTAAAGAATTACTAAAAGTGATTTTCCTAGACCTTGGGATGTGTTGCCAGCTTTTTAAATTTGTGAATTTTTTGATTCCTGTTCTCTTTATTAATGAATATTTGCTTTGCACATAATTTTGTATTCATAATTTTATATATGTTTTCCTAGTAAGGCCTCAAAATTAGATAAGCTTCAGGCTCTACTCTTACTATCCCAGTCATAGTCATTCTTCAGTCATACTCTTTTTTGGTACTGGGGATTGAACTCAGGTGCACTTGACCACAGAGCCACATCCCCAGCCCTATTTTGTATTTTATTTGGAGACAGGATCTCATTGAGTTGCTTAGTGCCTCACTTTTGCTGAGGCTGGCTTTCAACTCATGATCCTCCTGCCTCATCCTCCCAGCTGCTGGGATTATAGGCATGCATCACTGAGTCTGGCCAATCATATTCTTTATTGACCTAACTGAAATCTTTAATGGCAGAGTAGTTTTCCTTTGTGCGTGTATCTTGACTCTAAATAGTTTGTGATTTGGAGAAAGAAACCTTGCCTTCTACTTAGCATCATGTTTGGAACAAAATAGGTATGAAAATATTCATTGATGAGAGAACAATGCAACATAAGAAGGTAATATGTTTCTATTCTTCAATTATGGACTTGGGAACCTGGTTTTACTAATTTTTTTAGAGTGGGCTGATGAGTATTTTGTGTGTCTTTGTGTGAGTATATCTTTGGGAATCCAGGGCTTTGCACATGCTTTGCAAATGCTCTACCACTGAACTACATCCCCAACCCAGATGAATATTTTCATTCAAACATATTGTATTTCTTACAGAAGGGAAGCCACGTACTAGTTTGTATATTTCTTAATTTTATTTTAAAATAATTTGAAGTTAAAAGACCTGGGTTCCACTTGATTTTTGATACTTCTAGTTTGAGAGTTATAGTAGTCTCCTAACATATCTGAGCCCCATTTTCTTAATCTGTAGAGAGGAAATCACTTTGAGATTGCTACAAGGACCAAATGAAGTTGTGTGTGAAAGTGGTTGGTAAATTATAAAATGTTATGCAAATATTTTAATGTTATCATCTCAGCTTTGCATTTATTCCTTCTGAGTTCTGAAGTTTCATTAGTTCTCTGGTTCTCCAAAACAATTATAGTCCTTAGAGAACCTTCTCTTGTAAAAGCTTCCCTTTATGGCTTATTTTAATGAGATAGCAAGTTATAAAAATTTCTTTTTCTTATGTTGGACAAATTTTATCTAAAACACAGATTGTCCCAAATTTTTCTAAGAAAACAAATCTAGTTTTAAGTTTCATGAGGAAAGAAGAAAAATTTCTCTTTGACATTCTTGGATTTAAAAAGTGGTTTGGTGATTATTTGTAGAAAAGATTAGACCTCTCATGCCTAGGGGAAAATTTCATGCCTGAACTAGCAAACACTGAATAATAAAAGGTTTTAGTGGGAATTCCAGCATATTTTTAAGTAAAGGAGCTGCCAGTATAAATCACTTAGTTTGTGTTATAACAGCTTATTAAATAAATAACTATTAAGAGTGGATGAGTTCAGGACAAGAAAATGCTGTGTAAACAGATAGGCCGTGGGCTGTTTCCACCTGAGAGTTTCAGTATTATCTTTCCCCATACGTTGTTGGTGAAATGAAATGACAGTAGTTTCACATTGTGAGATTATTGTGCCACTAGTGTTAGGATGAAGGACATACTTTTTTTCTTATATATAAGGGAGAATTAAGAGTATGAAAGGAAAGGAAGACACTCTAACTCAACAAGATATTTCTGTTTAATACCCTCAAATTCTTATATTTCAAGAAATGCCGAAACAAATCATATGCATGGGCATTAAACCAAAAGCGTTATGGGCATTAAATCCTGGCTTCCCAGCTCTCTCTTATGGATTATTTTAATAGTCATTTCAAAGTGTTAGTTGAAATCTTTACAGTATAGAGATATTAATTATTGCTTAATAGATAGAGGTATCCATTGGAGAGCAAAATTTTGAAATCCGCCTTATTATAGACCTAGCTAGATAAAACACTTAAAAAAATTCCTGTAAAGATTGTTCAGGTTGAGAAACTGTGGTATAGATACACAATGGAATATTACTCAGCCATGAAAAAGAATAAAATTATGGCATTTGCAGGTAAATGGATGATGTTGGAGACTGTTATGCTAAGTGAGATTAGCCAATCTCCAAAATCCAAAGGCTGAATGGTCTCTCTGATAAGTAAATGTGGGGTGGAAGGGGAACAAGAATGGAGGAAGGATAGAGAGCATAGAGGGAAGGGAGGGGTGGGGTCGGGGGGGGGGGGGTAAGAATAATAACAGAATGTGACAGACATCGTTGCCCTGTGTACATGTATGAATGCACAGATGGTGTGACTCTACTTTGTGCACAACCAGAGATACAATAGCTGTACTCCATTTGTGTTCAATGAATCAAAATTACATAAATTAAAATTAAAAAAAAAGATTGTTCAGGTTGGTCTTCTCTGCAAGAAGGAATTATCTTATATACCAAATATAGCTACTGGATAACTGGGCTGATGGTCAGTAGACTCAGCTTTTGCTGCTGATTGACATTATGATCCCAGCCAGTCATTTAATTCTTTCATGTTAAATGATATACTCACAAAACAAGTATTTATTCTTCTTAACTAGCATAGACATATAGGTTACAGAATTTCCAGAGCTAAAAGGTATTGTAAGACAATTTTTCAGCCTTGGTGTTGTGGACATTTTGGGTTGGATAATCCTGCTAGGATGTTTAGCAGCATCCCTGGCCTCTTTATCAGTACGAATGTCCTAATTGTGATAACCAAAAATTATTCCAAACTTTTCTGATGCTCTATGGTTGTCAGTATCCCAGTTGAGAAGTTGCTATAAGACATTATTCAATAAAAAGCATCTGATGCCTGGAGTCCAACTTTTTTTTTTTTTTTTTGTGGTGCAGGGCTTTGCACATGCTAGACAAGAATCCAACTTTAGTAATACACACCCAGCTCAGTTCTCCACCTTGAATTGAATTAATTCATTTTAATTCTGTACCAAAAGTTGTGGCATATATTTAACATTTTGACACCAAAACAAAAATTGAATGCTCTTCGTTTAACAATGATGTATTATTCACTTCACCACTTCTAAAGCTGTTACCATACTTTAAGCATCTTAAATGCTTAAAAAGTATTTGAGCAATGCATATTAAGAGTTGGAATGGATAGTTTGCGAAGTCTTAATCTGCCATTATCAGCCACACCAGAAAGTTTAAATTGGATGTGATGTGTGGAATATTGACAACCAGTGAATTTCAGGCTATTGAGGAGTACTATAGAGTATATTTCAGGAACCCAATGCCTATTTGCTAGATAAAATCAGTGTGAAAACAGCCTTAGGTTTGTGCTGAATTTCTTCTATCTTCCATTCTTACTTTATATAATATCAATTTTTTTTCTTTTTTTTTTGTACCAGGGGTTGAACTCAGGGCACTCAGCTTCTGAGCTGCATCCCCAAGCCAATTTTGTATTTTATTTAGAGACAGGGGATCATTGAGACCCTCGCTTTGCTGAGGCTGGCTTTAAATTTACAATCCTCCTGCCTCAGCCTCCCAAGCTGCTGGGATAAGTGTACCACCACACGTGGCTGGTTTTTAATAATGGCGATTTTGCAGAAAGTATGTAGTACTTATTAAATTTTATTTTATTATTTAATTACATATCTAATGGCTATGATCATATCCTGGGTTATCAATGTATAGGAATTCAGGTTTGACTTGGGAATATTAAGGGAAAGTTAGAACAAAGGAAAATTAGTTAAGTCAGAACAATTGAATAAAATTAGCTGTCAAAAAGAAACAGTCAGAAAAGCTTAAAACCATTAAGGACACACTTTGCTTTAGAGTCAGGATATGTGTTCTGAACATCTGGATTCTAGAGTGCTTTCAAGGCTCATTTGCTGAGGATATCTCTCAATTTTAGTATAGTCTGACATTTTTGTAACAAAGCCATCTATCTTTGAAAATGCCAAACTACCACAGTGTTGGAAACCTCAAATGATTTGCTTTGAAGATGCTTTTTTTTTAATCTACCAAAATCTTTGGATTTAGATATAATTGGATTGTTACATAATGTGATTCTGAACATATAGGCGTGCACAATATGAAAGCTGGATGTGACACATTCTGGGGTTTGCAGACTGATACAAACTATAGAATAAGGGACATTAAATATTAAGGTGATTATCTACCATCGTTATGTTTACTTATTTTTCTGTTTCTCCTTTCGTTGAGTACATCATAAATTATCTTAAGCTAAAGTATTGGCTAGCTTAGATTCCTACAGGTTTCATTCTTTAAATTGGGCATACTATTCTTTGTGATATTTTCTACTAGAAATATGATGGAACTAACAGCTGGACACAGAATTGGCTGGTACTGAACGACAGCTTTAAGTGACCATCTAAGTTAATCTTAGAAGTTACATCTAAGTAGTGGTATAGAAGGTAAAATAGTGTTGTCACAAAAAAAATTTATAGCAGACTCACTGTGGGGTCAAAGATACATCATGCAAATTGTATAATGATGAAAAAGTTTCATGAGATAAGGAAGGGAGCCACTGCAATGTTAAGTTTGGGGACATGGATTTTTTTTTTTTAATTGAGAAGAACTAATAGATGGTATAAATTTGGTTAATATTAAAAAGTATACATAGCTGGTTGCGGTGGCGCACGCCTGTAATCCCAGCACTTGGGAGACTGAGGCAGGAGAATCGCTAGTTCAAAGCCAGCCTCAGCAACTTAGCGAGGCCCTGAGCAACTCAGTGAGACCCTGTCTCTAAATGCAATACAAAATAGGGCTGGGGATGTGGCTCAGTGGTGGACTGCCCCTGGGTTCAATCCCCAGTACCAAAAAAAAAAAAGTATACATAAAGAGAAATAATTACTCATAATCATACTCTCTCAGGGCATTATTGCAGCAACTTAACATTTTTATGTATTTACATTAGTCATTTTTCTATCCATTTTGAAAATAATTTAGTTGATATTGTATAATTTTATATTCTGCTTTTTACAATTCCCTTCTTCAAGTTACCCCACTAGCTCTGTTTTTCAGCTCTCTTGGCTTGTTTTTATATTCACACATGCTCAGAGATATTGCATGTGCTGCCCATTGCATATGATGTGTTCATTACCCAACTTTTTGCATAGCTGAACCATGTTTATTCATCCAGGTCAATCTTCAAATGTCCCTTACTGAGGTATGCTTTTCTTGATTCATACCTCCTATTATACACTTTTATAGTACTTTTTCAATGATAATTAATGATGTAGAATAAAATGTATTTTTGTTTATGTATGTATTGCTAGGATACTTTTTAAAATTCAGTGCTGGGGATTGGACCAAGAGATTTGAGCATGCTAGACAAGTGCTTTACCACTAGAATACATTTTGTATGCAGAGTGTATGAGAATAGGAATTGTTGCTATATCTCTTATCCTCCAGTTCAGTACAGGGTAGGTATTCAGTATTTGTTGAACAAATAAGGGAACACATGAATGAATTAAGAAATATAGAAAACAATTTGCTTTCTTCATATATAAAGTATTTGTCAAAATACAGTTGGTCCTCTGCCTCTGTGAGTGGACTGTGCTTCTGTACCTTGGACTTTACCAATTGCAGAATGAAAATATTTGGGAAAAAATGTATTCTGAACATGTATAGAACTTTTTATGTCATTATCCCCTAAATAATACAACTATTAATGTAACATTTACGTTATGTTAGGATGTTATAAGTAATCTATCAATGGTTTAAAGTTTACTTGAGTTATACTAGGTTACATGTCAATGCTATGCCATTTTATATAAGGTCCTTGAGCATCTGCAGAGGTTTTGGAACCAATTTTCCACAGGTATTGAGGGACAACTGGATGTGCTTGGTAGTGAATGTCTATTAAGTCCAATAATGAATCTTCTTTCAAGGAGCTAACAAGGAGCTATTAAGTGTGTTTTTGGAGTCACTGCTCTTTTTACCCAGGATGGCTGGGGTTCAGGTTTACCTTGTTAGGTTTCAGGACTGGGAGGTAGCTGATGAGGATGATGTTTATATACTGCTTTGAAATTAGTAAGTAGAGGTGGGAGCCTTCTCTTCCACAGGCCACCGCCCACCCCCATCCTTTTTAGTCTGTGTTCCAGGATCAGGTAACCAATAATATTGAAACTTCTGCATCAGAACTCTCTTAATACCTGGCGAAATTGTGTGGTGTGTGTGTGCCACTTACCTTGCACACATGCATGCAGTTAATATTTATTTTTCTTGCTATAGTAACAGGACTTGAGGGGAGTTTCAGGCTGCTACCACCCCACTTCCCTACAAGCAAAATCATCATCATCTAGGTGTGGGACCTTTAAGTTGGTCTTACCACAACTAAATGCCTAAGATGATAGATCTTTGTGTGAGTTGATGTTAACAGTGGTTCCAGGTCCTCTGAACACAAAGGATTGATTTCGTCACCGAATTGGGGGAGAACAAAAAGGGTCACCATGCTGCCAAATGTTTCCCAGCAGATACCATAGCAGCTTGGTGCAGCAGTTTCTCATAGGAATACTGCCAGGTTTTAACTTTAATTAGTCCTTTGAAAATGTGGTTTAGGGCTTACAGATGAGCATCTTACAAAAATGGATGATCTTAGGCTCAACTACAGATGCAGTGAATCAGAACTTTCATTAAATATAACAAAATAGGTTCTTTCCGGGATTCCAAGATGGTGGACTAGAGGGAGGCTCTGTTCCCTGTCTCTGTAAGTCAGGATTCAAACAGAGGAAAATCTGTTTCTCCGTGAGGCAGTCTGTACTCCTCATTGATCCCCTGCTGTTTACCACACTTGTCTACATCGATCACCCAAGGTCTACCAGCTTCCCGACTCCAATTGAGTGCTGATTGCTCACTGACTGCCGCCTATCATCCGTCACTTGCCTCTTTGCCTTCCTCTGGCCTGCCCATCACCTGCCTTTCACCTACCCATCACCCACTGACCGAAGTTCATCTGCTGATCGTCCACCAGTAGCCTGCAGAGCCCGCAGACCGTCAGTGGATCGCCAGCTGCCTGCTGTTGCCTGGAAGTCCACCGCCCCGCAGGTTTGGTTACACGTGCCTGCCGCCATTTTGGGAAAAAAAACCAGGAGCTGCAGGACTGCCAGACTGACTGACAGCACCGCACCTCCAGGACTCCCAGCTTGACTGAAAGCACACCACTCATGGGGTCCTGGCCTGACTGACTGCACCCCACACAGACTTGGTGCCCATGCCCTGCGCTGCAGCTCCCCATTTGCCAACAGTTTCAAAACCGGTGCAGCCATCTTGGATTATCCGTGAAGGAGAAACTGTCATTAGGTGGGGCAAAGCCCATCCTGAGACGCCAGCTGGAGACTGTAAGCTCATTGTCAGGTACCTCTCATGCCTCAGGCTACTGAAGACTGGGAGGTTTGAATAGTATATGACTGTTAAAGTGTAGATTTTTTTTTTCCTTTGTGAAAACTTCTAAATTTTTGTTCTTTACTTTTCTCGCTACTTTCCTTTTGTTTACCTGTTTTCTCAAGGGATTTTCTCACTTTTCTCATGCTAACAACCAACTTCTTTTGACTGCACTTTCACTCTTCCTATAATCTACAACTTCTTCATACTCTTTTCTAACACTATTAACAGTTATATCCTACACCCCTCCCCATCCTCTTTGTCCTCCATTAGAAACTGCAGTCCTCATTGCAAATCTGTTTGTTATACTGTAGATAATAATCGAAGACATCCTCTCTGTTTATTGTGACAATATTGTGACAATATTGTAACAAAAAGACTACTGTAACAGTAGTCTTCATAGGGGCTATTTGGTTTACAGCTGCATATTGTCTGTATTGGGTGTTGCTAATATTGATTTCCCCCTTAAAGAAGAGGTTTAGGAAAACTATAGGGTCACTATAAACCTATAGGGCAGAAACTCCAATACCCTAGATCTGCATTGCTAGAGGGGAAATACATGAACAACATGAAAAAACAAGGGAGGAAAGTGTTCAAAACAAACCAGGATTCTACACTAATAGAATCCAATGACACCATGGTAGAAGAAATGTCAGAAAAGGAGTTCAGAATATACATGATTAAAATGATCAGAGAAGCAAATAATGAAGAGAGCAAATGCAGGCAATGATTGACCAGTCCAATAAGCAGCTGAAAGAGCAACTACAGGAAACAAAAGATCACCTCAAAAACAAGATAGAGATTCTGAAAAAGAATCAAACAGAAGTCCTTGAAATGAAAGAAACAATAACCAAATAAAAAACTCAAAGGAAAGCATGACCAACAGACTAGATCACTTGGAAGACAGAACCTCAGACAATGAAGACAAAATATTGAATCTTGAAAATGAAGTTGCCCAAACAGAGAAGATAGTAAGAAATCATGAATGGAACCTATAAGAACTATGGGATATCATCAAAAGGCCAAATATAAGAATTATCAGGATTGAGGAAGGCACAGAGATATAAACTGAAGGAATGAACAACCTATTCAATGAAATAATATAAAAAAATTTCCCAAATCTGAAGAATGAAATGGAAATTCAACTATAGGGGGCTTACAGAACATCAAATGTGCAAAATTACAGAAGATCCACACCAAGACACATTATAATGAAAATGCCTAATATACAAAATAGAGATAGAATTTTAAAGACTGTGAGAGAAAAGAAACAGATTACATAAAGGGGGAAACCAGTATGGATGTTAGCAGATTTCTCAGCCCAGAACCTAAAAGCTGGAAGGGCCTGGAACAATATATTTCAAACTCTGAAAGAACATGGTTGCCAACCAAGAATCCTATATCCAGCAAAGCTAACCTTCAGATTTGAAGATGAAATAAAATCCTTCCATGACAAACAAAAGTTAAAGGAATTTACACATAGAAAGCCTGCACTATAGAACTTGTTTCTTCCTCAGCAAGATATTCTATGAGGAAGAAACGAACAACAATGTAAATCATCAAAGGGAGGAACTACCCTAAAAGAAAAGCCAATTAAATGAGAAACCAAGTCAAGTTAAAAACCAAAACTAAGATAAAATGACTGGGAATACAAATCATATCACAATAATAACCCTGAACATTAATGGCCTAACCTCGTCAATCAAAAGCCATAGACTGGCAGATTGGATTAAAAGAAAGACTCAACAATATGTTGCCTTCAAGAGACTCATCTCAAAGAAAGGACATCCACAGACTAAAAGTGAAAGGATGGGAAAAAACCTACCACGCACACAGACTCAGTAAAAAAGTGGGGGGTTTCCATTCTTATATCAGATAAACTGGACTTCATGCTGAAGTTAGAAGCGATAAAGAAGGACATTTCATGCTGCTTAAGGGAACCATAAATCAAGAAGACATAATGATCATAAATATTTATGCCCCAAACAATGACCCTTCCATGTACATCAAACAAATCCTTCTCAATTACAGGAATCAAATAGACCACAACACGGTAATACTAGATGACTTAAACACACCACTGGATAGATCTACCAAACAAAAACTAAACAAAGAAACCATAGAACTCAATAACACAATGAATAACTTAGACTTAAGAAGAATATTTATAGAATATTCCATTCCATCCAAATATTTATAGAATATTTAAGAATATTTATAGAATATTCCATCCATCAGCGAGCAAATACACTTTCTTCTCAGCAGCTCATGACTCCTTCTCTAAAATAGACCATATGTTATGCCACAAAGCAACCCTTAGTAAATGCAAAAAAGTAGAGATGCTACCTTGTATTCTATCAGATCATAATGGAATGAAATTAGAAATCAACAACAAAATAAAAAACAGAAACTACTCCAACACCTGGAGACTAAATCATATGCTATTGAATGAAGCATGGATAACAGAAAACATCAGGGAGGAGATTAAAAAAAAAATTCTTGAAGGTAAATGAGAATGATGACACAACATATCAAAATCTCTGGGACACTATGAAAGTAGTACTAAGAGGAAAATTCATTGCATTGAATGCATTTAAGAAAAGAATAAGAAGTCAACAACTCAATGACCTAACCTTACATCTCAAAACCCTAGAAAAAGAAGAACAGAAGAATACCAAAAGTAGTAGAAGACAGGAAATAATTAAAATCAGAGTTGAAATCAATGAAATTGAAACAATTCAAAAAATTGACAAAACAAAAAGTTGGTTCTTTGAAAAAATAAAGAAAATAGGTAAACCCTTAGCCACACTAACAAAGAGAAGAAGAGAGAAAACTAAAATTACTAAAATTTGTGATGAAAAAGGAAATATCACAACAGACACCATTGAAATACAAAACATAATTAGAAGCTACTTTGAAAATCTATATTCCAATAAAATAGAAAATCTTGAAGACATGCACAAATTTCTAGAGACATATGATCCTCCCAAACTGAACCAGGAGGACATACACAATTTAAACAGATCAATTTCAAGTAATGAAATAGAAGAAGCCATCAAAAGCCTACCAACCAAGAAAAGCCCAGGGCCAGATGGATTCTCAATTGAGTTCTACAAGACTTTCAAAGAAGAACTTATACCAATACTCCTTAAAGTATTTCATGAAATAGAAAAGTAGGGAACCCTTTCAAATTCATTCTGTGAAGCTAGTATCACTCTGATACCAAAATCAGACAAAGACACATCTAGAAAAGAAAACTTTAGACCAATATCTCTGATGAATATAGATGCAGAAATCCTTAACAAAATTCTGGCAAATTGCTTACAAAAACATATTAAGAAGATAGTGCACCCTGATCAAATGAGGTTTATTCCAGGGATGCAAGGTTGGTTCAACATCTGGAAATCAATACATGTAGTTCAACACATCAATAGGCTTAAGGTTAAGAATCATATGATTATTTTGATAGATGCTGAGAAAGCATTTGACAAAATACAACACCCTTCATGCTCAAAACACTAGAAAAAATAGGGATGGTAGGAACATAGCTTAACATTGTAAAGGCTATTTATGCTAAGCCCACTGCCAGCATCATTCTTAATGGAGAAAAACTGAAAGCATTCCCTTTAAAAACTGGAACAAGACAGGGATGCCCACTGTCACCACTTCTATTCAACATTGTACTGGATATGTTAGCCAGAGTAATTAGACAGACCACAGAAATTAAAGGTAGACGAATAGGAAAAGAAGAACTCAAGCTGTC
>JAJEJO010000775.1:1020876-1032509 GCA_020662805.1 Glaucomys volans
AAAGTGAAATAAGTAAAACAATTCCATTCACAATAGCCTCAAAAAAATAATATACTTGGGAATCAATTTAGCAAAGGAGGTGAAAGACCTCTACAACGACAACTACAGAACATTAAAGAAAGAAATTGAGGGAGACCTTAGAAGATGGAAGGATCTCCCATGTTTGTGGATAGGCAGAATTAATATAATCAAAATGGCAATATTTCCAAAGGTGCTATACAAATTTAATGCAATTCCAATAAAAATCTCAATGACATTCCTCATAGAAATAGAAAAAGCAATCATGAAATTCATCAGGAAGAAAAGACCCAGAATAGCCAAAGCAATCCTGGGCAGGAAGATTGATGCAGGAGGTATCACAATACCAGACCTTAAACTCTACTATAGAGCAATAGTAATAAAAAGGGCACCAAAATAGACAGGTAGACAAATGATACAGAATAGACACAAACCCACATAAGTACAGTTATCTCATACTAGACAAAGTTGCCAAAAACATGCAATGGAGAAAAGATAGCCTGAATAATAGAAGATGGCTGAGGAGTATTCCATTGTGTATATATACCACAGTTTCTTTATCCATTCATCTCTTGAAGGGCATCTAGGTTGGTTCCGCAATCTAACTATTGTGAATTGAGCTGCTATAAACATTGATGTGGCTGCATCACTGTAGTATGCTGATTTTAAGTCCTTTGGATATGAACTGAAGAGTAAGATAGCTGTGTCAAATGATAAGTCCATTCCAGTTTTTCTGAGGAATCTCCATACTGCTTTCCAGAGTGGCTGCACCAATTTGCAGTCGCATCAGAAGTGTGTGGGTATGAGTGTACCTTTTCCCCACATCCTCACCAACACCTATTGTTGCTTGTATTCTTGATAATAGCCATTCTAATTGTAGTGAGATGAAATCTTAGGGTAGTTTTAATTTTCGTTTCTCTAATTAGTAGAGATGTTGAACATTTTTTCATATATTTGTTGATCAATTGTTTATCTTCTGTAAAGTGTCTGCTCAGTTTCTTAACCCATTTATTGACTGGGTTATTTGTATTCTTGGTGTTAAGTATTTTGAGTTCTTTATACATCCTGGAGATTAGTACTCTATCTGAGGTACATGTGGTAAAGATTTTCTCCCACTCTTTAGGCTCTCTCTTGACATTATTGATTGATTGTTTCCTTTACTGAGAAAAAGCTTGTTAGTTTTAATTCATCCCATTTATTGATCCTGCCTTTATTTCTTGCACTTTGGGAATCTTTTTAAGGAAATCTGGTCCTAAGCCGATGTGATGAAGATTTGGGCCTACTTTTCCTTCTCTTTGGTGCATGGTCTCTGGTTTAATTCCTACTTCCTTGATTCATTTTGAGTAGAGTTTTGTGTAGAGTGAGAGATAGGGGTTTAGTTTCATATTGCTGCATATGGATTTCCAGTTTTCCCAGCACCATCTGTTGAATAGGCTATCTTTTCTCCAATGTATATTTTTGGCACATTTGTCTAGTATAACTGTATTTATGTGGATTTGTTTCTGGTCTTCTATTTTGTGCCTTTGATCCACCTGTCTGTTTTGGTGCCAATACCATATCATTTTTGTTACTATGGTTCTGTAGTATAGTTTAAGGTCTGGTATTGTGATTCCTCTTGCCAAGGATTGTTTTGACTATTCTGGGTCTTTTATTTTTCCAAATGAATTTCATGATTGCTTTCTCTATTTCTATGAAGAATATTGCATTAAATCCATATCATTCTTTTGGTAGTATGGCCATTTTGACAATGTTAATTCTTCTGATCTAGGAGCATGGGAGATCTTTCCATCTTCTAAGGTTTTCTTTAATTTCTTTGTTTAGTGTTTTGTCATTTTCATCGTAGAGTTCTTTCACCTATTTTGTTAGATTGATCCTAAAGTTGTTTTTTTTTTTTTGCGACTATTGTGAATGGAATAGTTTTCCTAATTTCTCTTTCAGAGGATTCATCACTTATGAATAGAAATATGAGTGTTGATTTTATATCCTATTACTTTTCTGAATTCACTTATGAGTTCTAGAAATTTTCTGGTGGAATTTTTTGGATCCTTTAAATATAGAATCATGTTGTTGGCAAATAGTGATAGTTTAAGTTCTTTTCCTATTTGTATCTATTTAATTTCTTTGTTCTGTCTGATTGCTCTGTCTAGAGTTTCAAGGATGGTGTTGAATAGAAGTCCTTTTTCTAGTTTTTAGAGGGAATGCTTTCAATTTTTCTCCATTTAGAATGATGTTTACCTTGGGCTTAGAATAGGTAGCCTTTAAATGTTGAGGTATGTTTCTACTATCCCTATTTTTTCTGGTGTTTTGAGCATGAAGAGGTGCTATATTTTATCAAATGATTTTTATGTATCTATTGAAATGATCATATGATTCTTAACTTTAAGACTATTGATGTGATGAATTACATTTATTGATTTCCGGATGTTGAAACAACCTTGCATACCTGGGATGAGCTCCTCTTGGTCATGACAGTATCTTTTTAATATATTTTTGTATGCAGTTTGCAAGAATTTTGTTAAAAATTTTTGCATCTATATTCTCCAGGGATATTGGCCTGAAGTTTTCTTTCCTTGATGTGTCTTTGTCTGGTTTTGACATCAGGGTGATACTAGCTTCATAAAATGAGTTAGGAAAGGTTCCTTCCTTTTCTGTTTCATGGAATACTTTAAGGAGTATGGTGTTAATTCTTCTTTGAAGGTCTTGTAGAATTCGATTGAGAATCCATCTGGTCCCAGGCTTTTCTTGGTTGGTAGGCTTTTGATGGCATCTTCTGTTTCATAGCTTTTAGTTGATATGTTTAAATTGTATCTGTCCTCCTGTATCAGTTTGGGTGGATCATGTGTCTCTAGAAATTTGTTTGTGTCTATTTCAGAGAAGGATTCATGTGCTGCTGAGAAAAAAGTGTATTCACTCATTGATGGATGGAATATTGTATATGTGTCTGTTAAGTCTAAATTATTGATTATATTATTGAGTTCTATGGTTTCTTTGTTCAGTTTTTGTTTGGAAGATCTGCCCAGTGGTGAGAGAGGTATGTTAGAGTCATCTAGTACTATTGTGTTGTGGTCTATTTGATTCCTGAAATTGAGAAGGGTTTGTTTAATGTATATAGATGCTCCATTGTTTGGGGCATAAATATTAATGATTTTTCTGTCTTGTTGATTTATGGTTCCCTTAAGCAGTATGAAATGTCCTTCCTTATGCCTTCTGACTAACTTTGACCTGAAATCCACTTTATCTGATGTGAGGATGGAAACCCCTCCTTTTTTACTGAGTCCATATGCGTGACATGTTTTTTCCCATCCTTTCACCTTCCATCTGTGGATGTCTTTTCCTATGAGATGAATCTCTTGAGGACAGTATTTAGTCGGTCTTTGTTTTTTTTTGCTCCAATCTGCCAGTATATTTCTTTTGATTAATGAGTTTAGGTCATTAACATTCAGAGTTATTATTGAGATATGATTTGTATTCCCAGTCATTTTGGCTTAGTTTTGGTTTTTAACTTGACTTGGTTTCTCTTTTGATTGGTTTTTCCTTTAGTGTAGTTGGCTACACTACTTTTGCTGACTTTCATTGCTGTTTTTCATTTCCTCCTCATGGAATATTTTGCTGAGAATGTTCTATAGTACAGGCTTTCTATTTGTAAATTCTTTTAACTTATGTTTATCATGAAAGTTTTTATTTTGTCATCAAATCTGAAGGTTAGTTTTGATGGATATAAGATTCTTGGTTGGCATCCATTTTCTTTCAGGGCTTGGTATATACTGTTCCAGGCCCTTCTAGCTTTTAGGGTCTGTGTTAAATAATCTGCTGATATCTGTATTGGTTTCCCCCTATGTATGATCTGATACTTTTCTCTCACAGCTTTTAAAATTCTGTCTTTGTTTTGTATGTTGGGCATTTTCACTATAATATGCCTTGGTGTGAATCTGTTGCAATTTTGTACATATCGTGTCCTATAAGCCTCTCATTTCATCCTCAGGTTTGGGAAATTTTCTGATATTATTTCTTTGAATAGATTGTTCATTCCTTTGGTTTGTATCTCTGTGCCTTCCTCAATCTTGATAATTCTTAAATTTGGTCTTTTCATGTTATCCCATAATTCTTGGAGGTTTTGTTCATGGTTTCTTACCATCTTCTCTGTGTGGTCAACTTTATTTTCAAGATTAAATACCTTGTCTTCATTGTCTGAGGTTCTGTCTTCTGATCTAGTCTGTTGGTGTTGCTTTCTATTGAGTTTTTTATTTCATTTATTGTTTCCTTCATTTCAAGGATTTCTGTTTTTTTTTTTCAGTCTCTATCTCTTATTAAAATAATCTTTTGCTTCCAGCATTTGCTCTTTTAACTTTTTGTTGACGTGATATTTTGTTGCCTGCATTTGCTTTCTTATATCATCCTTTACTTTGCAGATCATTTTAATTATGTACATTCTGAATTCCTTGTATGACATTTCTTCTACCCTACTGTCAATGGGTTCTGTTAATATAGCATCTTTGTTTGTTTAGGGTGATTACTTCCCTTGTTTTTTCATGTTGTTCGTGTATCTTTCCCTCCAGCAATGTGGATCTGAGATATCACAGTTTCCACTCTATAGATTTATAGTGTCTCTGCAGGTTTCCAGTGCCTCACCTTTAAGGGGAGATCAATATTAACAGCACCCAATGCAAACATTATGTAGCCTTAAACCAAATAGCCCCCTTTAAGACTTTAACAGTATTGTAATAATCAGATATGATGTGTTTGATTATTATCTATAGCATAAACCATAGGTTTGCAATAAGGTCTGTAGTTTCTAATTGTGGACAGAGAGAATGGGGGAGGGGTGTAGAATGTAATGTTAATGAGGTAAGGAGTGAGAATATGGAGGTACTAGATCATAGGAAGAGTGAAGGCAGAATCAAAATAAGTTGGTTGTTAGCAGGAGAAAAGGGAGAAAGACGCTCTGAGGAAACAAATAAGGGGAAAGTAGAACGATTAAGAAAATGAAAATAAATAAAATTAAAAAGATTAATAAAAAAGAATCTGTAAGAAAACTGTAATATACTATTCAAACTTCCCAGTCTTCATTAGCCTGATGCATGAAAAGTAATTGATTTCAAAGATGATGGGGATGTAAGGGTGGGAAATGAAAAAAGAAAAAGAAAAAAAAAATGGGAAAAAGAAAAAAAAGAATCTTGAAGGAAAATTGAACCATTGTTTCTGTTGGAGTTCAGTAGCTTCTTTGCCTTCTAGCTTCTCTTCTAATAGGCGGGGTTGTCTGGAGTTTGTTGGTAACTCCACCCTCTGTATGATGACAGTTACTCAGGTAGGAGGATTAGACTTGGAGGCGGGACTCCTGGAGGCAGGGTATAGCAATTGCCAGTCCCTCTGGAAGACTGCAGTCCAGGACTCTCCTTTGGGGTCCACTTGTGTTACGCAGGAGCCTTCCCTCATGTGTGGACCCCACAATTCCTGATCTATAATTTAGTCTCTAAATTGTCTCTCTCCTGCCCCTGCCCTTTCAACTTCCAAT
This sequence comes from Glaucomys volans, assembly GCA_020662805.1. Classification (NCBI taxonomy): domain Eukaryota; kingdom Metazoa; phylum Chordata; class Mammalia; order Rodentia; family Sciuridae; genus Glaucomys; species Glaucomys volans. The sequence continues at coordinate 1,026,407 of JAJEJO010000775.1, forward strand.
CAGAAACTTCTCTCCCTGGAGGTCCTAAGGCCTGAGTGCTAGGACCTATATGCCTATCTCAGAAAGCTGGACTGTATTAGGTAAATCAGGACCAGGCATTGAAAGCTGTGTGCCAGCCATGTAGCTGTAGGTACTGGGCTGGTTGGTGGCCAGGGGATGGTTGGGAGACTGGGATTTGAGGAGCTAGAGGGCCCTGTTGGTTGCCAAACAACCAGGTGCTCGGTAGAGTAGTGAACCAGGCTGATGTCAGGTTCCAACAAGTGCTCCCGAGTTGTCTCTGGGATCCCTGTGAGTGCTAGGTTGGTTGACTGGATGAGCCAGGTTCAAGATGCCCTCATACCCTTTTCCTACCTACTGAGGCCTTGCAAGGCTCTCCACAGCAAGATGGTGGCTATTAGCATACCTAGCAGGGACACCTCAGATGCAACCAAGCCTGCAGGGCCCTTGGTGATGATCTTTCAGGACCTGACTGATATCCTGAATGTCAGCAGCCATGTCCCAAGTTTGTGGCAACAGCAGCTAACCTGTAGATACCTTGATAGTGAGCTTGTAGTCTCTGGCAGGTGTCTCAGAATGGAAGCTGCTCCAACTAAAGATGGCAGTGGCATCGTCGAGGATAATCCAGGATGGCAGCAGAGGCATCCCAACGTGTTGGTAGATGGGAAGCTTCAGGGCCCAGTGTAGTCAGTGCTGGAGAGCTGTGTGGACTGGGCTCTTTCTCTTTTGAGTATTTAGGATTGAACCCAGGGGTGCTCTACTGCTAAGCTATGTCCTCTGCCCTTTTTGTTTTATATTTTAAATCAGGGTCTCACTAAATTGCCCAGGCAGGCCTTGAACTTGTTATCCTCTTGCTTCTGTCTCCTGTGTAGCTGGGATTATGAACATGTGCCACTGTTCCCAGCTAAATGTCTTGTGGGGATATCTCTTATATCTTGTTGGTGCTTAGCTACTCTGACCTTGAGGAGCAGGCTGACTTCTTGTTACATTGTCAGCACTTCTGGGGTTTTTTTTGTTTTTTTTTTTTTCTCCTAATGGAGAAAAGAGGCATTATAAGGTATGAGAAATCCAAATTACAAAGAATTAAAAACAATTTAAAACACTATAAACACTATAAATCAAGAAAAGGAGATTAAGGAGTGATCTTCAGCTTTTTAAAATTTAAAATCTATTCTTAATTTTTTTATTCCACCTATATTCTGTTCTTTGCACTGTAAGATTGATGCTGAATTCTTGCCATAGTGAATGATTCTACTCTTGAGTTGTTAAATATTTAATGCTTTTAAAATTGTGAAGTCTATGTTAGCTTTTTCTAATCATTTTCAGCCTGTGAAAACCTATAAAGTTTAAGTATCACACAGGAAACATGTCCCTTTCCACTTAGTTCCCCTAAAAATCTGAATCAGATCCATTCCCTGGGCCAAGTCAACATTTATGAAGTGCTTGCTGTACACATAGGGCATCTGCTGAAGTATGACTCTGCCCTCCAGGGGAATAAGAGTTAACCATTCCTTTTGCTGCAGCCACACCATGCTTTCACCTATATGTAGAAAACTTTACATAAAGTTTACAAATTGGCTGCTCTTCAGGGAAAGAGTAGACACAAACGTTTAATCTCAGAGAGGAAAACTAAGAACATTTCCAAATTAACTGAAATTTTTTTTGTTTTGAAAGAGATCTCTTAGTGGAAGACAAGCCAGTTCTTGGAAGAAGCACAATAACCAAAACCAGATGAAAATCCATTAGAAAGTTCATATGAAATATTTGAGATTTGCAAAATTACATTTAATGCTTTGGAAGGACAGTAAAACTATTTCTACCTGTGCAGGATTTTGCTTCTGCTTATCTAAAGTTAGAAACTGTAGACCCTGAGGCTTAAGTGTCAGGGCAAGAATATAGATAAGCATTCTCTTCATATTTGGTTGTGCTGTCTTCCCTATCTGTTGGCCTTAACCCTTACTTGAGAATAGCTAAAGTGATGTTTGACTGAGATGCATCATACTCAGGACATTGTCAGAGTGCACTGCACTGTGAATTAGCAAGTAGCAATGATGTTTTATCTTCTTTCAGGGTCTTAATTTTTTGGTATACTAAGCTTTTTAACGGTGTGATTTCTGAGCCAGCTTGTATGACTGATCTCTTTCCCTGCTGGTATTTGTGAGGGATACTTTAATAAGCACTCTCCTTCCCCCAAGATATCTTTCCCATCAACATTTGCACTGATACTCCACCTTAGAGAACTTTAGGTTGAGTCAGAGTCTCCAGAAAGTCTCCATTTAACTGCATCTGGGCTTGGGGGAGAAGTGAGGTAAATGAAAGATGAAATATTGGAGAAGACCCTAGGTGAGCTCTTGCTGGGAAAAGGCAGGCCCAGGAACAGGTTTGAGTTGTAGCAACAATTTTGTTGAAGTCTGTTTCCATTTTTAAAATTTTCTCTCCTCGACCTCACTGCTTGGAAGAAGATTTGAGGGTACACACATATGTCCCGCTCTTCTCTGGTGGTGGTATTGAAGGAGAATACAGTGTTTGTCATTTATAATTAACTATACTATACCTATGATCGAAATACTACTGAACTTGATCTGTATATGTTTATTTCCAGATTTCTACCTTTTCCTTATTTTATTTTTTCTAGCCTCATTTTTATGCTTTGCCAGTAGAGATTTTCCAATAATGTTACACAAAATATAAGTCAAAGTGTGCTATTTTTAAAACTTACCTCTGCTTTGAAGTTGGCCATCTTCTTTGATGAAAGATCTCATAATATTGGAAAGTGATATTATATCTTTTTCTTGAGATGTTAGCCCAATGAGGTGGAGATAGGAATATAGTCTTATCATCTTTGAAGTGTTCCATTGAAACTATAAGATTGTTCCAAACTTGTATTTCTGGTTAGAAAAGTATGTTGAGGTCAGTCCCCCTTTCCCCATTTAAAAAAAAAAAAAATCATTTCCTATCTCTGGGTTTTTGGCGAAATGATGACATTTTTCTGATCCAGTTAAGTTACTGTGACTCTTCTGTCCTGTAGGGCCCTGTATCTTCTGAGGAGTTATTGCTTTGTGCTGCTTCCCACCCACAGAGCCTTTCTGGCTGAGAAGGAGGTGTGATGTAGGAAAATTATGAAGGCTTTTCAAAGATACTTGAATTGATGGTCCAGATGGTGAGGAAAATCCTTGGGGAAGCTAAAAATTGAACGGGTGATATCAGATTTAAAAAATCCATAATTAGACTGATTTTCTTTTAAGCCACTTTAGAGTTTCCACTCTTATTTTTGTGACTGAGTTTCCTTTCCCAGTTGAAAGTGAGCTCCTTGAAGGCAGTCTTGGGTTTGTACACTATCAAAACTCCAGCCTGTGTAGAGCAGTTCTCTAACAAAGTAATAATAATGATTGCTGACCTGTCCTGAATGCATGTGTGTGTGAGGTACTGGACTTTACATGTGCTTATTTAATTCTTACAATCTTAAGAGGAAAACATTTATAATTATTTTTGTTTCATGGATGAGAAAACAGATTAAGATTCAAGTTACAAATTTGAATCTTACCTGGTAAGCAGTGGATTTAGGATTAGGATTCAATTCCAGGCATTCTAGAATTTCACATCTTAATCACTATATTGTATTGCTTCCTTACTAAGTACTTAATTTTAAAAGAAGTATTTGTTGAGCAAAACAATGAACGAACCAAACATAAAATTCATTTTCTAAAGTCACAGTGGTGTTTTGTGTGTCTCTTTAGAATAAACTGTGCTTAGTGTTAAGCAGTCAGCCAGGATGCATGCTGCTATGCTTGGTGCTACTTATAATCCAGGAAGATATTGTCCCTGTTGTAAACAGCTAGCAAGGGGTAATAGTATAAACACTGCAAATGTTTCTTCTCTATTCGTCTCCTTGTTCAAACTACAACCAGGAGCAATTTAACAGTGATATTTGAATTAGGAACTTTGTACATATTGCTTAGTAGTAATGACAAGTTAACATGATATTGTATGTAGAATGGTGCTGTCATTTAAGTACAAATTAAAAATGTGGATTTTTCACTCCAGTTCTGTAGTAAGTAGTATGTTCTGAAAACCATTGAGTATTTTTAAGAGTAACATCCACTTAGGTATTAATAGAACCCTTTGATTTGCTGAAGATATGACCAGAATATTTATTCAAAGGTGATGACTTGGGTAAGGATTCTATGTCCTAATGGTGAGGACATTGAGCCTGTCTCCCTTTCAAATTTCTGTTGGGAGTTTAGCTAAGGCATTCCTATTATTAATACTGTTGTTCTGAAATTAGGGTCTTAAGTGCAGTAGACAATAAGTAACCTTTTTGCCTGTTCAGTGATACAGTGTTCTTTGGGTAGGACTTTCCATCTACCACCAGGATTACCTTTTCAGCTTCAAAAGAAATCTGATCATAATTACTCACCTTATTTTTTCTTCATTCCTGTTTTTATTGAGTATATTCAGTGTACCAGGAGTTTTTATAAGTTCTTTATGTGCAGTAATTCATATTATTATCTCAGTTACCTTAAGAGGTAGGCACTGGTTTCAGCACTTAACAGATGAGAAACCTGAGAAACAGTTAAAACTCCAAATAACATAGTAAGTGATAGAGCTCATATCAAGCCCCTGACAGTCCAGTTTCCAATCTGCACTGTCAAATTACTTTTCTATACTGCCTATCAGTGAAATATTTATTTCTCAAATTCTGTTGGGTATCATGGCCCATACCTGTAATGCCAGTGACTCAGGAGGCTGAGACAGGAGGATCATGAGTTCAAAGCCAGCCTCAGCAAAAGTGAGGCACTAAGCAACTCAGTGAGGCCCTGTCCCTAAATAAAATACAAAACAGGACTGGGGATGTGGCTCATTGGTCAAGTGCCCCTGAGTTCAATCCCTGATACAAAAAAATAAATAAATAAAATAAATAAATAAATAATTTTTTTAACTCAGCAGATTTTTTTTTCTGAGCCTCTAGCAGTACTGTGAATTCAGAGATGACCAGACTCAGGTCCTTGGGTTCCAAAAATCTCTAAGAGTGCACTTGACTGGAATGCTTTGCCAATGAATTAATCAGGAGCTTAGGGCCAGTCCAGCTCCCTGCCCAGTATACAGAAGACAACATGTTTAAACTCTAAGACTAGTGTATGGTTTCAGGCCTCCAAGGACTCAGAATTTTCATTGTCTACCCTTCTTACTCGTATTGGAGATGTCTATGTTAACTACTTCTGACACTGTATAAAGACAGGCTGTCTTAAATTTAGGCAAGAATGAGTAAGTCAGAAAGAGTCACTGCTTGTGTACATCACCTCTGCCTATCCTCTGCCTATCTATCCAACTTAGTAACTGTGTGATGTCTCTGTGAGTTTGCTCATCTTTAATTGGGGTGCTTGCAGTGCTACATCAATAGGATTGTTGGGTTGAATAAGAAAGTTCGTTGTTTATAAGGAACTTGGTGGTCAACATAGAAAATACTTCAGAAAACATCAGCAAGTGTATGTATGCTATTTGTGTGTGTGTGTGTGTGAGAGAGAGAGAGAGAGAGGATACATAATCAGGTCCGTATATATGAGCATATGTAATTGATATATTTACATTATAATATATGTTACAATATAATAGTGATGTGATGTAAATATATCAGTTGTATATGTAGTAGTTTCAATTATTTGACTTGAAGCATGCACTTCGATTTCTGATGCTGAGTACAGAATTGATTTTCAGTTGTTTTTCTATAGTAAAACTTGCCATATAAGATGGGTAGTTTTCCCAAAGAAGCTACTTTTCTGTTTTTAGAGATCCACTCACTGTCTTCTTTCTTCTAAAAATGGAATCGATTAGGAAGATTGTGGTAGGACGGAGAGGCTAGACCCCAACTCTCTGAGTTGTTGGACTGTGCATATACTTTTATTGACTGGGTGTCATTTGTGTATGGATATCTTCTTTATGAATCTACAAAAGCAAAAAATGAAATCTATCTCCATTGAGAGGAATTATCGGAAAAGAGTACAGAGATTCCTGCTTTACTGTTTATCTGGAGTGAGAACAAAATATTTTTTCTAAGCTTCACTTTTCCTTTACTTTGTGATTTTAACCTTTTTTTTTTTTTTTTTTT
>JAJEJO010000775.1:1037509-1114997 GCA_020662805.1 Glaucomys volans
TGTGTCCCTGGAGCCGCAGTGCCGTGTCCCTGGAGCCGCAGCACCGTGTCCCCGCGAAAGGGGTGGGCTTAGGTCCGAGGGCTCAGAGAGGTCAAAATGAAGTCTCTCTGCCAGGGAAACTGGAGAATGGCCCCGACCGGGCCCAAATTCCCCGCTGGGGCCGGCAAACAGCTCCGCTCCCGGGTAAATCTCAGCTGAAGCCGCAGCGCTGAAGCCGCAGCGCTGTGTCCCCGGGGAAAGGGGTGGGCTTAGGTCCGGGGGCTCAGAGAGGTCAAAATGGAGACTCTCCGCCAGGGAATCTGGAGAATGGCGCCGACCGGGCCCAAATTCTCCGCTGGAGCCGGCAAGCAGCTCCGCTCCCGGGTAAATCTCACCTGAAGCCCTGATTTTAACCTTTTTCCACCTTTTTTGCTACTTGGTACATGATTGGATCTCATTCCTAAAATATTCAGAAACAGGGCCCTGAAGTTCTTCATTCTATGATGTTTGGGGAGAATCATTGGGTGATATGAGAAGAACGAAGCTTACTTTCTTTTTCCCTTTTCCCCCTCTCTTCTTTCCCTACCCCTCTTTCCCTCCCGACCATTTCTCACCAGGACCTCATGCTTATATAGATATCACAGAGCTACACTTCTAACCCATTTACTTTCTTTTTAGTGCTAGGACTTTACTGAACCATTTCTTTTCCCTCAGAATTGTATACAACAGCAGAAAAATGAAATTACTTGAATTGTCATTGGCGTCTTTCTATAGTTGAGTTAAAGGATAGATGTGTATTGGTTTGGGTGCCAGCATGAAGAATAAACATAAGGAAGGTATAGAAAAGAAAAAAGAATCATCTTTAAGAATCTATATTCATGTAGGATTTTGGGGGCAGGGGGTTACCCACTGAGCTATATCCCTAGTGTGTGTTTTATTTATTTATTTTAAAAATTTGAGACAGGGTCTCACAAGTTGCTTAGGGTCTTGCTAAGTTGCTGAGGCTGCCTAAACTTGTTATCCTCCTGCCTCAGCCTCCCAAGTTGCTGGGCTAGTGTGCCTGGCTCCTTGTATGTTTTTGTACTCTAAGCTTTTCCCAGAAGAATGTGATTAGATTAGATCAGTTTGGGGAATGAAGAAACGTAGTTTGGAGTTACTGTATCCTTATTTATCAGATCACTGTTTATTGATGACATGTCATATTTTTTGGTTTAGGCTTTTATAAAGACATTTGAGGTATAATTGACATATGATAAAAATACACATTTTACATATTAATTTGATAAATTTACCCTATGTGTAAACTTTGGAAACCTCCAGTCAATCATGAGGGTGAACATATTCATCACTTGCAGACATTTTCCAGTAGACATATCCCTGGCCCCCAGAAGTTTCTTCATAGACTATCTACCTTCCCAAGAAATTTCCTAGTGCCCCCTTATAATCCCTCCTCTGTCCCTTCTTCTTTACCTCACTCCATCCTACCCTGTGCTCAGGCAACCACTGTTTTGTTTTCTGTCATTATATATACTAATTTGGATTTCTTCAAATTGATATCAATGAAATACTATTCTATGTATACTTATGAAAATCTTTTTTCACTCAGCATAATTATTTTGAGTTTCATCTGTGTTGTTGCATATATCAGTAATTCATCCCTTTTTATTACTGAATAGTAGTGTTTTATTATATGGAAATATTATTTATTTCCCTCCACTATTGATAAGCATTTTGGTCATTTCTAATTTTTAGTATTATAAATAATATTGCTATGAATATTTGTATATACCTCTTTGTATGAACATATGATTTTATCCTCTTGTGTATCTGAGAATGACTGGGTCAAAAAAATCATGCATTTCAGTTTTGTAGAGCAATTTTCCCTTTTGGTTGTACCATTTTACATTCTTCCCTTTCAATGGATAGGAAATCTGGTTTTTAACATTCTCATCAACACTTGGTATATAATCAGTTTTTAATTTTAATTTGGTCATTCTAATAGTGGTATAGTGGTATCTTACTGTGGTTTTAATTTGCATTGCACTAATGATGTTGAGTATCTTGTGTTTATTTATCATCCATAAGGTCTCTGTTAGTTACTCATTTCTGCCATTTTGGAGATGATAAATAAATGAAGAATGTGGCTGTGTTCCAATAAAATTATACTTACCATAATAAACACCACCGTCCAGGCAACAAGTTGTATTTGGCCTTTGGATTATAGTTTGCCGACTCCTGACATAGATAATCATGTCCTATTGTGAACAAAGAAAGCTTTACTTCTTGCTTTCTAGGCTGGGTTTTCTTTTCTTTTTGTTTTTTAATTGTTGATTTTTGAATATTCATGCCAAGTTGCAGTGGCTAGAGTCTCCAATACAATGTTGAATAGAAATAGTGAGAGTAGAGATTCTTGTCTTATTCCTGATCTAGGGGAAGTATATTCCATATTTTACCATTAATTATAATCTTAACTGTATAGGTTTCTTGTGGATGCTATTTACAAGAATAGGAAATTACCTCTACTCCTCATTATTGGTTTAGTTGAACCAGCTTTTTGTATTGACTTTCCTCTGTTATTTTTCAGTCATGTATCTCAGGAAGTTCCTTTCTGCTCTAAATGTTTTATTTGAAATAGATGTTAGATTTTGTCAAATGATTGTTCTTCATCTGTTGAAAATGTCATATGCTTCTTGTTGTTTTTCTGACTGATTTTCAAATGTTAAGCCGCAACCTTGCATTCCTGTGATAGGCTATACTTGGCCTTTTTGATAATCGATTGGCTATAATTTTTTTGGGGGGGGGCTTGCATCTATGTTTATGAAGGATATTGGCTGTTAGTTTTCTTTTCTTGTGATGTCTTTGTTTTTAAACAATTTTTTTTGTAGTTGTATATGGACAGAATGCCTTTATTTTATTTATTTTTATGTGGTGCTAAGGATCAAACCCAGTGCCTCACACATGCTAGGCAAATGCTCTGCCACTGTTCTGCAGTTCCAGCCCAGTCTTTGATTTTAATATGAGGGTAATCTTTCCCTCATAGAATTAGCTGGGAAATATTTCTCTCTTTTTTACTTTTCTGGATTATTTCTTAGAGTTGGTATTCTAAACGTTCCCCCCACTCCCCAATTGAATCACCAATGAAGCTGTTTGGGCCTGAAGTTTCCTTTGTGAGGAAGATTTTAACTAAAAAAATGTTTTTAGCAGATACATTTTAAACAGCTATTCAGGTTACTTATTTCTTAAATGAGCTTAGTAGTTATGTGTTTCAAGAAACTTAACCAATATTGTCAAATTTATAAGCATGAAATTGTTCATAATATTTTCTCATTCTTTTATTAATTTCTGTACAATTGTATTGATGTTCCTTTTATTCTTGATACTGTTAGTTCATGTCTTCTCTATTGTTTCTCATCAGTCTATAGAGGTTTATTAATTTTATTGATCATTTCAAAGAATTAGCTTTTTATTTTTGATTTCCTTTAGTTTTTCTCTGTTATCTTTCTCATGGCTTCTGCTTTGGTCTATATTATATTCTTTATTCTGCTTTCTTTAATTTGTCTTTTTTCTGATTTGATAAGATAGAAGTTGAAATCACTGATTTGAGACCTTTTCTAATATAGGCCTTGAGCACTATACATTTCACCCTAGTTAACTGTTTTAGTGGTTGACTACAGAATGTGATGTTATGTATTCATTTTTCCTTCAGTTCAAAATACTTCCTAATTCCTCTCTCAATTTCTTCTTTGACCTATGTATTGTTGAAAACTGTGTGAGTTTCTAAATAATTAGAGATGTTTCAGATACCTTTCTGTATTATATTTCTGTTTTAATTTCACTATGGTCACACCACAGACTGTGTGTGACTTGAGTCTTTTAAAATTTACTGTGATTTGCTTTCTGCTCCCTGCTGCCAAGTCCTGAGCCGCTTTCCTCTGTCATGCCATTCTGTCATGATGTTCTGCTTCACCTCCTGCCCAGAGCTACGGAGTCAGCTGACCATGGATTGAACCTCTGAAACTGTGAGCCCCAAATAAACTTTTCTTCCTCCATGAAAAAAATTTTACTGTGATTTACCTTATTGTCCAGAATGTAGTCTGTGTTGGCAAATGTTCCATGTGAACCTGAGAAGGCATATTTTACTGTTTTTGTGTGATATGTTCTAGAAATGTCAGCTAGGTCAAATTGGTTGTGTTGTTTTAATTTTCTACGTCTTAACTGATTTTCTGTGTACTTGTTCTATTAAGTGTTAAAATCTCCAACCAAAACCTTGGATTATCTGTCTTTGCAGTTTTATCAGTTTTTACATCATATATTTTGAAACTCTCTTATTAGCTATGTGATTAAGATTTTTATGTCCTCTTGAGGAATTGAACCCTTTATCAGTATGAAATGTTTTTCTTTCTCCCTAGTAATATGCTTTGCTCTGAATTTACTTTGACTCATATTATTATGGGCACTTCATTTTTCTTTTGACTAGTGTTAGAATAGCATATCTTTTCAGTTCTTTCATTTTTGAGCTATTTATATTTAGTGCTGTCTTACTTTTTTCCAAAATCAAATTTGACAGTCCTGCCTAAACCACTTACACTTAAGGTGATTGTTAATATAGTTTGGATTAAATCTGTTCCCTTGCTATTTTTTGTCTCATTTGTTTTTTACTCCTCTTCTTTCTCTGTTTTCACTTGGAGTGAATATTTCTTATTACTCTTATCTTCTTTGTTAGTTTATTAGCTGTAACTCATGACATTGACACATTTAAATAGTAGTAGTTAGGTTTGTAGAATGTCTCCAATTTCAGTTTGTATGTTTTCTTGTCATTAGACTTGGGTTTTATTAATTGAGGAGGAATGATAGAGGTATAGTGTACAACATAAAACATGTTGCTGATAATGCTACCTTGAGTGCTAGGTTTAGGGGATGTTTGTTAGTTTTCTCCCTTGTGAAGGTTCTGTTTCCTTTTTCCTTTCTATTTGACAGAAGTCCAACCCATACTCAAATGGAAGGGGAATTAAGCTTTACTTCCTGGCTGTTGGAGAACAAAGAATAAAACTGTGACAACTATCCCAGTAATTAACAAGTATCTTAGCAGATTAGTTATTATAAGGCTATCCAAATATTGTTTCTTCTTAAAGTTTTCTCATTACTTTGGTAATCATCAGTAGATCTTTTCTACAGCAGTTTTTACTGTGATATTCTAATGGTGATTTTGTTTCCCTCATTCTTTCTACATTTAGTAATTGTAATTCTTTTATAAAGAAAATTTGTTCTCTCTCTCCCATTTGTTTGCTTATTCATTCATTTATTTATATTAGTGTGGATTCACAGATATTTTATTCTTTGTGTTATAATCTAATATTTGCATAATTTGTTTTTTTTTGCACAAAATCTTTCAGCTTTGGCCACCAGACTGGGTTCTTTTAAATTGGCTCCTGGTCTTTTTATATTTTCATTGTTTGCTTTTTAGTACTTCCATACTTTCTGGCACTGCAAGGTGCTCCAGTCCCATCTTGTATTTTCTGTTGTAGACTCCATCATTTCTCCAGACCCTGGTTCCCGTTACTGGAGAATGTTATTTAGAAAATAAGAGTTGGCTACTAGTTATGATCTTTGTTACTAAGGTACCACTGCTTCTAGGAGTTCTCAGTGGACCGGGCTAGGGGATATATGTAATTATACTAAGCCATGCATATACACAAGTATTTATTTATTTATTATCACCATATCACTGCTTCTAGTTCTCAGTAGACGGGCTCGGGGATATATGTATTTATACTATCCTGTGTAAATACACAAATATGTATTTCTTTATTTGCACAAATTAAAATAAAATGTTAGTTTATACAAGTATCTCTAACTTTAATCCAGCACAACAGGGCTAATTCTAGCTTTTCTCCTTTCATATTCATGTATTTTCTCTGATTGTGAGAACCTTGACTTTTTTTGTTGTTTTGTTTTGTTTTTGGTACCGGGGATAGAACCCAGGGTCACCTAACCACTGAGCACATACCTGGCCCTTTTTTAAAAAATTTATTTAAAGACAGGGTCTCACTAATTTTCTTAGGCCTTTGCAAAATTGCTGAGTGTGGTTTTGAATTCCCCATCCTCCCACCTCCACCTCCTAAACTGCTGGGATTACAGGCATGCGCCTCCGGGACTGACTTGGCTATCTTTAAAACATATTTATAGTTATTTTTCAACCTTGTTTATGTGTATAATTGATGGTAAAATGTGGAATGTACTTCCCTTGGATCAGAAACAAGACAATGATACCTATTCTCACTATTTCTATTCCTCATTGTATTGGAGTCTCTAACCAGTGTATCCCTTGGCATAAATATTTAAAAATCAACAATTAAAAAAGAAAAGAAAACCCAGACTGGAAGGAAGAAGTATTTTCAGAGTTGCAGACCCATACTGCTGTGAGAAAAATATTATCAGAGTACAGTGTTTGTGTAAATTCTTGTCTTGGTAACCTTATAGTATACAGTATAAATGCTATTTTTCATGGTGGTTTATGTCAATCACTTTTCCCCTACCTCCTTAAATGAGGTTATGTAACTTGTAACACAGTTTCCTTTGTCATTGTCTGCATTCTGTCCTGGTTCCCCGGATATCCTGGCTAATTTAAGAAAAAAATTTGTACGGTAAAATTCCTTCCTTGTGGAATATAGTTCTGACAGTTTTTTGACAAATGCTTAGAGTCATGTATTTGCTCTGATAATTTGCCCTCATAGTATCATATCCTTGAAATTCCATCATGGAGCTCCTTTGTAGTCAACTCCTACCCCAGTCTTCTTTAAAAAGAAAAAGGAAAAATTAATTCATGGATCTTGATATATTTTGTTTTTAAAATAAACCAATAGGAAAATGCTAAGATAATTTTGATGGCTTTTGATATAAAAAACATATAGGTTAGACAGGGCTAGATTCATTGAGTTTTCTTATATCACTTGTTGGAATAACTGTCTAAAGCCTGCCACTATTAATATTTTAAACATCACTTGCATTATAATGACATAGCCTAGCTGACTGTGATTTCTATGTTACATTGTTTTTTTTTTCTGGCGATACTGGGAGTCAAACACATGGCCTTGTGCATGTTAGTGAAGCCCTCTATTACCGAGCAATACTCCCAGCCCTTTTTATTTTCTATTTTGAGACAGAGTCACACTAAGTTGCTGAAGTTGTCCTCAGACTTGTGATCTTCTTGCCTCAGCTTCCCTATTAACTGGGATTACAGATATATACCACCATGCCTGATACTACATTTGCTTTTCTTTTTTTTAATTGTTCGTTCTATTTAGTTATATATGACAGCAGAATACATTTTGATTCATTATATACAAATAGAGTACATCTTTTCATATCTCTGGTTATACACGATGTAGAGTCACACCATTCATGTAATCATACATGTACATAGGGTAATGAGGTTTGTCTCATTCCACCATCTTTCCTTCCCCCCTGCTCCCTCCCCTCCCCTCTTCTCATTTCTCTCTACACAATCCAACATTCCTCCATTCTTCCCTTACCCCACATTATGTAGCAGCATCCACTTATTAGAGAAAACATTCAGCCTTTGGTTTTTTTGGGATTGGCTTATTTTACTTAGCATGATATTGTCTAGCTCCATCCACTTACCTGCAAATGCCGTAATTTTATTCTTCTTTATGGCTAATATTCCATTGTGTATATATACCACAGTTTCTTTATCCATTCATCTATTGAAGGACATCTAGGTTGGTTCCACAATCTAACTATTGTGAATTGAGCTGCTATAAACATTGATGTGGCTGCATCGCTGTAGTATGCTGATTTTAAGTCCTTTGGATATAAACTGAGGAGTAGGATAGCTGTGTCAAATGGTGAGTCCATTCCAACTTTTCTGAGGAATCTCCATACTGCTTTTCAGAGTGGCTGCACCAATTTGCAGTCGCACCAGAAGTGTGTGGGTATGAGTGTACCTTTTCCCTACATCCTCACCAACACCTATTGTTGCTTGTATTCTTGATAATAGCCATTCTAATTGTAGTGAGATGAAATCTTAGGGTAGTTTTAATTTTCGTTTCTCTAATTAGTAGAGATGTTGAACATTTTTTCATATATTTGTTGATCAATTGTTTATCTTTTGTAAAGTGTCTGCTCAGTTTCTTAACCCATTTATTGACTGGGTTATTTGTATTCTTGGTGTTAAGTATTTTGAGTTCTTTATACATCCTGGAGATTAGTGCTGTATCTGAGGTACATGTGGTAAAGATTTTCTCCCACTCTGTAGGCCCTTTCTTCACATCATTGATTGTTTATATTTTTTCTACCTCCTTTTTTATATTTCTGTTATTCTTTCCTTTTCCTTATGTTCATGAATATGTCCATTCAATAAATTTACATGTTTAATCCTCTGTATGTGGTATTAAACTATAGATTTTACTCTTATATTGGCCTGTTTCCTTCTGTCTCCTTAAACTAGTTTTACATCAAATCACAATATTTATTTTAAAATATTAGTAACTACATTATATGTATTTACTGACTTCATATAGTTTGTATTCACATAATGTATATATTTTTTATTTCAGGTCTTAAAGTATAAGTGGATTAATATTTTGTTCCTCATTGAGATAAGAAAAAAACCAGTTAAAATGCTTTTCATGTAAGTGTATGACTGAGTAGTCATCAATTAAAAAAGAAGGTTTTCCTACTTCTGTATTAGAGACATGCTTTATAACTTATAATCTGTTTTTCTGTCTTAGATGGGACTACCCTGAAACTAATATGACCATATGAGATGTAACTTTTTTTGTAAAAAAAAAAAAGAGATTACAACAAGAACACATGTGTATGTTCACAAGTCTCCACTTTCCCCACTCTCTAACATCTCAATTATCATTAGAAAATTTTGAAGCTTATTCATTTTTCTTTTAACATTTCAAGTCTAAAATCCTTATTTTGTAGCTTGCGTATATTTCTTGTTGTGTTCTCAGTGGAATAAAATTTAAAAAAATTTCATCCCTGTCTTCTGTACAGTGGTCTTTGTTAGGTGAGATTGCCTTACACTTTTTACTCAAGGATTTCACTGAAGTGGCTCATCATTCAGATTCTAAATTAAGATGATAATTCCTGCACTGCCTTTCATGATAACAGCTAAGTCTATTTCCATGTACCTCTTGAGGGTGCAAAGACAGAGTGCCCTAGAGAAGATATGCTAGATGGGAAATTATTGCAGTGCATCTGTAGTTTGGAATGAGAATGTAACTTGGAATTATTCTCTGCAGCATATATGAGCACATGCTCCTCTCTTGGAATTCTGAAACCAGATTGTGTGCTCAGATGCAAATAGTTTTTTCAGGACTG
The DNA here is from genome assembly GCA_020662805.1 of Glaucomys volans. Classification (NCBI taxonomy): domain Eukaryota; kingdom Metazoa; phylum Chordata; class Mammalia; order Rodentia; family Sciuridae; genus Glaucomys; species Glaucomys volans. Next base: position 1,046,840 of record JAJEJO010000775.1, read on the forward strand.
GGCTTATACAGAAAGTAGTTTCATGCCAAGATTTTATGCTCAGGGCAATTGCTGGATATAACATATTCATGGATGAGGCATTTTATAGAACAAGAATATGCCTTGACACATGTTCTTTGTTTAGTCATACACATTTGTCATGCCTCAGTACTTCTCACAGAAACAGACAGGAGAATTTTTTGTGTTTATCTTTGCTTTAAAGCCAAGAATTTTTTACACTTGGTCTGATTAGTCTGTAGTTCGAGAAAGTGTCAGTGCGAAGAAGCTGAATCCTCCACAAAGGATTTGTTACAGTCCTGTTACTTATTTCAGTGCAAGGCTAAGTTCATTGTAAGTAAAGGGGGATTCTAAGCAGTTTTTTTTTCCATTGTATAGAATTTTTCTGAACTACTAAAAAATATTAGGAATCCTTGCACCCTTACAATAGAAGTAATGCCATTATTCTGGGCAGTTTTTTTTTTCCCCATCCTCCTGTAACCTTATTCCTTCCTCCTACATATTCCTTCCTGCTTCCTTCTCCTTTCCCTCTCCCCAAACCCTAGTTTAGGATGTTATATCCATATTTTTACTTGGTAGTGTGATGGTGAAAAAGCATATGCAACCCAACCCTTTTCTTTTTCTGGTCTTCTCCCATAGCTTCTGTTAACACAACAGTAACTTCTTCCTCATGATAATCCCAAACCTTCTACATAAACCATGTAAAGCTATATATTAAAAGTATAAGAGGCAGCTGGGCACAGTGGCGTGCGCCTGTAATCCCAGTGACTCAGGAGGCTGATGCAGGAGGATCATGAGCTCAAAGCCAGCTTCAGCAAAAATGAGGCACTCAGCAACTCAGTGAGACCGTGTCTCTAAATAAACTACAAAATAGGTCTGGGGATGTGGCTCAGTGGTCAGGTGTCCATGATTTCAATTCCCAGTAACTGCCCCCACAAGAAAAAGAAAGATGGAAGAGGGAAGGATAATACTCCTTTCAGGGCAATTATTTCTTTAAACACTTTATCTAAGGTAAATGCTGGATGGATTTTCACTTTGTTATGTGACAGGATTAATCAGATACATGTATAAGAAATCTTTGATGGCTTAGATTTGGAGACAATAGAATTAAATAGAAACAAGATGGTGTATTCAAATAGCATGTCTTCCTGCTAGCTTAACATTGGGATATTACATGATACTGCTCTGGCTCTGCATTTAGGGTTGTCCCTGAAAGAGCAAATGTGCAGTAGTGTGACATGGTTTTTTTTGTTTTTGTTTTGTTTTAATAAAAAGAGCCATAACAGAATATTAGTATTTTAGCATTCTTCAGGGAAACAGAATGATGTGGGCATAGTTAGGTACAATAAATAGAGTTTACTGTAGGCACCTGGTTCATGTGGTTATGAAGGCTGATAAATACAGAATCTATGGTGTGGGTCAGCAACCAGGTACAGATGAAGTCTAAAGACTGTCTGCTGGAGAATTCCCTCTTGCTTGGGGGAATTGTTTTATTCAGACCTGTGGCTGATTGGATGAGACCCACTGACACTGTAAAGGGCAGTCTATTTTACCCAAAGTTGACCAACTTACATGTTAATCTTATTCAAACACACACCCTCAAGTTGACACATAAAATCCCAGTCAGATTTATTTGGAATTCCATGATATTTGGTTGTGCATTTTTGTCCTTTATTTTTAAGCTTCTGTTTAAATATAAATATAACTAAATATAACCATTTAGTTTTGCCTATATCACAATCGGCAAGTATAACCGGGACTTCATCTGTTTGTGTTCTTGTCAGAACCCATAGTTGATCAATTTATGATATATTCTCTGTTGTGTAAGTGAATGAGTTTGGAAAATATCAATAGGTGTTCTTTCTCCCCCATTCTTAAATTCCTTAAAAATTTTGTTAAGGTACTGAGACATTGTTGAAAAGATTAAATTTTATAGGTTATATTTTTCTCTAAGATGGATTTGCTAAGCAAGTATTCACAAGTGGTTTGTTTTGAAGAGCAAGCATGTAGCTGTTGTCCACTATAAGTCCTGCTGCTTTATATTTAGACTTGAGCCCAGGCGGTCCAGTACAGTCCCACAGTGACGTATGCTGACGTGCACCAGCGCTGGGCAGGGGAAACTTCTTTTGAGTAGAACACAAACTGGACAGAATGCCAGAAAGCTAAATATAACTCTTCAGTGAGCCAGACATAAACTCTTAACAAACAACGTATCTGACTTAAAAAACATTTTCTAAAAGAACTTCTTTTCCATCTTGGTTCATAGTAATAAGTATAAACCCCAAGTAATTTAATTTTTCATGGAAAGATAAGATAAGCCATAGACTCTTCTATTTTATAGCTGTCCTGCAGTTAAATAATAATAGCCATTGTTAAAGATAGAAAGCCCTTTATCCCTTAACTATTCTAGTGTTTTGTTCTTGAGTTAACAGGTCTGTTCAACTGTTCACATGAGTTTTATTTCCAAAATAAAAAGACAGGTAATTAACACATTGAGACTTTGATCTAAATGCTGCTGGTTGAATGGTCACCTTTGGAATTTGTTTTTTTCATGGACCTTCAGGATGCTTGCACTGGTGTACTAAAAGTCTTAGAAAGATCAATCTACATAAGCTAATCTCTACTGAATTAGGGAGTTTGTAGAAGGAGACTAATATTACCTCAGCATCTGTTATGGCTTATGTATATTTTTATTATAATAATTTGTTATTGGTTCTTTTTGCCTGAGACTCTAGAAGCATTTTTTAGCCAGTAACTCTTCAGAATAGTAAAGGGAAGCAGGCATCATCCTGTTACTCAACAAGAGGGTTGTGTTTCTGAGCACAACTCCGTATTTGCAGTCTGCCCCTCACAGAATGAGTAAATTAGGGCTCCCCAAATAGGGCTTCACAGAAGAATCACCAGGGAGGCGTGGCAAAAAGACCTTGATCTTTCCCATCCTGTTGAGCTAGGTTTGGAGCAAGCCTGCTCCAAGGAATGAGGAAATGAAATGTGAAATGGCATTTTAAACAAGTGAAGTGATCATCATATAACTAGTCTGACATCAGGTTCCTAGACCCTGGAAGAATTTCTGGAAAGTCTCTCAAAACTGAGAGAGGAAACAACATTTGTTGTCCACAGCTGGGCAAATCCTTCCAAATTATGAAAGGAAAGGGGAAACAAAGAACACAGTAGCTTCAGAGAAGAATCCAAGGAGCCTGTGAATTAGGAAGGCAGTTGTGAACTTTAGCACATCAATATTTCCTCTCCTGCCTTATCAGTCTCATCTGTCTGTTCTTTCCACTCTCCCTTGAGTCAGTTTCATGTCTTCACTGGAAGGAAGAGCTGGCTGGGTTGAAAATGGCAGTGCCAGTGCATTTTTTTTTTTTTTTTTTTTTTTTTTTTTTTTTTAAGGCCATTTCCCTTCCAAATTCATCTAAGGCTTTCAGTAGAACAATAGGACATCAATTTAGGCTTCAGGATCTGATTCATGTCTTCCATTCAGTTTCAATACATACTTTTTGCTGTCTGTTTTAGTTCTGAATAGATTTTAAATTGTGTTTCTTCTTATGAGAAAGATTATGAAGTAAAGCAGAAAGTAGGGACTAGGAGTCAGTACTCTTGGCTTTTGATTTATTTTGACTTTGTATACCTATAGTCATTATCCTCTCTAGGATTTGATCCCCTATCTAGAAAGTGAGTTTAGTCATCCTTACACTCATTCTTAGGATGTTGGAGACTGAATCAGTGTTCAAAATATGCTCTGAGACAGCCCAGATGGTATTCAGAAGAACATATAAATCATTAAAGTCCTAGCAGCACTTTCATTTCTCCCTGTTTCATCAATTATCAAAGTGTTAGTGAAAGAAAGCATAGTGTCTGCTTTATATTTTTCTCTATTAGGCATCAGTCCTGCAGGCTGGTTGATAGTCCTGTTCAGGAAGAAGTACTCTAATGGGCTTAGTTCTCTTTAGCAGCATTCATCTGATCTATAGGAAGCATTTTATCATTACACGTGCTACCTGTCATTTTCTGTTTTTTTTTTTTTTTTTTTTTTTGGTGGGGAGGGAAGAGGGGACCAGGGATTGAACTCAGGGCCACTCGACCACTGAGCCACATCCCTAGCCCTATTTTGTATTTTTATTTGAGACAGGATCTCACGGAGTTGCTTAATGCCTCACTTTTGGGAGCTTTGAACTCACTTCCTCCTGCCTCAGCCTCCTGAGCCACTGGGATTACAGGCAAGCACCACTGTGCTCACCACATTTTCTGGATTTTAAAGGCCACACTTCTCCTTGTCTGTTCTCTCTGTGAACACAACTGATTGGCTCCTTATATGTGAAAACTTATACTCTGTATAGCTGGTAGGTTTTTCTATGATATTCCTTCCTCTGGCTACACTTGTCTTTTCAGAAAAAAACCATATATTTTTCCTTTTAAAACAGTGTTAAAGGTGCGATGCTAGTAATTCTTGGGCCTAGTTCTTTATCAAGAGGTTACTGAGACTTCAAAATTGACCCAAGTTATCCTGGGCTCTCTAGGCTGCCCTAGCTTTACTCAGGCTCCCTAACCAAATGAGGAAAGGCTGTTGTTCAAAGGCTGTGACTCATGTAGATGAATAGCCCTAGTATGTGCCATCCCTGCCATCATCTCTTCTGCAGCTATTGCTGCAGTACCCTGCAGACTAATTGATATGCAAGATGACGCTATCATCTTTTTCTGAGAACTGTAAGAAAAACCTTGTTACTGGGAGGGGCCTGTGCTCTTTTTTTTAGCGCACTCCACATTTCTGCATGCTTAAGGCAAGACTCAGAACGGGCTTACTGTTCTATACAGTAGTGCATCTTTACTGAGGCCTTGATTAGTGTAGTTGAAACGTGAGCACACAAATGGGGAGGGGACATTGCCGGGTAGATCTGAGGACTACACAGGTGGAGAAGAACTACGAAACTTATGACAGAGTTAGGACAGCAAAGTTAGTTTCTCCGTCAGATATTCCTCTACAGAAAACCTTATGCCAGGTACCACTATTTATGACATTGTATATGTGCTTAGAAATAAATTTGTATTTTGTGTAATCTTTCTGAATATTGGTTTTTTTCTTTCTCTGCAAATCTCACCAGTTATATTCAGCTGTTCAATACCTAGTTTTGGCCTTAAGAACAGTAATAACTTCTCTCATTCACTTGCTTACTGTCATTGCAATACATACAAACCTGGCCTGGATACTTTTCGCAGGATAGCCTTGCCTTTAAACCATCGTATGATCATTTAGCATTTGAAAATTAAGTAGTTAGATAATAGAGAAGTGATTTTCAAACACTTTTATTTTCTCTTGCCACATTAAAAAATTTTTTAGCTGTAAACAGACAAAAATACCTTTATTTTATTTATTTGTTTTTATTTGGTGCTAAGGATCAAACCCAGAGCCTCCCAAGTGCTCTACCACTGAGCTACAACCCCAGTCCATCTTGCCACATTTCTTATCAAGCCTACAAACAAAAAACTAATCGAAATGTTTAATTAATCTCTTCCATAGAGTCACAGGGAAAAGAATTATAGAAATCAGCATGTAATGGTAAGAGTATTGGACTTGGAGTCCAGGAATACAGTATGAAGTACTAGCTCCATAACTAGGTTGTAGAATAGAAGCAGGTCACTTTATCACATCATTATTTGTAAATTGGAAATGATACTACTCGCTTTATCTTGGAAGGTGATCCTAAGAATTGTATCTGAATCATCTTCACTCTCTTTTCCATCCCTGGAACTGATATCACTGATGACCCTTGTTTAAAAAATGAGAAATAATGTCATGGCAGTAAGTCATTTTAAAACTTGATGCCTTTGAAAATACAGAATTAGTTTAATAGATCTCAAACAAATAGGCCTAGTGGAAAATTGAATGACAACTACTGCTCCTGATTACCTTAAGAAAGGCATAGATGAGAAAAACAAGGAGAGAATAGGTAAGGCTAGTTGGTGTTCAGCTGGCTTTTCCATGGTTGCCTGTGCCTGCTGAGGACTCCATACTAATTCTCTGTTCTGGATGTTTGAACTGATGTTTCTCTTGTTGGGGACCAAGTACCTCTAGGCATAAAGCTCATACTGACTTTAACAGTGAATCAAACAGTGGCATTTTTGTTTGCAGAAGTAAAATCAGCATTTGGGTGTTGTTTATAGTTAAAACAGTGAAATAAAGAAAAGGGTTTTCTCCTGGGTTTTATTTAGCCTTGGACTGACATAGCTGGTGTATATTTTTTATGATTTTGTGATTTGTGATGCTATGGATCAAATCCAGGAGCTCATACATGTGCTCTACCACGACCAGTCTGTTTTTTTATGATTGTTAATCTGCTGAAAGACACAATAGCCTTAAATAAATAAATAATAATTTTTATTTTTCAGAAACCACAAATAGCAAATTCTGGGGCGGGGAAGAATCTGGTTTCAGAGTTATATTATAATAATCAAATCCACATTTTTCAATGACAGAAAAATCAGAAGCATAGAGAGAAATAGGAAAACATGACTCATTCAGAGGAACTAAATGGATTGATCAAAGCTGTCCCAGAAGAAACAGACTTTGGACTTATGAGACAAAGACTTTTTAAAAACTATGTTTAAAAATAATATGGGAAAAACATGGACAAAGGACTAAAGAAAATCAAGAACATGGTATATGAAATAAATGGGACTTAATAAAGAGGTAGACATTATAGAGATGAACCAAACAAAATCTGGAACTAAAACCACAACAATTGCAAGGGAAAGTTTATTTAAAGGGGTTCAATGGCAGATTTAGGCAGGAAAAGGAAAGAATCCATGATCCAAATGAAATTATTGAGTGTGAGGAACAGAAAGAAAAAAGAGTGAAGGAATGTGAACAGAAGTTAAGAGATGAGACTTTTGAAATACCATATGAGGAACCATCACATGCATTGTGGGAGTTTCAGAAGAGAGAAAGATAAAGGGGAAGAAAGATTATTTTAAGAAATAGTAAAGAAGAATACATTTTCCAAATTTGATGAAGGACCTGCAAGTCCATGAATCCCAATGGACTCTATATAAGTACTCCCAAAGAGATCCACAGTGAGGTACATAAACTTCCCAAAGCCAAAGAAGAAATCTTTGAGAGTAGTAAGGAAGACGTGATTCAGCAGATACAAGGGATCCTCAAGAAAGACTGTAAGCTGATTTTTCATCAGAAACCTTGAAGGCCAGAGGGATTGGGGTGATATATTTAAAGTGCTGATAGAAAAAATTTCTATATTAGCCACAACAGTTTTTGAAAATGAGACAGAAATTAAGACATTGCCAAGCAAAAGCTGTTGAAGTTCATTATCACTGGAACTCTATAAGAAATATGAAAAGTAGTTCCCCACGTTGAAATGAAAGCATGCTAGACAGTGACTTGAAGCTGTAAGGGGTTAAGCTCTCCAGTAAAGGTAATACATTAGTTAGTGTTATAATCTTGGTTTCTAATTGTATTTTTTTCCTACACACTTTAAAAGACAAATGCATATTAAATAATTATAATGCTATATTGTTTGGTACACAGTGTGTAAAGATGTAATTTATGACATCAATAACATAATGGGGGAGACAGTTGAGTTTTCGTATGCAAGTGAAGTTAAATTGCTATCAGTTCAAATTGTTTTAATCCTCATGATAACCAGAAAACATCTATATATTAAAAGAAATGAGATATTAAAGGAAATTAGAAGTGAATCACAACAAAACATACTCAAACACAAAAGAAGACAGTGACATAAGAAATGAACATAAAAAGCTATATGACCTACAGAAACAAATATGAAAATGGCAGAATTAAATCCTTCCTTATTTATGATTCCATTAAATGTAAAATGAACTAAACACCATGAACAAGTGGAATATATTCCTGAAATTCAAGGATGGTTTAACATGTAGTTAATTAAAGTATTAAAGAAACTAAGAAGGAAAACATGATCATCTTAATGCAGAAGAAGTATATAACCAAATTTCATTTTTATGATTTAAACTCAGTAAAGTAGTTATAGGAAGAACTTCTTAAACTTTGATAAAGGCCGTATAGGAAAAAAAATCACAACTAACATCATACTCAATAGTAAAAGACTGAGCCAGGTGTGGTGGCAACTATAATCCCAGTGGCTTGGGAGACTGAGGCAGGGGAATTTTGAGTTCAAAGCCAGCCTCAGTAACTTAGTGAGGCCCTAAGCAATTTAGCAAGACCCTGTTTAAAAAAAAATAAAGTAAAAAGGGCTGGGAATGTAGTTCAGTGATTAAGTGCCCCTGGGTTCAAACCCTAGTATTAGAAAAAAAAAAGAAAGAAAAAAAAGTGAAAGACCAAAATCACTTAAGATCAGGAGTAAGACAAACATGCCTGCATTCACCACTTCTGTGTTGTTGACTTTCTGTTGCTGTGACAAAATATCTGATAAAAATTAACTTATGGGGGAGATTTATTTTGGCTTGTAGTTTCAGTTCTTGGTTGGATGGCTCCATTGCTGTAGACCTGGAGTCAGAGAGAGGATTCTGGCAGAAAGGGTATTAGAGCAGAGCTACTTACCTTACTGCAGCTGGGAAGCAGGGTGGGATGTGGGGGAGAGGCAGAGAAGGGCACAAAGAGAAGATGCAGTGCACAAGGATATGCCCTCATAGATACTCCCTTCAACTAGGGTTGAATCTCCTATAGTTTCCACCACATCCAGTAGTCCAGCTGTGCATCATCAATGAACTAATCCACTGATAAGGTCAGAGCCCTTGTGATCCTATCCCTTCTCAAAAGTCTCACCTCTGAACATTGCTGCATTGGAGACCAAGCCCTCAACACATAAACCTTTGGGAGATTCTGAATACAAACTATAACAACTTTTCTTCAACATAATGAAGAAAAATTTCTGCCTATAGCAGTTGGCAAGAAAAAAGAAAGACATCTAAGTTGGAAAGGAAGAGGTAGAATTATCTCTTGTTTGCAGATGACATGATCTTATATGTAGAAAATCCTAAAGATCACACATGCACACAAAATAAATTCAACCAAGTGCATTATACAAAGCAAACACATAGAAGTTATGGTTTCTAGTCTGGCATGTAAGGAGCTTAGAGTCCTCACTCCATCCTCACAAGGAAAAGCTGAATAACCTTTTAGATCATTACCTTTTAGATCATTCAGAGAACTGAAGTCAAACATCAAACCATTGCCCCAAAGTTGAAGAGAGAGACAGACAGACAAATAGAATGCTGATCTACTAGAACAGAAACCCAGGAACATAAACCTTCATGGGAATCAGTACTGGTACCAGGAACCAGTACTAGGAAAACCTGAATTATAAATAACAAAAGGCTGGAGGCTCACTGTGGACATGTTAAAACTCCCAGTTTTAGGAGGTCCCTGATATTTCTGAGTTTTATCTCCAGGAGCCCTATCAGGTTCTCTTAGTGAAGATTGGAAAAAAATCCCCTTCCAGTGGTGGGGGGGATGTATCATTTTGAACTAATATCTAGAGCATTCTGTTCTTAACAAGGGCTGCCCACAAGAAGAACTCTTTGTAGACCCTTACTTGTTAGGGAATATTATCAGCCCCGCTGACTTGAGAGAAGGGAAATATCTAAGTCCAGCTCACTTTGGCCATCTTGTCCAACCTAAGCCTGGTGCGGACTGGAAAACACTTGTGAGAATCACAGCCTAAGGGAGCAGGTCACTAAAAGACAGATTAATTATGGGGTTATAAGATGCCTCCCCACCCCCATATTACCACCACATCTTTAAAAACCTATATACCACAGTTCCTTTTACTCAGTACATCATGTCTGGCTTTGAGCAAAATTTACAGAGTTATTAAAGGGCAAAAAACAATCTGAGGAGCCAGAGCAAGTGTCAGAACTCTGATGTGGCAAAGATATGGGACTCATGAATTTAAAACAAATGTAATTAATATGCCAAGGATTCTAATGCAAAAAGTAGACAACATCAAGAACAGATGAACAATGCATGTAAAGAGATGAAAATTCTAAGAAAAAATAAAGAAGAAATGTTGAGATTAAATATCTGTAATAGAAATGAAAAATGCCTTTGATGAACTCTGGTCATTGGAACACAACTGTGGCAAGATCTCTAAGCTTGAGAATCCCAACCAAAAGCACTTAAAAAAAAAATAAAAAAGGAACAGCATATCTAGGAACTACAAAAGGTACAATATATAATGGTAATAATATTAAGGGAAGAAAGAAAGAAAAGAAATATTTGAAGCAGTTATGATTGAGGATTTCCCAAAATTAATGTCAGACACCACTAAACCATGGGTCCAGGAGGCTTGGTGAACACCAAGCAGGATAAATGCCAAAAAGTCAGAACCTATGCAATCATATTCAATCTGAAGAAAATCAAAAATAAAGTTTTTGAAAGGGGAGAAAGGGGAAAACTCCTTACCTATGGAAGAGGAAGGATATAAATCACATCAGACTTCAGAAATCATGCAAGTCAGAAGAAAATGGAGCACTTCCAACTTGGGCCATTACTTAAAAGCTTTTCTGAATATATGTATGTAGGTTTTGTATGAATATGAGTTTCCTTTTTCCTGGGATAAATGCCCAAGAATATTATTGCTGGGTCTTATGGTAGTTGCATGCCCAGTTTTTTATTTATTTATTTTATTTGTTCTTTTAGTTATACATGACAGTAGAATGTACTTTGACATATCATATATACTTGGGAGTATAACTTCCCATTTTTGTGATTGTACATGAATATGGAGTTACACTGGTCATGTGTTCCTATATGAACATAGGAAAGTTATGTCCAATTCATTCTACTATCTTCTCTATTCCCATTTCCTCTCCCTTCCCCCAGCTCTGCCCTGTAGAATCCAAAGGACCCAAATCCCAAACCCCTCCCCCTATTGTGAGTCAACATTCACATATCAGAGAGAACATTTGGCATGCCCAGTTTTTTTAAAGAAACTGACAAATGGGTTTGAATCCTGTTGTATAATTATAATGTAAGAGTAAAAAAAAAAAAAAAAAAATAAAAAAAAAAAAAAACACCCGCACAAAATAGATCGATTACTAGTTAGTTGCGGAAAATCCTACTTTGGGGGGGGTGTGTTTTTTTGTTCTTTTTTTTTTTATTTTTTTATTTAGCTTGGAAGGGTATACTGGACATTTCTGTACTATCTTTGCATTGCAACTTCTTATTAATCTATAATTATTTAAACATTAAAGTTTAAAACACTTATTTCTAAAATGACAGTGAATATCAAATCACTTTGGTATTTGGATCCCAGTGAATACACTAAAAAAAAAAAAAAAGTAATGCTGATTATTTAGTTTCCTAGAAAAGAGACGCTTTGCAATTATTTAAACTTAGTAAAAAAAATTAGATGCTAACCTAAGTAAATGGAAGAGTTATAGTCCTCTTGAATTTTTTTAGTGGGTACCTAAGTTAAAAGGAATTAACTGTTTTAATTGTGTTTATGATCAACACATAATGAAAATCCTTTTGTGATCATGGATAGTTTTGCAGTGACCTATGTACTTCTGGCATTTCAATTTAGCATTAATATTTCAAAGTTTTGCTTTGGGGCTCCTTAATGAACATTAGTATCTTGTGGAGTCTGCTGTTCTATCTTAGTGAAAAGAGAAAATCACTGAGTCTGCATAACCAAAAGACTTTCTCTTTACCAAAATTGATTGTGTTCTTATCTTGTATGACATTTACAGTTGAATGTGAGAGATGGTGTTCCACCTCTTCTTCACTCTATATTCTATGTTTAATTTGTATGAGTGATCTAGTTTTCTGTATCCTTGCCATCATTTGGTGTTATCACTATTTTTTTAAAGATGTTTTAATTCTGGTAAAATATACATAAACATTCCCTTTTATTTATTTTTGTGGTGTTATGAATAGAATCCAAGGGCCTCACATATACTAAAAGCAAGTGGTCCACCACTGCACCACGTCCCCACTCAAAATTTTGCCCTTAAAGTGTACATATCTGTGGCATTAAGTATGATCATAGTAATGTATGACCAGTACTATTCATTTCTAGAAGTTTTTCATCTTTTCATCATCCCAAACAGAAACTGTACCTCTAAAATAATACATTACCCCCTTTTCCTTACCTTTTGGTACCCTCTAGCCTACTTTCTGTCTATAGATTACCTATTCTAGTTATCTTATGTAAGTGAAATCATACGTTTGTTTTTTTGTGCCTGATATTTCATTTTGCATAGTGTCTTTGAGGCTCATCCACATTGTAGCACATGCCAATTTCTTTTTCTTTCTACTTTTTAAGGCTGAAAACACTATTGTATATACCACATTTTATTTATTCATTCATCTGTAGATAGACATTTGTTTTTTTTCTTCCACCTTTAGGCTATTATGAACAATGCTGCTATGAACATTGTATGATATGTATCTGTTTGAGTTCCTGCTTTCAGTTCTTTTTGGTGTATGCATAAGGATGATACTTTAGCTGGATCATATAGTAATTCTTTGATGAACTTTTGCCCATTTTTGAATCTGCTTGTTGGTGAGTTGTAGGAGGGGTTCTCTATATATTCCCTTATATTTATGCTTTGCAAATACTTCCACTCTGAGTTGTCTTTACACTTTGTTGATAGTGTTGTTTTATGCATAATTCTTAACATTTTGATGAAGTCCAGTTTACCTGTTTTTCTTTTGTTGCTTGTGCTTTTGGTGTCGTATCAAAGAAATCATTGCCAAATCCAATATGAACATTTTCCTATATTTTCTTCCAAGAGTTTCATAGTTGTAGCTCTTACGTTTACATTTTTGGTCCACTTTGAGTTAATTTTTATATATGGGATAACAAAAGGGCCCACTTTCATCATTTTTCATGTGTATATCCAATTTTTTACATCATCAGTTTGTTAAAAAGATTGTCCCTTCTCCATTGAATGATGTTGACATCTTCATTGTAAATTATTTGGAAATAATGTAAAGGTTTACTTCTGGGATTTCTATTCTATTTCATTGTACTGTGTGTCTGTCTTTGTACTTTTCCCACATTATTTTGATGACCATAGATTTATAGTAAGTGTGCATTCAGATGTTGAAGATAACCATAAAGATGAATAAATATGGTGACTATTTTTTTAAAAACACTCAAGTGTAAGCTCTGAGAGCAGAGTTATATTTTATTTATTTCATTCCTAATGTCTAGACCAGTCTCTATGATATAATATATACTAAATAAGAATTGCTCAGTGAATGGAACCTCCCAAAGAGTTTAGAGTCTGATGGACAGGACAAGATTAGACATGAAATTAATAGGAACAATATTTGATAGATTAGCAGTTTTTCTCCTTCTAAAAATTCCTTTCTTAGTCATAAGTATTGTCACCTCAATGTGAGAATTCTGATAGCATGGGATTTGGGGTGTGCACAGGTAAACTTTAGCAACCACTACTTCAAGCTGACCTGCAAACCCTCTTCCTAACTGGGTGTGTCAGAATCTTATCCCCAGGCATCAGTATTTTCCATATGCATTTACTTTATGTTGTCTGCTGCAACTGTCAGGTTCATGGCTTTAAGTCCTCATAGCACCATTTTTAAAAAAAATATTATTACTGAATTTTAAAGTGGAATTCTGGGTTATTGGGATGGGAAGACTGAGGAGTTTTTGAATATTTATAAATTTAAGAATTGTTTAGGAATAACATGAGGATTCTGAGAAAGAATTCTCAGCTTGGAACCTTATCAGATCTGGGGCCCCATTGTTAATCCCTTGCCTTGAAGTGGTCCTCTATTCTTGAATCTTCTTGGTACATATTCTTTCCTAGGAATGGCACAAAAAGCTGCCTATGAAACTTATCTAGGATAAGAGGACAGGAGAAAAATTATGCCAAGCTTCTGTTACAAAATACAGAGCATTCACTTTTGTCCCAATTTTTGCCAATTTTTATATAGCACCTTCCTTTTTCTCTTTTTATAGAGAAATAAAAGAGGTGATTATTTCCACTATTTGAGGCTATTACTTTAGTTTCTTTTGGGTTGTGTCAGGAGTGAGGAGTTGAAGCTCCAAACCTCATTCTTGTATCTGATGAAAGAAAATCTAAAGTCAGACATGAAAAGCCAAGCAAGGAAAATTTCATTATAAGTGAAAATAACTGAGGCTCAAACAAAGTACAAGATAGCAGAGAATGACAAAGAAAACAAGGCTACTTCCAAATTTATTACTAGAGAACTGGGGCCCACTTTCTATAGTCATGCCAGTCAGATGTTTAACTCCTTTTCTTTGGGAGGGGGAGTTTTTGACTCTAATTGATCCTCTCTGGAACTGTCAAGGCAACCATCCCACATAGGGGCTTCACCTACAAGTCAATTCAATGTTTTGGTTTTTTTTGATATTTTATAAAGGACATTTTATTTCATATTTATCTATATGGTAACTTCTAAAATTTTTTTAAATTTATTTATTGATTTATTGAACACAAATGGAGTACAGCTATTGTTTCTCTGGTTGTACACAAAGTAGAGTCACACCATCTGTGCATTCATACATGTACACAGGGCAATGATGTCTGTCACACATTCTGTTATTATTCTTACCTCCCCACCCCAACCCCACCCCTCCCTTCCCTCCATGCTATTCATCCTTCCTCCATTGTAGCCACCCTTCCCCCCCGCATAATTCATCATCATTCACTTATCAGAGAGACCATTTGGCCTTTGGATTTTGGGGATTGGCTGATCTCACTTAGCATAACCATCTCCAACATCATCCATTTACCTACAAATGCCATAATTTTATTCTTCTTTATGGCTGTCAATTCAAGGTTAATATGAGTGTTGGGGGTCAACTTCATCTTAATGTGCCTAACTGAATTAGTCAGGGTTCTCTAGAGGAACAGATTCAACAGGAAGTATGATAATAAAAGGGGATTTGTTAGATTGGCTTACATGACCAGAAGTTGGGTAGTCCACAATAGTTGTCTGCAGGCTGGAGAGCTGAAAGTACTAGTAGCTTCACAGTCTAAGAGGCTGATGCCTCAGAGCAAGAGGGATCAGCAGTGCTATCCTACTTCGACTGAGACCAAAGGCTTCTGGAAACTCCTTGGAGAATCACTGGCAGAGTCCACTTTAGAAGACTGAAGAAACTGAGTCTGATATCCTCAAATGATTGAAGCAGCAATCAAGAGCTCATTTAAGAAGAATCGAGCTTGTATCTGAATCTGCTTCTGTGTTCTTCCAACTTTTATTCCATCCAAGCCACCATTCTATTGTCAGTGCTGCCCACGCTTAGGGAAGGTCTCCACTTCAGTTCGCTATCCCACATGCGAATCATTCCTAGACACACCCTCATTGACTCATCCAGAAGCCTCTTAATCATTGCCATCTCTTAATACAATCAAGTTGACAATTCAAATTAACCATTATACTGCCTTACTAAGGAAATTTCCCTTCTGAAATACATTGAGAAACGTATGACTAACTGTACAATGATCCCAGTAGACTCTGTCAGGATTTAGCCCCATTGATTTTTCCTTCTGGACATTTTTCTTGATTGGCTTTTCCTTTGTTTTCATCTGTTTATTCTCCAGGTTAGTACACCTGTTGTATTTCTACAAGTTACTTGATTATTCATGAAAACCAATTCAAAGAAACCTGTGACCCTGCTGCTGTGTTATTGGTTCATGTTCCACTGCTTATTATTAACTACTACTTAACAGTTTTAAGAAACTAATTGGTTTAGTTTTCCTTAGAGTTTATTGTGGAGAAATATATCTGTTGGCCTTCTGTGAAAATTAATATGGTGCTAACACTAGCTATTAGAGTGGTCTACCCATCCTCTTGTTCACTTGCTGTTGCCATTTCTAATATTTCTACCATTTTGATGAATCTACTTATCTCTCCTAATAATCTGCTTCTACTCTATTTCTCTTCTGGCTATGAGCCCTCCAATTTATTTTCTCCTCTTGGCTTCTTACTTGTTAGAGAAAGGATAAAACTGGGCTGTGCAATCGCTATCTAGTTGGGCAGTGCTCTCATGAACCACCTCTTAGGCCTCTGCAATGGTCTTTGGGTTGGACACTGATCCCTGGTCAGAGTTACTTGAAATCAGAATTCTGGTGTGTCATATAAATCATAGTGATTACACTGAAAGAACTGTTTTTGGTCACTTTTCTTATAAGGAGTGTGGGGGCCTTGGCAGATACTAGGGCATCATATATTATTCGTCCATTAAATAGGCTCCTGGGAGCTTTCAGACTAAAGGGGAAGTTGCAAGTGCTGCACATGCATTGGGTGTGTTTCTGGTCTTCGGAAGGAATCATCCAAAATAAAATACCTTCAGTTGCCCTGGCTGTATAGCCCTTTGTAGAAGTAGCATTTTAGAAACTAATAGCAATCAGGTATATTATATTTCTGTTTTCTATTCCTCTTTATTAAATTCTTTAAGACTTTTGCTAAAATGGTACAAAACTCTTATTAAATAAGAAAGAAAAGATCAAAGTGTACAGCTGGACATGAATTCCTGTAGCTGGACCATTAAATAAGATATAGAAAGGAAAAGAATGAATTGTTGTGGCCAGTAGCCTACTAATGTACAGAGAGTTGGAAGGCAGCTCAAAGTAGCAAGTCTCTATGCACATTTTCCTTCCAGCATAGGTAAGAAAACATCTGGAGGCCTCTGTAAGAATTTTCTCTATTAAGAACTTTCTGGGGGTTACCACATTTCTTAGAGGACAAGTAGCTGAAGGATGATATTTTTTTAGGTAGTTGATGTGCCTACTTGATCATTTCTCCAAAATGAGTTGAAAAATTTTGAAATCGTGCAGGTAGTGTATCTTGCTTTTCTTACTAGTATAGACAGCTTCATGAAATCACTATACTGTTATCTTTTTCATTTCACCAAAGACTGATAAAAACTTCTTCATAGACTGGAAACCCTAGGTTAGATGAAAATACAGTGAGCTGGTTGAACTGTTTCTAGGGTGGTGATGATCATCCTAAAGGGGTGGAGGAATCCAGGCAAAGAGTTTGGACGGTGTGATATGGTACCAAGAGTGCTTTTGCTGGCCTTGAAGCCTAGAGGAAAAGGGAGAGGCTGGGAGGAGTGGCAAGAGAAGGTGCCTACTGGTCTGATGACGAAGGGATTGAGACTGTAAGCAAGAATGAAATGCTTAGAGAAAGGTTTAGAGCTTCTCTAGAGCTTTTTTTTTTTTTTTTACTGGGACTAAGAAGGAGAGTGTGTTCTTAGAGCTTGTTTCTTTTCCTTGGTTCCTTCCAGTGAAGTTCAGACTGAAAGGGAAAGCTGTCAGTTTGATGTATATATGTAAGAGACTTTGTTTTGAAATATATTTTTCCATCCCCTTTTGGTTAGGGACTGTAGCCTATATAGAAGGGTAAATCCTGGCTTCAACTCAAGAGTTTTTCTGGAATCTAGAGATGCCCTGTTTCTGATTTGATTTTTCTTTTTTCTTTTTTTCTTTTTTTTTTATTATTGATTCATTGAACACAATGGAGTACAGCTATTGTTTCACTGGTTGTACACAAAGTAGAGTCACACCATCTGTGCGTTCATGCATGTACACAGGGAAATGGTATCTGTCACACATTCTGTTATTATTCTTACCCCTTGATTTTTCTTTTTCCTTTCAGGCTGTCTGATAGGGGCCGTGAATCTCAAATCCAGCAACCGAAACCCAGTAGTACAGGAATTTGAAAGTAAGTACAAGGAGACACTATAAGGAGAATGGGTACCCTCTAGTGGACATTTGGTGGTCTTGCAGCCAACTTCAGGACACATCTGTATTGTGCCAAGGTTTTGCCAGGCAGCTACTCACTCTGCCTGCAGGGAGAAAGCAGCACATAAGCAAGCCTGCAGTGCATGCTGTGCGGGTTTTACATTAAATAATATTCGTTTCTTGCCTGCTTTGTGCTCACAACAAAGAAGTTTCTTACATAAAGCAGGGTTAGCAGGGTTAGGGAAGGTGTACTAAGGATCCTTACTAATGTTTTTCTGGCAAAACCTCATCTTTTTGCAAAGTCTCTTGGAACCTGAAGGTGGCTGGGTTTATAATCTGCGTGAAAGGGCTTTTAAACTAGAGATGGCTTTCAGGGTTGGGTTATACAAATGAACCCAGAAGTGTTCCACATTCACTGAGCGTTCATTTCTTTCCTTTGCTCATTAGGTGTAGAATTATCTTGTATCATTACGGATTCACAGACAAATGACCCTAGGATTGAATGGAAGAAAATCCAAGATGACCAAACCACATATGTGTTTTTTGACAACAAAATCCAAGGTATGATCCTGTAGTACTTTCTTTCTGTTGACCTCTTTTTTTGTCTACAGTGCTGGGCATGTACTTATGGCCAGCAGTTTACTTCAAATTGATAACCTGCATGTGTTGCCAGGACTGTTTGGATTTTTAAAATTTATTATTATGAAAAATTTTAACATGCAAAAGTATTGAGAATGTTGTATCAGCCTCCCTGTACCTGCCACTCAGCTTTAACAAATATCAATTCATTAGTTAGGACTTTATGCACAACAAATCTTTTTGAGGAACCAAAGTGAAAGTTCTTTCCTCTACTATCTTCTTGTCATGATCTATGACAGGAGTGATAAAAGGAGTGTGTCAGACCCAGGTGTTTATGGAGCTACCTATTATGTCCCAGACTTTGTGCTAGGGCAGAGCCAGCACTGGGCAAGCACAGAGTTTCATGGTATGGCACAACATGGGAGGAGGATCATGGTCAAGGAGGTGGCCCCTGGGCAGTGGGGTGGAGAGTGGGCAGTAAACCAGGGAAGATGGCAAGGGGAAGTGTGAAGAAAGGTATCAGGGCAGGGAAAAATGCTGCACATGAAGACATAAAAGCAGAGAGCTTGACTGATCGGCGTCCAAGTTCCCTACCCACCTGGGGCTTGGGAAGGGAGAGGAGGAGATGAGGCCTGCATACTGAATGCCAGGTGAGCACAACACCAGGGCAGTGTGTGAGGGCTGGCCAGAGGTTTTGAAGGGAAGTATGATGGTCATGTTATACTTTAGAAGATTGAAATGGCTGTTTTGCAGGGAAGAGGTTGGAGATAGGGAAAACTTGGAACAGGGTGCCAGTGTCATGTCAGAGTTATAGAACCTAGAGGAAGCTAATGAGCTAAGGTGGCCTGAGCTGAGGTACCTGCAGTAGAGATTGAAAAGCAGAACTGCTAGGACTTGGCTACTGGGGTTTGGCAGAAAACCAGGGAGGAGGTAGTCTGGAGTGGAATGACATCACCTTTCTTCTGACAGAAGAAAGGAATAAACAGGAGGTCTGTACAGGTATAGTCAGAGTTTTCAGAGAAGTTGAGGGTTGAGAAAGATTTTGTGAAAACAATCTGTGGTCATTTTGGTTTGGGTTCTGAATATCATCAGAAGTCATAGGCTCTTTAAAATAGTATTGTTTTTCTCACACACACGGGAGCCTCCCTCACCCCCCTATTTTTAAAGAGATTGGAATATACTCTGTGGTGAAAGATTGGGGGTGTTTCTTTGGCCACTTAAGCTGCCCTTGCTGAACTGTGCATACAATTTAGATCATCAGAGAATCTCTTTACACATCTCACCCTCAGCCCTAGGGATGGGGAATGCAAAGAAGAGAATTTACCACGCAAAATGAGAGGGCTAGAGGAAGACGTGAGTCTACTTTGTCTCTTCTTGTGCCTTAAGGCAGGACTGTATCAAAAGCACTGTTACATTCTCACCCTTTGAAAGTGCACAGTTGCACTTTCAAAATTGTGTATGTCTAAGAAACCAATGCCAAATCCAAGGTCATGAAGATTTTTGCCTGTTTCTTTTCCCCTAAGAGCTTTAAAGTTATAACTCTTATGTTAGATCTTTGCTGTGAGGTGGAGGTTCAGCTTCCTTCTTTGCTATCCCAGCCATGTGGGAAAGTCATGTGTTTTGTTTTGTTTTTTAATATTACTTTTTCTTTTAATGGGGAATCCCTCCTGGGAATGATGATAAGGAGATGAGGTTCCATGCTTTAACAACAGAGACACATACAATGAATGAATGTCTCTTACACCAGCTGCTCTTAGGTTACAAAGAGGAGTTAGTCCAGGTTACTGTCCTCATGTTAGGTAGTTACTCAGTCCTTGAGTGGGTGAGCTGGGAAAAGAGAATAAAAGGTGCCTGAAAGCCACAGGGAGCCTTATCTAACAGTTAAGCACCTGGAAGGTAGAGGCTTAATATGTTAAAACCTCCCCCAGCCTAATTAAGAAAAACTACCCTTTCTGACCCTTTTGTCTCCAGGACCCTCTCTTATCATCAAAACTATGTGAAAACCCTCAATCACCCAGATGGCCAAAATTTCTGGATTCTCTCAAAACTTGATGGGGGCTATTCAAAGGGTAATTAACCTATTAAAAGAACAGGAATGCAAATGAAAGCAGGGAGGAGGGACTCAATTTCCTTAAAAACTGTAACCCTGAGCACCACACCTTCTCTCTTAGAGGTAGAGGTTCTTTTTTTTTTTTTTAATCTCATTTTTCACATTTTTGTTTTTTAGTTGTAGATGGACACAATACCTTTATTTTATTTATTTATTTTTATGTGGTGCTGAGGATCGAACCCAGTGCCTCACATGTGCTAGGCAAGCGCTCTGCCACTGAGCTACAACCCCAGCCCGAGGTGGAGGTTCTTGCAGTTCTTATGCTGTCAGTCAAAAATCAGAAGGTAGAGTTGGTTGGTACTCTGGAAATTTACCTGGGATTACAATAAAACTGGATGGCAGAATGGGTGTCCTATCCCTCTCCTCTGAGAGGACCCACTCTCTCCCTTGATAGTGTGCCCCTTTTCCTCTTCCCTGTTCCTTCTAGTAAACTCATGCTTGTTACTCTTAGTGACATGCAACATTCTTTCTGACCTGATCATAAGAATGGTATTTGGGGCTGGGGTTGTGGCTCAGTGGCAGAGTGCTCGCCTAGCATGTGAGGCACTGGGTTCAATCCTTAGCACTGTTATACCCGAGGAAAATAAGATCATCCAAGCTGATCACGTAAAGCCAAAAGAAGCCTTTATTTTAGCTGGCCAGCAATGACCGCCCTTAAACCTAAAAGCTAAAAGCGGTGTGCTGGGAAGTCTCACATTAGTTCTTTGTCTCCAGCATTTATGGGGAGGGGAAGGGATTAGGGTGGGTCTATAGAGAGGGGATTCTACAGGAAGGGAAAGGAATTTGGGTGGGTCTATAGGGAGGGAAGGGATTAGGGTGAATCTATAGGGGGGAAGGGATTAGGGTGGGGCTGACTCTCCTGATGGCTCTGGAGAATCCCCCTGGGGAGCACAACATTTTAATCTGTTTTCTGTTGCTATAACAGCACCACATAATAAACAAACATACAAACAAATAAATGTATTGTGTCCCTTTACAACAACAACAACAACAACAAAGCCCCACTGGTCCTGAGTTGAGTTTCCCTTCTCCTTGAGGAACACCTCGGACCTTTAGAAAAAAAAGGGATTGGTGTTGAAGCGGGGGTTTCCATGCTGCCTCAATTTAATGGAAAGTCTCTGCCCTGTAACAATCACAGGATTCTCTTCTGGTATATGGGGATAGAAACAAACCAGTCTGCAGCCTGGCCCCAGTGACTACCACCTCAGAGTGGCAGAGTTAAGATAGACCTGTGTCTTCTTTTATATAGGGGATTTGGCAGGTCGTGCAGAACTTTTGGGAAAAACTTCTTTGAAGATCTGGAATGTGACACGGACAGACTCAGCCCTCTATCGCTGTGAGGTTGTTGCTCGAAATGACCGCAAAGAAATTGATGAGATTACCATTGAGTTAATTGTGCAAGGTAAGAGCTTATATGAAGGCAAAATGTTCATCCTCAGGCCTCATGAGTCTGTAGCTATAAGTCATCAGTTCCTCTTTCCATTTCTTTCCTTCCAGAGTTTGGCTCCGGAGGGTATCCCATGACTTGGGGGAGGGGAGCTTGCAAGTCTGAGACTGAGTTTAGGGGGAAGGTGAGATGGAAGTGGAGCTTCCACCATTCTCACCAACTGTAGGAAGTGCTTTAGCATACTTAACCTCTCCACAGCAACCTCCTGAAGCTGGAAGGAGCGATTGGACTTGGGGTGGGATGAACTCTGAGGGTAAGACAGAGTCTGTAGACATGATGATTGGGTTTGCAGTGGTGCAGGAGCTCCTTGCCAGCTTCCTTGTCTTTGGAGCTGATTTAGGAAGTGTTGGATGTTGCCATGTTGCTGAGATCTTAAATACCAACCCATGTTTTTCCTGCAGTGAAGCCAGTAACCCCTATCTGCAGAGTGCCAAAGGCTGTCCCCGTAGGCAAGGCAGCAACGCTGCAGTGCCAGGAGAGCGAGGCCTATCCCCGGCCTTACTACAACTGGTATCGCAATGATGTGCCGCTGCCAACAGATTCCAGAGCCAATCCCAGATTTCGAAATTCCTCTTTTCTCTTAAACTCTGAGACAGGCACTCTGGTAAGAACTCTTTTAAGAGGTGAGGATGGAGATATCTTTGTCTGGGGCAATGGATGCTTTTTGTGGAAAGAATAGTTATTAGGAGAGACAGTAAAACTACTTTGTAAGACGGGAGCTAAAAATCCAGGATATTGAGATTCTACAAGAAAAATAACCCTTAATTTATAAACAAGTCCTAAGAGGGTAAAATAAGGAAGGGAAACCTGTAGATTTAAAAGGGACTGAAGAAGGGATATTAGCCAAATGTTATAGGTGGACATTACTTGAGTCCTGATTTGGACTTTATTTGGACTGTACAAATCATTAGGAGATAATCAGGGAGATTTGATTACTGGCTGGATATTTGATGATATTAAGCAACTGCTGACTGCTTTAGGCATGATAATGCCATTGTGATTATGGTTTTAGAAGTCTTTATTTTCTAGAGGTACATATTGAAATATTTAGGGATAAAATATGTATGAAATGTTTGTTTTAAAATAACCTGGTGGTGGTGGGAAGTAGGTGATTGGTTATAGGTGGTGGTGGTGGGAAGTAGGTGATTGGATATCAGCAAGTCACCCCAGGCTTCTACAGTATATAGTTCTAATGGCAAGGTGGGGTTGCTCTGTGGAATACCCAACTATACATGGTAATTAGGTGGGTCTTAATAGGATCCTTAATATTTGTTTTGACAAAGTGTTACCTAAGGGGCAGTCCTGGTCAGAGTCCCTTCACCAAATAAAATTAAGCACAGTGTCATGTTCTGGATGTTGCCTGACTTTGGCACCTCTGGATACCAAAGGGAGCTCATTGCTGGGCAGCTCTTAGGCCAGAGTGTCAGGAAAGCATGTGAGGGAAGAAGCTGGACAATGCCTGGGAAGCCAAAGGAAAACCAGAAGCAAATAAGCAGATTCTGACCATATTCTGGACTCAGTAGGACCTTGGCAGCTTCAGTTTCCTCACTCCTATCCCTTAGAGGGCTGCCCTGATGATTGGTCTCAGTATTTACCTTCATTTCTTGAAACAGGTTTTTAGTGCTGTACATAAGGAGGACTCTGGGCAGTATTATTGCATTGCTTCCAATGACGCAGGCTCGGCCAAGTGTGAGGAGCAAGAGATGGAAGTCTGTGAGTTGCTTTTTGGAAAGATTTTATCCAAAGACTGGGAAGTGAACAGAACATTTAAGATTGACTGTTAGACCACCAATTTAGACAATGTTCTGCCATGAATCTCCTTTCCTCTGGAGCTGACAGGATTCACTAAGATCCCTTGGAGAAGTTGAAGGCAGGCTGAGAAAGTGCTGTGTCTATAGGTGGGTCTCTAAACAGACATTCTGGGATCTCCTGGTGCTGGAAACATGGCCAGTCATGTAACTTTCAGAGTATAATTAACGCTCTTTGGTAATTGATAGAATCATCAAAATACAAGGTGGTATGAGGCTTCCAAATATTTTTCCAGTTACAAATTATTTTGCAGGAAACTGATTGACAGTGTTTTTTGCCTCACTAATTTTATCCTGCTCTGTGATAATGCCTTCTCTAGGGCACTGTTTATAAGGGGAGGTGTTGGGAGGAAGAGGGGAGTGGATAGAGTGTGTCTGACCACTTGGGGAGTTTCTTGACTCTTTCCCTCTTCCCTCTTTGTAACCACCCCAGAGCAGGATTTTCCCAAATTGTTTGATGATAAGAACCATTTGGACCACTGTTCCACAGGAGATTCCAGGGCCCACCCCAGTTATATGCTAGAAATGTGTGTAAAACAAGCATTCCAGGTGGATCTTGTCTATCAAATTTGGGAAACTGCTCTAGGACTATTTTCTCTTTGAGTAAGAATCTTGAATTGATATGTTCCCTGCATGTTTTTCCATGCATTGTTATTTGCATAAAGGAAGTAGCTACTGGTGTTCCCAAATCACGGTGACCAAGTGCCTTTGCCCAATGTAGAGAAATGAGAAAAAGGAATGCAGGGGGCATCTTCTACGTGGGCTTGTAGATAGGCCAGCCAGTGTAGTGAAAGGTGAAGTTTTCACTTACTTTTTACTTTTAAGGCTTAAAATTAACTTTCTCCCCCCCAGATAGTCCACAACAATGGAAAGTTCTGGAAATTAGGATTTTTTTCCCCCCTCCTTATACTCCCTGGCTCCTAATTCTTACTTAATGTAACCATTTCTTCCACTAATAGTATTCTTAGGCATTTAGCCAGAAGATTTTAAAGTTGAGCCCCTCTTAATTCAGTCTTTAGTCTCTGTACCTTATACATGGTATCAGGGGTTATGGTGTCCTGTGTGTTCTAGGCTAGAAAGATTTTAAGTGTTCTCAGGTTACTCTCCTGGCTAGGGTAGGCATGAGAGGGCAGAAGGGTGAAGGAAGGAGGCATGGTAGGTCAAGGTATTTTTTTTTAAGAACAGATAGTATGTTTCATCCCTCCTCACAAACCTCCTTTTCTACAGATGACCTGAACATTGCTGGAATTATTGGGGGTGTTCTGGTTGTTCTTGCTGTCTTGGCCATGATAACATTGGGCATCTGTTGTGCATATAGACATGGCTACTTCATCAACAATAAACAAGATGGAGAAAGGTGAGCCTGCCTTACATGAGAAAAACAAAGTGCAGCCTGGCATTAATATGATAAATACACCACTGAACTGCCCTCTTCTGTTCACAGTTACAAGAGCCCAGGGAAGCCTGATGGAGTTAACTATATCAGGACAGATGAGGAGGTAAGGAGGAAAGAGAGTAGTTAGCATTTAGAAAATCTGGGGATGGGGTGGGGAGGTTTCCCCTCACTGTGTCCAGTGGGAAGATGGCATTCTAGCTAGGAGATAGAGGGGCCCGTGGGAAGGTTTCTGAGTTACATACACCATAGACCCTGAGCTCTTTAGCTCTGCACAGGTAACCTGTGCATGGCAGGCACTGACACTTTTCAGGCTCTAGTGGATGTCACTGTTTTAAGCATGATCGTTTCTTTCATTGTTTTGCTCTTGGTTTCCTCTTTGGAGACTTATATAGCCCCTGTGTGATTTAACCAGTTCTCTTTCCCACTACCCTGCGAGACCTCTGGATTGCTTCTAATTTTGCACTGACTTTGCAGGGTGACTTCAGACACAAGTCATCGTTTGTGATCTGAGACCTGGCGGTGTGGCTGAGAAGCACATGCAGATACCTCTACTAGAAACTCCTGTCAAGGGCAGCCATGAGCCAAGTGCACTTGGACAGAGCTAGACACTCAGAAGCTTTTTGTTTTGGCCAAAGTTGACCGCTACTCCTTTCTTACTCTTTTAACAAGCCACACAAGTGAAAGAATCTTCCACAAGATGGGCACAGTAACCACCAGGAAAAGGAAGTGAGTTCATGAGTTGGGTCCCTAGTTTGTTGCTGACCCAATTCTCACATGGCTATTAGGGTGATCTGAAAGGTCTCGCCCACATCAGTTCTCCTGGGCTGGGCACCACAGATCTGATTTTGCCACAGGCTGCTCATCAGCCATAAGTACTGGCCACAGAGGATGAGGTGACTGTGGCAGCAAGGATGTGAGCATGGCACAAGGTCTGCATCTGCTGTCTCCAATAATAACCTCAGAAATGGCTTTGCATGCAGTGCCTCATTCCTGGGCTCTCAGATCCCACTGCACTATCTCTTCTTAAGGCTGTGGTGATCAGTTTTGTTGTGTCCATCTTGGAGGATCTTTTTGGATCAGCATTTTATAAAAACAACCAAAATCAGGAAGGTAAATGGCTTGCTGGAAGAGGGCTCTTCTTACCAGAGGAACCCTGCTAGTCCATGAGGGTGTAAGGATTTAAGGAAACCTTCGTCTTAGGCTAAAGTCTGAAATGGTACTGAAAGATGCTTTTCTATGGGTCTTGCTTGTTTTATAAAATTTTACATTCTAAATTTTTCTAAAGATGTATTTTGATTATTGAAAAGAATTTCTATTTAAACTGTAAATATATTGTCATACAGTGTTTTAAAAACTATTTTTTTTAAAAGAGTTTCACTTAAGATAGAAGTTCTAAGCTACTAGTATTAAATTGGAAAGTACCAAATAGTTGAGAGTATTTTACCCAAGGAATCCTCTCAAGAAGGTTTACTAGAACATTCCTTTGTCCATGTGTTTTAGCATTTTTCATTAGAAAATTTATGCCATGTGTACATCAGACCATTTGTTGCTTAGGAAACCTTTAAAAAATTCCAGTCTAGCACTGTTGACGTCTGTGCATCTCTCCAGAAGAAACCTAGGGAGCTCTTAGGTTAGCTCTGAACTGCCTTTGAGATCACAACTGCCTGTGCCCAAAGACTGCCAGAGAAGCCCTTAGACACCTGGAGTGACCATGTTGGTCCATTTATGGGGTTGAGTCAGATACCACTAACTTGTAGGTACAGGTGAGAAGGCACACTTGTGTCTTCACAGTCCTCACCATGACTGTCCCTATTAGCTTCAGTAGTGTTGACCATTTGCTCTATAGCTTTTAGAGGTTCTAAAGTGGGCACTTAGGAAACTTGGTTTCTTCTATGTAGCATCCCAGCCTTAGGGTTCCCCAGACAGACCTTCTTTTGGTTGTAGGTGGCTCACAAATCAGCCATTGCTATTTGTTTTTTAAATTAATTTTAATTGTGTAGTTATAACACTGTCTAGGGCCAGAGGCCATTTTGAAACCAGATCTGTCAACTTCAATAATATTTTTAAAAGAAATGAATCCAACTGTTTCTCTTTGCTGTGAAGAAAGCACCCTGACACTATAGATTCTTTCTCTCCTTCATAATAAACCATTATGTGGTGGCAGCCAGTCTAGCCTTTTGAAGACTATAAGGAAGTGCAGCCAAGGTCAAAGCCTGATGGTGAGGAAAGTAAAATGCTTGCCTGAATCAAAAGCAGTTTTCTAATTTTGATTTTAACTCTTTTATCTACCTGAGACACTGCTCACTTTGTGCGGGATGTTAGAAACTTTGCCCAAAAGCCTTTGTTCTTCAAGAGCAGATGTTTCAGCTTCAAATACAGTTGCTGTGTTGGACTCATCATGTGAAGTGGGTTGAAGCAAGGAGCTTCTCACAGGAGCGCCTAATTCCATGTGTGCCTGGAGGGTGGTTTTTTTGTAGAATGTAGTCACCTTGTAATGGCTTTCAGTGTCTTAATTTTTTTTTTTATACTTTTGAGGTTTTTCTTTTTTTTTAATTGAATACTTGAGACATGTTGACTTTTTAAAGTATTATGAAATACTGTGCTGTGGAATATTTGGCAGGAGCAGCAGGCAGCTTTCCCACACTTGCTCAGATGCACCTGAGTTGAGACTGTCCTTTCATGTCTTCCACCTCCTGGAAGGAAGGGGGTCATTCTCCTAGTCTAACTGTTGAGGAATAACATGCTAGCCTTCTTGGCTGTAATAGTGATAGGGTGGCCCTATCACTTCCCTTCTTACATCCTAAGAGCTTTCTGCCCTAGTGCCGTGGAACTGGGTCTGACATGTGGAACTTGGGAAACAGTTGCTTGTGACAGTGAAACTGCATACAGAGAAGGAGCACCCATGTATCTTTAAGATGTGAATGTGACTAAAGAGGCCTGTGTAAGGCTGTTCTCTGACCTGACGTGGATGTTGCTGTACATAGTTGTTATAGACTTGTACTAACACACCTGTAATGTGGTATTTGTTTAAACCTCATTTATAAAAGCTTAAAAAAAAAAAAAACTTCATTCTTTCTTGATTTTGTTTATGTTAGCTTTCATGTGTCTTCCTAGCATTTTGTTAGGCAGGTACACTGAAACGGTACAGTGTCATTGCTGTCTGCAGGGAAGTCAGTATCTGGACTGGAACCAAGTGTGTGTTCACTTATGAATAGCTTTTGAGTCACTCAACCAGATGAAGCTACCTTTGTCACAAATCACTTATGGCAGAGCTGTGGGCACAGCAATAACTTTTCATCCCCCAAATCTAACTAATACACATGCTGAAAACACAAATAGTCCTGAGCATGGTGGTACACAACTGTAATCCCAGAGGATTGGAAGGCTGAGGCAGGAGGATCTGAATCAAGTTCAAGGCCAGCCTCAGCAACTTTAACGAGGCCCTAAGCAACTTAGTGAGACCATCTCAAAATTAAAAATGCTGGGAATGTAGCTCAGTGGTTAAGTGCCCCTGGGTTCAGTCCCTGGTACAAAACAACAACAAAAACCTTGACAAATACTAACTTTGGGGATGGGGATGTAGCATGGTGATAGAGCACTTGCCTAGCATATGTTAGGTCCTGGAATTGATCCCTAGCACTTCAAAAAAGAAAAAAATTCTACATGAGTTATAAAAAAAAAAAAGTTATATTTTTTCTTCTATAACTGAATTAGAAAATGGAACCAGTCACACATGGTGATCAGCTACTTGAGAGGCTGAGTCAGGAAGATGGCTTGAGGATGGCTCAGGAGTAGGGTGGGGATTGGGGTGCAGGTGGAGGCTGGGCAACATAATGAGACCTTGTCTCACAAAAAACAAAACAGACAAAAAAAAACCAACTGAATTTCATCTGAGGCATTCTTGGACAAAAACAGTATTTTAAGTTCACCTGCTAGTGCCAACAAAAAGAGACTCAAGTCACACCCCCATTGTGAAGCAAACCTTAGCAAAATGTCATACAAATAGGCATCAGTGCTCTTCTGCATAAGGAACATCAAGCTGTTTTAAAAAGCAAGACTCATGCTAATAAGGTTGTTGTTAGGAGGCAGACAGCTTCCATATGGGAACAAAGGCAGGTGGCAGATGAACCAAGCCTTAAGGACAAACACAGTCATCTTGTTCTTAACAGGAAAGACATGGTTTCATTCTTAAATACTTTACGTAAAATTAGTACGACTACCAATGAAAGCCCTGTTCTAAAAATCAAAAAATTCTGACGAAGACGGTATTTATGCTTGACCTTTATTATACTTCATTTTAGAAAGCTATACACTTTAAAAAAATCTGCATTATAAATAGAAAAAATATTACAATTGAAATTTTGTCATTAGACATGGGAAAATATTTACTATAAGGAATTTAAACAAGCTAACAGGAGCTTGATTCATATAAAAGAAAGCTGAAATTTTCCAAGTTGTGTTCATTAAAGACCAGATCATAGCTTATCAGAATGGACCTGAATTCAGATGGATAAAATTATAGTATTAAATAGCTTAATTATAGGATAAGAAAATCTAAATCTGGCATTTCTCTATTATTTCATAATTTTTTAACCACATACCTCGTGAAGAAAAATACAAAAGGTTGGCCAGCCAAACACAAGTGAACAAATACAGCACTGGGCCAGATCCTAAGGAAAAGCTTTGGTATTACACAATGAAACATTGCCTTGGTATTACACAATGAAACATTGCCTGAGGCACACAGCAAGTGATTCCCTGCGTTTCCATGCTCAGGGTTTAACAATGTTCCCTTGGGCTCTCGTGTTCCTGGACACACACTGTTTCAGTTGGCTGTTTTCAGGGGGATCTTTCGGAGGGATCTCCGACTGGGGGTTGGGTTGTCTTTATTCCTGGCTGGAGACTTCACATTCCACTGCTGAGGTTGGGGAGGTCTAGGGGAAGGAATGAGACAGTGATTCTAAAACTAAAAGAAAAATCCTGATCAAAACAGAACTCTTTGGTAAACTTACGGTTTATCCGGCAATGATAAACATAAAATGTCATTTCCTTGACTCTGGGCTTCAGTTTTCTCTGAAACAGATTAAAAAAGAAATTCAGTTTTCTGAGAACTTCAAAGCCAGCTAATGAATCAGACAAGAAGGAGAGCCAGAACTTGCCTTTGGCTGAAAAAGCATTCTGTGGTGTCCCTATGTAACTGACCCCTGCTCCAAATGTGACATCACCGATGGATTCTGGGGAAAGGGGAAACAGCACTGTTAATGAAAAGCTGATCAAACACAGGCATCAAGATACAGTCACCTGAGCAAGTCAACCAACAAGCTCTGCTCTGGTTTCTTTCACCCCATCAGCTGGCAGGCCTCAATTTGACCTTTCCCCAGGACTTGGCAGTGCGGAGAAGCTCTTCCTTTCTGCTGGAAGCTCTTCCTTCCTCCCTCCAATCACAGCCCTCCTCAAGCTGCTCTGCACCATCTGCTCCTTCCCTGCTCCTGTCTGGCTTCTCACCCACCCTTCATCTTTAAGGACTGTCCAAGTGCCAAGGACTCACAATCCTACTCAGAGCCCTTTCAGGCCTTGGTTCTACACTCCCTATTTTTCATCATCCGAGTTCCCTGAAGAGATGTCACCAGCTTCACCTCTGCTCCTTGACATGCTCCTTCTGTGTTTCTGTCCAAGCTACTAACACCAGCCATCATTAGCTACTCTGCCACACAGAATCAGTGACCAGGTCTTGTCCATTCTAGTTTCCAAGTATCCCCCAACCTTGTTACCTGTACTCCTGCCTTGCCATGAACATTTCAGTCCATCTCACTCCTCACTCTTTCCTTTTATGGTGCTCCCCACCTCAGTTACCTTACCTCCTCCAGTTGCACCCTTGGGAGGCTGCCTAGGAACATTGGCTGGGTTTGCACTATGGCTGTGTCTTACTAAGAACTATGCTAGAACCTCAAGTCTCTTCATCTCTAAAATGGGAGTAAAAATGTATCTATCCTGTGGTGGTGGGGTCAGGATTAAATGAGATCATTTATGTAAGTGTTTAATGTAGTAATTTGGTACAAGGTAATTGCTGGACAAATGTTAGCCACTAGTATAATTTATTAGCTACTATCTTATATGTCACTGGAGTAATGTTTAATTAAAGACCTTTAATTAAAGATCCTGTACTTACTATCCTGCTTAGGCATCTCAATGACTCTATTCCCAGGAGGACCTAAATTCTATTCTCAGTGTGAGCTGGCCCTGAGCTGCCTTTACAAAATCACATGCTGCCTGCACACACTGTGTTCTAACTGCACTTATCCCATCTGTGGCTCACTATTCTCACAAGCCTGTCACATTGTGTGCACACTCAGCTCCTTGGCCTAGCCTGCCATCCATCTGCCCACAACACGCCCACTGTGTAGCCCACTTCCACGGGGTGGAGCACATGCTTAACTCCACATCTGATGCCCTCTTTCTGCAAGCACATTTGTGAGGCAAGCTTAGAGTTCTTACCATGCTTTCCATACTGCAACTTTGAGTACAGATTGTACTGAACTAGTCAATGTTTTCTTGTTTTTTGCAATACTGGGGATAGAGCCAAGATCCTCACACATGCTAAGCAAACATTCTACCCCTGGTAGAAATTTTTTACATTTTGAGACAAGAGTCTTGCTGTTAATCAGGTTGCCCTTGAACTTGCCATCCTCCTGCCTTAGCCTCCTGAGTAGCTGGGATTATAGGTGCACACCACCATACCCAGCCTAGTCTAGGTCCTAAAATCCACTGCAGTGCTATATGTACCTGAGTGCTGCTCAGGCTTCATTAACAGTGGCAGAAAATTGTACCTTCATTGCCACCATTAAAATAGCTCAACACTGTGTTTATTCCTGTTCCTGTGAATTTTCTCCTTCCAGTGTTGTCATCTGGAATTCCCCTTCCATACACATTACTTTTCCCATTCAGAAGTCTCTGTGCATTCCAGGTGGTAAGTCTCCTATCATTACAAAAGAATCTATGTGGTGGCTCTTCACATCCCCAGTGCACTCTGCTTAGAAGCAAAGGCATGAGAATCTTTGCTACTTGCATTAAAGCAGTAAGAGGGACATGCTAAAATCCCCCACAGATTCTAGTCAAAACTCCAGCTCTGAAAATGATTCTTCTCCATTTAGCAAAACCACTGCTTGAACATCACTGGTGGGCTACAATGGTTGAGCTGGGTAGTCATTTTCCTACTGGTTTTGCAGAGTAGAGATCACTTCCTAACAGTTATGCACCTAAACTTAAGAGTCACCAAACGAATTTGTATTTCCAGACCATGCTGGAAACAGCACTGAATGCTCTTAAAGTCTCTAATAATTCTTCCAGGAAGAAGAGTTAATAGGAGACCATTCTTTAAACATTTCCTCCTGGTTCAGAATAAAGATATGAACAGAAGTTGCACCAATAGATGCATAACATTCTGTAGCCTGGAAAAAAAACAAGTGCTCTCCTGACTCAGTGACAACTGAGCCTTATTTTCAGCGTGGAGGTGAGTCCATACATGAAATTAAAGTAGCATTAAAGCACTATGCCAGGTTTCACTGCTGAGGAACACATGCTGCCAGGAAACCAAATGAAGACTGAAATCAGGGACTCATGAGAGAAGCAAAACTAATGAGATGCATTCTTCCTGTTTCTTCAGCATATGGCACCTAACTGCCAAAATAGATGCATTTGATATCCCTGAGCCAGGAACACAGAACATACAATTTTTCTCTTTGAAAGAGGCTGGCTATTTTTTTATATATATATAAAACATTACATGTGTAAATATATAGGAAGCCAGCATCACCCACTGTCATGATTCACCTGAGAAGAGGTAGGGTAGGAATTCTGTCATCCATGAATCTCCCTTAAGAAAGGGTCCTGTGTTAGCTATAACCCTGTAAACATTCTAAACCACAGCATCACAGGTTAAAAGAACCAAAAGCAAGCAGCTAGGACGTAGGAGGTACGCAAGAGAAGCAAAGCGATTACAGGTGTGACAAACAGTGGCCAATCCTGTGCAGTTCCACTACCATAGAATATCTCAACACTATTCTCATCTCTTAATGCCAGGGTCAGAGGTGGCAAAGATGGACTCAAGAGAGGACAGAGAGGTTGGAATTAGAGGACTGAGCTTAGACCCCTGCCACTGAACAGATCACCACGCTACCTCCCATGTCCCAGGCTCTGTGGTTTGTCCCAATGAGACAGGAGTAAAAAGCTTGCAAAGAAACAGCAAGCATGGAGAGAAGATGGACAGAAGAAGGGTCAGAGGGCCACAGGAGGGTGCCTCCTCTAGCCTAAAGGTTCCAGGTGAAGACATGGCACGTGAAGCCTGTACATGGCTTGTACAGGTATCCAAAGAGTCTGAACATCACTGGGGTGCATAAAGTGGGGACACACAAGAGCATATCAGGCAGCCTTTGGAAATGACAGTACATATAGTGGACAGTAACAGTTTTCTTATAGGTTGAGTGCCCCAAGTCCAAAAAGTGGAAATCTGGAATTCTCTAACACTTGATATTTTTTTGAAGGAAAAATAAGTAGGAAATTCCACATATGACCTCTTAAGGGTCACAGGCACACTAATAATACTGTATAAAGTTACTTTCAGGCTATGTGTATAAGGTGTATATGAGACATAAATGAATTTTCTACTTATCCTTGGGTCCCCTTCCCAAGATGCCCCATTATGTATATACTAATAATCCATAATCTGAAAGTATCTGAAATCTGAAACACTTCTGGTCCCAACACTTTTGGATAAGAGATCCTCAACTTATATAATAATTTTTTCAAAACAATGTTTTAATGGAGCATGAATAAGAAGTTATAAAACAAAAACTGGGGGGAAATACTCTTCTCACTTGCCTCTATTTTGAAATGAAAAGAATGGGACATTAAGAAAAAGTACCCAGTGGGGAATGAGAAGACACAGGCTCTCAGCATAGGTCGGGTACAGTCCTTGACACACCATTAGATTTGTAACTCAGCTTGCTCTGGGCTCTATAGCACACCAGGCACCTGCCAGTGTTATCCTCTGACCTCTTCCTGGGGCAGCCCAGCTTTGTACACCAATTGTGCCAGGCAGGGAGGTAGTGACAGGGCTGCCTCCACGAATGCTGCAGTAGTCTTGGTCAGTGACTTGAGCGAGCTGCACCTCAGCTTCACATCTGCCACACAAGGATCCCTGACAGGTTGCTGTGAGGTTTAACTGAGTTAACACGTATAAAAATACTGGGGAGAGTACCCGACACTAAGTCAGTGCTCACTTAAGTGAGCAAGTATGATCACTCAGTGTGAATATTGCACTATTAGGAGGCCAACTGTCAGGAAAGGCTTTATCCAATTACAAGAACCATCTTTCAAGAGAAAGTTTTAGCACAACTCTAGCAAAGATATGACTGTAGGGAAGAGCAGGGGAAGCCAGTTTATTCAAACTTGTTACTTACTCTCAGGGGTGCTGATTGCTCGTTTAGTTACATGGTCAACAGTTCCATTAGCCTGTTGCTCGAAGCTATAGGAAGATGCTAGGACAAAATGGAAAAGTCTTTTCTGTTTTAAAAAAACCCAGCACAATATTATAGAGCAAAACAAGCAAATGAGAAAACATAAGACATATGTAAAAATCACTAATCACTAAGTTAAAATCACTAATGTTTAAAGTGTTCTCAGATAATTCAGAAAGAACTACAAATAAATGATTAAGGAGCAAAAACATGTTCATTCTCATTAGGATTCCAAGAAGTGGAAATTTAAACCATACCATTTTGGTCTATAGAGCTCAGCAAAGACAATGGAAAATTATAAAACCAGTGTTCCTAAGTAAGAAAATAGACATTCACGTACCATGTGGCATGGATTATGGATGGTTTGATACTACTAAAAGTTTTCAAATATACATTGCCTTTGCTGGAAATAATCTTAAACATTACCCACATACAAGGGTATATGTGCAAGGATATCAACTGTGACATTACTTACATCAAGAATTTGAAAAACCTATACTTTCAAGAGGGTAGTTTTAAAAAATGTTTTGGTCTTTCCACAAGACAGAATGCTATACAGTCACTGGGAGAAAAGTTTTGCAAGTTCATTAAAAAACTTTCACTGTATGTTATTATAAGTGTGTGCAGAGAAGCAGGTTATAAAACAATGTACACTAAGTTCACAATTTTATGAATGAACCATAGGTGTTTGTATGAGGAGTAGAAAGTCTGAAGGTTCAAATATCTCTCTGCTGTGGGTGAGTTTTAAATTTCACTTTATTTCCCAAATCTTTTAGCATAAACATGCTTGTTTTCTTATCTATAATCCTAAGTACCCACTTAATGTTGTCTGTTTTAAAAATGAGAAAATAGAAACAATTTTAAGAGGAACAAGAAGTAGATTCATTATTTTTAAGCTGCATGCTCTAGTCTGGCACCAACCCTAAGGCTTACCATGGCTGCATGGGTTTTCTGGAATTCCAGAATTTAAAGTGAAAGGCAATACTCCTAGGCTCCGACTGCGATGCCTATTCTTTGACTCCACAGCCTTCTTTACGGAATTCAGGATTGCAATGGTACTCAGGGACATGTGCCTGTGGAGGACAACATGACACAGACACTGATTCTTGGTGCAGACCACTGCCAAGGTGGCAGCCAAACACTGGGATCCCTGCCCACATCCTTTCAAATGCATCACTCAACCACTCTCTTCCCAATTTCCAAGGGAAGGGTGTGGAGTGAGATATCAGCACAAACACAGTGACAAGGCTCCCACAGTTAATGCCTGATGGGGACAGAAGTGATGCCTCCTAGAATATCATGAGACTCAGCCTGCTACTGCCTCTGTGGGCTCCCTACCTGGCTTTGGGCATTAATATCTTCAGAGGCCTGGTTTCTGGTGTGAGAGGCAAAGTCGTCGTGTGGCCAGTGCTGGACCCAGGTGCTGAAGGCCTGCTTGTGGCTGGGAACACAGTAGCATTTTCTTGGCCAGACGGAACTGGCATAATGTCTAAGCCCAGAGCAACCTGTTAGAGAAGATGAATGGAAACTTCACATGCTATGAATAAGTCCATATGTAATCTATTTTAAAATGTATCAGCCTTGGGCAAGTACAAGTTTCTCTTCAAAACAGAGAACAAAACATAGCAAGCTGCCATAGAGAGATGCTGTGACATTGAAGAAAAGAAGAAAAAGAAGTTTATTTGTCTCATCACTTTTTAATGCAGTATCTGCTTGGATTCCTCAGGCTGTAGGAATATTGTGCTACTAGGGCGAGCAGCAGCTAAACCCAGACATGCCCCCCCAGGGAAAATATGCTCTTAAAAGGGGCAGCTGCAATAAAGACTGCAACACACTAAGACGTCAGAGGTGTCTAGGAGTCAGTAGTCACTATAATCAAAGATCAAATACCTTTCACGAGCTTGCCTTATGGGCACTTAGACATTTCTCCCAAATATTCTTGTGGTTTCCCAGCAAGGTCCTGTGACAGGCCTGTGGGAAGGGAGGCCTCAAGTCATTGGTGGGTCTATCACATTTAACAAACGAACGCAGTGGCAAGCCTGGAGGTTCAACTCTGACTGACTTCTGATTACATGTAGATTTTGAGAAATGTTTTGGAAAATCACACAGAGAGCAGCCTGGATGGTTGGTCCACCTAAGGTAAGCCTCCCACCTACCTGCATGGCTTGTGCCCTGTCACCATTTGTGCTCATCCTATTCTCATTTGCCTGTTTGGCCAGTTCTTGCTCCTGGGCCAGCTGTTCATTATACTTCTTCATGTCATACTCAAGCTCTGATGCCAGTTGTTTGTCAACTGCGAAGAAATCCTTGATTTCATCTCGATAATCTTGCATCACCTCCTAAAATGGACCCAGAAGCTCCTTTTAGTGTTTTCAGGAATAAAAAAACGACCTTTTCAACACAACTTGATCAGTAATAATAGAAACAATAAGACTTGTATTATGAGAGCAGACTGTTTCCACTACATTAACTAACAAGTTACTTAACAAAAGAAATATTCTGAGAAAATACCAACTGTACTTATAATGACCACACAAGCAGGTGATCATGATGTGAGATATTAACTAGTCCTTCTGCTCTCTTAGGAAGCTTCCTGTCTATCCACCAGGTAACAGGCAATCACCCAGGTTCCTAATGGGAGAAAGACATGGCCAAGGCTCAGAGAGGCCAATGTAGCAGATTACAGGGGCTGTGCAGCCTACAAGCTGTTCATGTATCTACATTAGCTTTCCCCACTGCCACACAAGGAATTACAATTAAGGCTCTAATTCCATTTTTTCTGAAGATTTTACAGAAAACTCTATCATATCTGGGTAAAATCATTCTCAGGTCTTAAAAATGACAGCTAGAAACAAGGGCTCTTGGCTAACAGAAACTTTCACTAGCACTTTTAGGGAAAGAAAAAAATTGCAGCTTCAACTAGAAGGAAGCCCAACAAAGAGAAGAAAATCTATCAACTCTTTCAGCTGCCATAAGGAGGTTCCACAGGGCAGAGAATCACTGCTACTACTGATACAGCAACCTCTGGCACATGCTCAGAAATAGGAGAGAGGTCTGGTTTTCTTCACATGTACTCTATTTAGGATGTAAGCACCTTTGCAACCCCACTCCACCCCATCTGTGAGGCTTAAAGCAGGGGAAAAAAACAAGCATAATTGGAAACTCTCATTTTTTAAATTTCTACTTGGTGAGCTAATCTTTCCAATCTTAGCTTCCCTAGGATAAAAGCTTTTGAAAAAGTATATTCAATGTAGTTTCATTGCACTCTTTTTAGTTTTTAGGAAAAAAAAATTTTGAGGAAGAAAAATATGTAATGTGAATAGAAAAACTCTGCTAAATTAAAAGGAAAAATTTCTACTTCTACTTCTGAGCAATTTTGTCAGTAAGGTCTGAGGCCTCATTTAGGTCTGTCTGCCCTGCAAGTAAACATACCTTGGCTTTGTTCAGACCTAACCTTCTCCTTGTCCCTGTGCTTCACCTACAGCAACTCCAGCCCAGGAATGGTGGCCATCTCAAATGGTGCGTATCTATCCAAATGCATGTTGCCACAGGGCAGTGACTTCCAGACTACGTCCATTTGCAGCAGTGTGAAAGGCAAACACCCCATCACCATGACCGACTTTCGCATCATACTTAATCAGGATGAACTAAAAATTTGATGATACTGCCCTTGACCTCAGGAGAGAAAGTCTTGGAAATACAATCTCATCCCACCAAGGATATACATGCTCAGCTGCGAGTCAACTGTTCAGAAACTTGACTGAATGAGAAAGGGAAGAAACAATTTTAGTGGAGGCTTTGGTCAAATTCCCCATCTGCTCCACAACAGTTATAGGCTGATCTGGCAGGCAAATTTCTAAACAAACCAAAATAAGGTTGGTTCTATGTGTAGCATTCTGGTTCTTATCATTACTGCACACAGTTATACTGGCAGAAGACACTAAGCAAAGAATTTAAGGGTAGAGGATGGAAAGAACCACAAAATTAAAGCTCTTCATTTACCCTGAGATAGTTCATAAGTTCCCGCAAAGCTGGGATCTTATTTTTCTCCAGCACGGTTTTCAGGGAGATGATAATTGGAATAATATTTTCTATGAAATTCCTCTTCTGAACCTGCAATAACACAATCAAAGGCATGTTTTAAATGTGTAAACTTCTGAAAGAGATAAAAATTTTTCCTTAATCTAATTCTTTTACTGTGGCCAATTTAGCACACTAAAAGTTTATTTTTAACTTCTTGTTATGATACTTGGAATGAATAACACCTACAGTTTTTTTTTTTTTTTCTGGACTTTTGTTAAACATTATCCCCAAATACTCAGGAAGTCTGTAAAGTAGGAGATGAATAAAAACTACTCCTATTTCCTAAGTGGAAAAAAAAAAAGTAAGAAATACATAACTTGACAAACATTTTAACAAGTGCTAGGTACTTACATACTTGATTTAAAGATCAGTGCATCAAATATTTTACAATAAATCTTAGAATTAAAAATATTCATTATAGTAGCCCACATAAGGAATATTTATCCTTCTGAACCTGAAAAATACAAGTTTTCACTAAAAATCATTAGTATATGTTTCTTGCTTGCAAATCCTCAATTCTAAAAAAGTCTAATTAAGATCACTGAAATAGGAGGTTAATAAGTAGAAAGAAACAATTTATTAAAAAATATGAATCTGGGCTGGGGATATAGCTCAGATGGTAGAGTGCCTGCCTTGCAAGCACAAGGCCCTGGGTTCAATCCCTAGCACCGTACAAAAAATAAATAAAAATAAATAAATAAATAAATAAAAAATATGAATCTCACCCAGATGGGAAGTTTAGCAACAGTCTTAAATGTCATCTAAATGTGTTCCCTCAAATAGTATTATCAAGCATCTTTTATGTCCCAGACACAAAGCTAACCTCTGAGGATAGAGAAATCAAGTCCAAAATTCCTGCCGTTGGGTTGTCTCTTGACCAGTGTGTGTATGTGTTGTGGTAAATGGTACAAGTTGTCAAATGCACAGGGTTAAGGAACTCATGAATAGAGAAGGGATGTAGAGGAGGGTAGGGGGTTAGTCAGGAATGTGTATTAGAGGCTTCTTTGAGATGACACTTAGGATATGGAGGGATTAGAAGTGGGTGGGAGAGTGGGATGGACTGGGTGTTGCAGACAGAAGAACCAGTGTCAAAGGCACTAGCAGGTGAGTACATCTCATATCTGAGAATTACAACTGATGAGGTGATGAGGGAAGAGAGGGTTAGGGGAGGGGCGGGCACACTAAAAGTTTTGTATGTCTTGAAGGAGAATCAGGGTTTTATTAAGAAGATGATGGGAAGCTATCAATGTAGATTTTAAAGATGCCATTAGTGAGATATAATATTTATAAAATAAATTTACTCATTTTCAGAGAACAGTTCCATGAACTGGTTGCTCAGTATATATACTTTGGTATATATACTTTGGTATATATACTGAGCAACCAGTACTATAATTTACCCACAATCCATTCCCCCAAAAGTTTCCTGTCACAATTCAGTCTATCTGGCTCTAGGTTATTTGAAGCAGGAGAATAAAATTATCACATTTGTACTTAAAGAAAGTCTGCTCTGGCAGCAAGGTTGGGCGTAACTTGTAACAGAAACCAGAGACAGATTCTGTGCTAAGAAAACCACAGGATTTGGCACAAGTTTAAAAAAATGTCAGAACCAGGGGGAATGCAAGAGAGAGAGAGAGATCTGTAAGATTAAGCCAGCAGAATCTTACAGCAAATCAGAGGTGATAAAAGTTACTCCTTTAGGGTCAACAGCCTTTAGGGGTCATGAGGAAAATAAAAATTGGCCATCCAAGACAGGTATAAGAACATGGGGTGAGGACTGTGGAAATCAGGCTCTTTCCCAAAGTCAGTCAAATTTAACCCTCCTGGTCAAACAAAGAACATGCCAGGCATGCCAGACTCCTGCTCTACATTCTGCTGTAGCACCAAGTTCCCTTTTGGATAATCTGGTAGACAATGGTTCCCTTCTCTACAATAGACTGGAAGAAGAAAGAGACAAATATCAGGAAAGAGAGATCACTAATTGGTTTTGACAGAATAAGTTTTGCCTGTGGTACATCCAGGTGGGTGACAGAAACTGAGCTCAGGCTCACAAGAGAAATTGGAGTTAGAAACCTATTTAAGGATCATCCCCACCTGGGCAAAAGTTAAAGCTGCTGGTAAGAATGAGAGCAGAGCCCCAGTAGAACACCACCAAGATCACTAGGGAAGCCCAGAGATACAAGAAGGCCTGCTGAAGTAAGAAGTGCACACACACCTGGGAGATGAGCTTTTTCTGGGCTTCTTGCATGACTACATTTGCCAGGGCCATGTCATCTTCTTCCATAAGGAGATCCTTATCTGGTTTAGCTCTCATTGCTAAAAGCTTGATCTCCTTTGAGCTGAGGACCTCAAATGTATCTGAGAGTAAATCACTGGCATCCATGTCCAGGGGCAGGATGCCATCTGCGAAGTATGCTGAGAAAAAGCACAAGAAACCAATTTCTGAGAAACATGTTAATTCACAGAACTGGGGACTATCTGGGGTTACAAGGCGGGTCTGCATGGGGCACAGGTGATAGGAAGGGTGGACAAAAAGATGAGTCTTCCTGCAGTACAGGTCCACTAGCCAGAGAACTGCTGTTTTATTATCAACATGGCATTTGTTTTCTCTTTTTTCCTTCTTTTGAGACAGGGTCTTACTAAGTTGCTTAACACCTTGCTAAGTTGCTGAGGCTGGCCTTGAACTTGAAATCCTCCTGCCTTAGACTTCCAAATTGCTGGGATTATAGGCATGTACCACCACCCCAGGCTCAGCATTTCATTTTTAAGCACAGATTTTACCCCAAACACACCAGGCCTACCCAAAATACTAAGACAGATTTTAGAAGTGATGTTGAACCGCTGCTCATCTGTGAAGTGCTCTAGAAGAAACTTGTAGATTTTCATTCTCCTCTCCTTGTTTGTCTTTCCCTTCAGTGAAAATAGCCGCTTCTCTCTGTGGCAGAACAGGACAATTTTAGGGCATATGTGGGTGTGGGAGACAAGGATTTAAGACAGCACTTTTACAGCATCCTACAAGCTGTGTGCCAAAGGCTCAAGGACACTGATGAGATTCTAATGTCTTCTCAGGCATTCCCCTTAGGACTCTGTTCTCACAACTGAATTTTCTGTTATCCTCCCAAGGAAGGTTATGTCACAATATATACCCAGATTAGGGTCTGTGTCAAACCCGTGCATTCAAAACAGCCAAACATCTTCTGAGCCTCACTCAGCTCTTACCGAGAGCCAAGGAGAGGACCTGAGTTGCTTCACTGACCTCTCTGACTGAGGGAATTTGTTATACTTCTCATGCTTCTCGTAGTTGTTGAAGTGAAAAATACACTCAATGAAATGCTGAAAGAACATGGCAGGGTTCCTCTTCAGTAACAGGTGAGCCAGGCAAAACTCCCCAAATCTGCAAAGAAGGGAAAAGACAAAAGAAACCCATTTACTATTTGTAGGTAACCTCTATAAATACACCAAGAACTCAGCAAAACAGGAGAATGGTAAATAAGGATCAGGAATTCCAAATCCACCCCAATAAACAGCTTCATCAGATCAAGGAAGAAATTCCACTTGTTTTGTCTGTCTCTTCTCAATGCTCTCTTTTGAATTTCAAGGTCAGTATAAAGACTTTCTCTACCAGGTTTCCTTTCAAAATTCTAACAAGGTGTTACCTTCCACCTGTACTTCGAACAAGGACAAACAACAAACCCAAAACTGTTTGTTTAAGCAGAAGTCAGTAATCCTCAAGGCTGTTACAGTGACAATGGTCACATGAAAATAAATACCTGGTTTTTGGTCCCCAATTTCAAGTTTAAGGCCCACAATAATGAACAAAAAAATGAGTTTAGTAACTAGAACTTTATTCAAGAATGGGATTAGCAAGAGTGTCACAAATTGGGTCAGAAGGGTAAGTATCCCCACAAAATAACTGACTCTCACTGAGGTTTGGAATCACCAGCAAGCTCTGGGCACTCTCCTTTTACCTGTGCCTACAAACCTGGCAGGGACTTCTAATGCAAAGCTTCCACATGCAAAGCCTCACATCTAATAGATGCCACTGGGACCGCAGCAAAACAAAAGGCGAAATTCTGATGGTTTCCAAAGCTAAATGTAAATGACAAAAGCCCTAACTGTTCACCTCCAAGCCACCTGACCATTTGTGTCTTATTGTAATAGTAGGTGAGAGAATGCCAAAGGTTGGGTATTCTTAGGGGCCAACCAGACACTATGTACGGCTTGCTGTGATTCATTTACTGCTGTGACCAATGCTTTAGTTTCATTTCAGAGCTCAAATGCTACACAGGAGCACCAGTCAGCTCTCCACTGGAACGGAGGAGTAACAAGGATAATGCAGACAACTTGCACCTGACTTTGCTAAGCATTAGAACTTTTCAGGAGATTTACCCTTAGAGCTGTTCCTCAAGCTAAGGCTCAAATCAGTTTGTATCCATAACACACACATTAACAAGTCAGAGAAAGTGGTTCAGAAATTATGATGGACATAAACCTGGATAAAAATTCTGCTGCAAATAATCACATTTCAACTATACACCTAGTATGTAAGACAGTACTCTGACTTATAAATATGAAAACAAAAAAATGCAATTGTATTAAATAAAAGGAATTCTTTAAGGAGAATTCACTTAAGTCCAGCTAGAAGCACTAGTTTGATCTAGGTAGTCAGAACACTCTTTACAAACTTATTTAGGAACCCAGATTTAAAAGACAAAGGTTTCAGCACTAGATGAAGTTCTTTCTAAATAAGGGTTGCTCTGGCAAACTATCTGTGAATGGAGGAAACCACGAAACAGAAAACATCCCCTGAAGAAACAAACAAGAATTTACCTTCTATGGTCTTTTATTATAGTTAACCTAACATGGTACAACTGTTTTCACATCTACCTGAACTTTCTCCTCATACTTGAAGTCACACAGGTAGAAATAAAAAGCAGAATCTAATCTTCTTCTTCAGTAAGAAGGCAGGCTGCTTTAAACTTTGACTTGATGCCAAATGCTAATCTACTCAGAGTTTAGATCAAGAATCCAGACTGGCAGAGGTAATGGACATGCAAGATATTGTAGAGCCTGTGCCCTAGTGGAAAACTGGCTTAACCAGCTGAACAAATAAACTCAGTAATAACATAAACTACACTAGAATTCCTACGCTTGTGGCCATAAGAAGAGTCACAGAGCTTTCCAGCATGAGAAGCCAGAGATCACAGTCAATGTGTATATCCAGGAATAATCTTTCTCAATTTCATAGCAGCACAATTTACAATAGTCAAATCAACCCAGATGCTCATCAATAGATGAATGGATTAAGAATGCACACACACACACACACACACACACACACACAAATGGATATTTACTCAGTCATAAAAGAAGAATGAAATAATGGCATTTGCTATAATGGATGGAAATGGAGAAAATCATGCTAAGTGAAATAAAGCAGACTCAGAAAATCAAGGGCCAAATGTTTTCTCTCATATGTGGAAGCAAGAGCAAAACAAAGGAAAGAAGATCAGATATCATGAAGAAACCGGAGGAAAAGAAACAGTAATATAAGGCTAGGCCAGAGATGTGAAGGGCCTAATAGAAAGAGGGGCTTGATTTTGGGTTGAGAGCCAGGGAGAACAAGGATGTAAGAAAGAACTTGTCTCTGGTTTCCAGCAGAATTCTAGTAGAAATAGGTGGGAGCTCCAGGCTCCACCCTGAGTAGGCACATGTAGGCCAGATCAGGAACAGGAATTTCAATAACAGTGGCTTTTGCTGAACTTCAGAATGGCATCTGGTTTGGGAAGAAATCTGAAAGGCGGCCAATTTTATGTTTTCTACTAAAGCTGACAATAGAAATGAATGGGCTACACTTCCCTTGTGGCCTTCTTGGACTGTTTAAACTCTACATTTCAATTCATAGTAAGAGGATAATGATTTCCTTTTTTTTATTTTTGGGTGCTGGGGATCGAACCCA
This sequence comes from Glaucomys volans, assembly GCA_020662805.1. NCBI lineage: Eukaryota > Metazoa > Chordata > Mammalia > Rodentia > Sciuridae > Glaucomys > Glaucomys volans. The sequence continues at coordinate 1,091,431 of JAJEJO010000775.1, forward strand.
GGGCCTTGTGCTTGCGAGGCAGGCACTCTACCAACTGAGCTATATCCCCAGCCCCATGATTTCCTTTAACAAGGTGAGGACCACATCCCAGTCTCCTAATATTTACATTCATTCATTAAATGAAGTTCACTGGGTGTCTACTTGAGTTTTATTAAGTTCCCTTTCAGGTGCTAGAATATAAGTCCTCTGTCGCTCAGGAAACCTGAACCATAGTGGGCAACAGATGTTATACATGTAATCAATACAAAGTAAGTTGGCAAAAGTACTCTCATGAAAAAGAAAGCTGGAAGTGGGTACAGGAAGGGAGGGGACTGAGAACTGGCTATTGGTTAAAGCAAATGAACACACTGCTTCATCTGATAACATGCAGCCTCCCTGGTTGCAGCTCCTACATCTGCCTACTCTGCGTTCTACTTCGGGGTATGTGGTTCCGTGTTTCCTTCTCCATTCCAAATCCCCAAATGAGACTCAGCGTATCTACAATGCCCATACAGAGAAGTTCATGCAACACTCTAACTTTCCATTTTCCTGACTTCACCGTTTTCAGTGACCCCACATCTTGTTCCACATCGCCATTTTGCTGCCACATCCTGGACTGTATCCCAGACTGTGTCACTACATTGGAGACAAACACCTCACTCTACCTATCTTTTCTAGCTGTGCAACCCCCCCCCCACCCCCTCTGACTTACTGTGCAACTTCACTAAATCCTCTAGTCAGGTACTTCCTTTTTCTTCCAAACCAAGCTCCTATCTTTTCTCCTTTTTCTTTCTCAATGGTACAGTACATTAGTCTTTTTTTTCTTTTTTTGCCTTTAATTTTTGCCCCCTGCCTTTCTGCACTTCTGCCTAACTGGTCCAATAAACATTCTACTTGCTACTTGGCTATAACCCTGTGGTCACTGAGCTACATACAAGGTCATCACCTACTGGGCAGAGGAGAAAATATATCACATGATTCTGCAGCTTCCAAATTTGGGTTTATATGACCAATTAAAAATGTCATACAGATTTGCTCACACCAGAACCTTCAGGAAATTCAGCTGGACCACAAATAAATAAGTTCTGCACTGGCAGATCCACATTGGAAAAATTAACATATTCAATGTAAGTGAAAAAGTCTGGCCTTCAGCCTACAAATCAGGAACAAGACTGTTTTAGTCAGCTGTTTTGCTGCTGCAACCAAAAGACCTGACAAGAACAATTTTAGAAAAGTTTATTTGGCAATCATGGTTTCAGAGGTCTCAGTCCATAGATGGTCAACTCCATGCCTCAGGGCCTGATGTGAGGCAGAACATCAGAGAGAAGTGTGTGGTTGAGGAAAGCAGCTCAGAACTTGACAATCAGGAAGCAGAGAAAGCATTCTTCACCAGGGACAAAATACATACTCCAGAGGCATGCCTCACCGACCTATATCCTCCAGTCATACTTTATCTGCCTATAGTTACCACCCAGTCAATCCTTGTCAGCAGATTAACATACTGTTTAGGTTAAGGCTCTCACAACCCAATCATTTTACTTTTTGAATGTTCCACTATTATCTCATACATGAGCTTTTGGAAGGCACCTCATAAATAAAACCATAACAGACTAACTTAAATAACAGTTAGCAAACACAATCATCAGCTTTTGAAGCTGAAAATTCTGGTCCACATTTGAACCATTGTTTAAACAAACCCAGAATGCAGAAATAAAATGGAAAGATTTTTTTTTTTTTTTTGGAACCGGAGATTGAACTCAGGGACACTCGGCCACTGAGCCACATCCCCAGCCCTATTTTGTATTTTATTTAGAGACAGGGTCTCACTGAATTGCTTAGGGCCTTGCTAAATTGCTGAGGCTGGCTTTGAACTTGTGATCCTCCTGACTCAGCCTCCCAAGTCGCTTGGATTACAGGCATGCGCCACCACGCCCGGCTTAAATGGAAAGATTTAAGGGGGCAGTACTAAAATACTAAAAGAGGAGCTGAAAACTTTAATATAGTAAAAAGTATCCTTATCTGGTTTAATTTCTTTCTGATTGATGCTCTGAGTACCTGTACTCATTGGTTCTGCATATATTTTATGCACTGATCAATGCTCTCTTAAAATAAGCTTAAAAACTTTTTTAAATATAATTTATTTTTCACCGTATCATAAAAACATAAAAATTGTATCCATTTATTGGGTACCATGTGATGTTTCATTGTATGTATATATTTATTTGTGTGTAATATTTAAATCAGGTTAAACATATCACCTCTTCTCTAACACATAGAGAAGCTAGCAAAAATGGGGCAAAACAAGGAAATACAAGTTAAGCAATCATCTTACCTTCTGAGAACATCACAGCACTTCTAATTATGCCTGCCTCTGGGTTATGCATTGCATTATACAAAGACAGCCACTGGAGTTGTGTTGGGCAAGCATTATAAAGGTGGGAAGGCATAGCATAGCTATCTCATCCCTTTCTCAATTATACAAACAATGAAAAAGAAAAAATGATAGCCCTAGCTTTTTGCTTCTGGCTGTAGACAGTATTAATTAGAATGTTAACCTTCTGCTACTTTGTTATGTGAAATGTTCCCCCTTAGAAAATTATACCCAAAGAAAACCGAGCAGAAATTCTTCTATGGAACTCAGACTAAATTATTGGTGGCTATATTTAAATAGAGGAACCCATTATTCTAAGTTATTTTTAGTTAATGAATTCTACAAAGACCTTTTCCCCAATGTGTTGGCTTTTGCCATGGCATTCAACACTCTATTTTTCAATTGTAGACTTGCTTTAAAAAGAATTATTCATACAACAATCTAGGATAGCAAATTCTACCAAGATCATTTCTTGACCCTTTGAAAATAAATTTTTAAAATGATTCAAGTATAGGAATTAAAAATTGGAAAAGTTAATTCCCCTCCCTTCCAATTCTCAAGAAGCACCCATTTCTAAGAAAACTTGTAATTTGTATATTCTATTTCACATTGTGAAATTCTGTCTTAATTCCTAGAATCCTTACAATTTTTGCACTGAAAACAAAGTCCAATTTCTTTATTAAAACTAACCTTTTTTTTGGCTGAGAAATCATCAGTTAAGTCAACAGTTAATGGCTTCTATCCTATTTTTATACGACAAAGGCATATAATATTCTTTAGTATTCAAGGAGAGCAAATGATGTTAGAAAAAGGAAGTCAATGCTGAGATTATTTTTTTGTTTTACTTTTGGTCTATTTTATTTTTGTTTTAACAAAGATCTGTTATATAGTTTAGTATTTTAAAAATCTGCCATTTTTTTCTGGCAACTACCAAGAGCTCACTAAATCCTAAATAATTCAACTCTAAGCCAATTTTGGAAGAAATCTAATGCATGCTAGAAATTAGGTGAAGTGTTCAATTGTCTGACATGTGAGGAAAATATTTACCTGGCAATATCTGGGTGTGAATCTATCAGAGTGCTGACAAATCGAAAGAACAGAGAGCCTTTCCATTTCACAAATTCTTCCTGTACAAAGAGAAACATGCATATTTCAGGATGAATTTTAACATATAAACCTTAAATGCATCCAGTCACATAGCTCCCTGTTGACTTTCCTTTGTGTAACATCATATCTGCCAGCTATTGGTCTGTCTAGGACACATGAGGTCAGTTTCAGAGCATTCACTTCCCAACCATCTTGAAATCACACATTTGTTTGTTCAAAGAATTGCGGAGAAGTATGTGGATAAAGCAGCATTAAACTTTCTCCTGTTAGGAAAGTGACTCAAAGTACATGGCTTTAATGGGATGTGGCCACTACTGCCTCTGTGAAGTACATAATGCATAAAAAGATGAGCATATTAAATATGCCAAAACACACATACAACTTAGTGAAATGCTTTCTTTTTAAAAATCAAATATCATTTCCTCCTCATCAAAGGTCAAACACATGCTCTCAATGTATACAAGAAAATCAAATACCCTCTAGAAGTTTGGAGTTCACTAAGTTCTTTTACACGCTGAAATATCACACTGGACTCTCAGAGCAACGCTGTGTGATAACCCAGCACAAACATTATGAGCCTCATTTTACCAAATAAATTAAGTATGAGAAACATGAATTTGTTTAAGGTCAAGGAGGATAACAGAACTGGAACTATTTTTCTAACAAGTATGCTTTTCTTTACAGGATGTTTATTTGCAAAAGTGGAATTTTACACTGCTTGAAAGAATCTGAAAGAACACCCGAAACGAATATTTGCAAGTAACGATGTGTTTAAAAGGCTACACTGAACATTAGAAAAGCGACATTCTAAACCAGAAATGAGGTTAATTATTTTTTAATTGGACTACCAAGCAAGCATATTTTCTATGCTAATTTAATATTTCTTTAAACCAGAAGTAGTACTGGAGGGGAGAAAAGACAGTTTACTCTCATACATACCTGCAAAAGGTTGGTAAGTAATATGAGTGTCTGCTTTCGGATAAATGGATCTGAATCTTTCAGGCACATGGAGATATTAGGAATATACTTGTCTACCATGACAGTGTACCGGATACAAAGATCACACATCACAATGATGACATTGTTGCGAACAGCCACGTCTTCACACACCTCTAACTCTCGCACGAGGGCTGGGATACTCTTCTTTGCAAGGTCTTCATGCTGTAAACACAGCTTACCTATCACAGAAGAAATATTCTATGGTTTTTTCCCCCTAATACTAGGGAGTGAACCCAGGGTCGGGCCTTACCCATGCTAGGCAAGTGTAAGTGGTAGTATAGTTCTACCACTGAGTTACATCCCCAGCCCTATTTTATAATTTTTATTTAATCAAAGTTAAAAAATCATGCTCACAATCACAAAAAACAAAAGCGAGAGGTAGACAAATCCATCCCAAATATTACAAAGTACTTTAAGGAAAAATAAAACTCCACAGGGGGTTTCATGAGGTACATGCTATAGAAGATTTATTTATATTAAGAAAATTATCTTCCTTTTAACAAGTCAACATTTGAATTTTGTAGTTATCTGCTTACCTGTATAATGATGGGTAAAATTTAACTGATGATTTATTTCACCTTTGATTATACATATATTCTAAAAACCTCTTAATGGATTTGAAATGTGAGCTATGCACATAGGGAAAAATGTCACCTCATTTTTCTTGTTCATAATTAGAGGGAGGTTGCTGTGTTTTATTTGTTTATGTTTGTTTTGTGGCCTGGGGAATGTTTTGCTCTTATTAAAAATTCTTAGATTTTTAATAATAACCAATACTACAAAAAAAATTCATAACTCTTACCTACCATAAGATATACAATTACACTAAAGGAATAAAAATTCAAATTATAGCACAGAAGTCAGTGTTTTCAAGATGAACAACAACTGGAGCTGATGGAAAAATATGCATATAGTTCATCTGCCTGTTCTGTAAAGTATTAAATAAACCATCTCCTTTTATAAACTGAACTTCAAATTAATCTTTCCATTCCCAGAACACAGTGTACTAGAATGCAGTTCTTGATAAATAGATTTTATAGTGCTACACTGTGAGTATAAAAAATTATAGGATGTTATAATTATAAAAAATTAACATAATTCCACTGAAAAACATAAGTTCCCTAGAATGAATATTCTGAATCTTATAGTCTTGGGTAGTTACCAACCCAAGGGCTCTGTCATTGTTAGCACTTTGTTATACCTGCAGAGTTGTGTGCTCTGATCAGCATACAACACGTTATTTTGACTGGACTTATTTAAGACAAAAGCTATACACATAACAGATTAGGCAAGCTACATTTCCCCACATGTTGTTCTTACCTAAGGTGATGATAGCATGTGCTCTAATCACAGAAGGCATGACAGAGCCTCTGACCTGAGATGGGGGCTGAATGGCTGGGGCATCACTGGTACCTTGAGATGATGGTACTATAGGAAAGTGAAAAGTGTTTATTGACAGTGCCTCAGCAGTTAACTCAGGCTTAAGACAACAATGATACAGAGTATGATATCAGTGCCTTACAGTGATCCACATCAGCAGAAGCCAGAATGGACTGAATCAGAAGGAACACTCGTTTCTCCACTCTGGCTGGACATAGCTGGGCTATATCTCCCAAGGTAAAAATGTACTTCACCTACAAAGAGAATTGGTTTTGCAGTAAAAATAAGGCGAAAAGAAAATTTACTAGTTAGAGTTAACAACATGTCAGTGAAATCTTTTTCTGTTTCCTAAGTACAAAAACTTTACTATTTTTGTTTCAGAAAAACATATGACCACTGTAAAAATTCAGTCTTTACTTAATGAAACTAAAATTAGAGTGACCATATAATTTTATCATGTAAATCCAGATACTCTGTGAATAAACAGGAATGCTATTAATAATTATATTGCAATAACAGGTGTAATACTCATCTACTTATAATCACATTAAAGATTATAATTGTTTTTGTGTATGACTTTCTTTTTTTTTTTTTAAGAGTTCAATATTTATTTGAAGAACTTTAGTTTTCATGTCACGTATATATACAATGTATTGCCATTCTTGATGGTTCTCTCTGTAACATCCCCACAAAATCCACTATTGGCTTGCATACCTTCAGAGATTGGCATCTCACCAATTCTGGAAATAATCTGTGTTATGTTTGGACAACTCAGACAATTCAAATGTCATTGTTAATACAGGACTACGAACAACACAAATCATCTTTCTCCTATTGCAGACAGCTGTTCTCAGTTGTAAAGCTGAGTGCGGTGGTCCATGACTGTAACACCAGCAATTCAGGAGGATCACAAGTTCCAGGACCCCATGGCATTTTTTTTGGGACCGGTTAGGTAGTGGTTCTGCCTTTAACTTCTCATCCACAAATGGAGTGATCTGTATTAGGCTCTGTTCCAAAGATGTTTTTTTTCCAATTGGTTGTGAGTCTGGGATCCATGGAGAGCCTTGCTGAATGGACTACCACTTAGGGCTCATCTTCCAGTTCTAGCTCTTGTGTATAACTTTCTTTTCAAAGTAAAATCACATGACTTTGTTTGCTTTTCTAATGTACTTACCGATCATGCTACTTTGAAGTTTGTAATTACTACTTTGAATATTAGCTATACTTTAAAGTCAATATATACAAAAAATGTTTAATGACTACACAAATAGGCCATTTGAAAATTATTAATATTATAATTTTTTAAATTGTTCTACAATTAGTAAACATTTATGTTATTTCTAACCCTTTATTATTATTTACATGAGTTATGATGAATACATTCTGTATTCTTGTGTACTATTGTATTTCTTTAGGTGTGAAATCTGGGCTGAAAGAGCATTTAACTCATTTTACATTTTAAAATATATTTCCAAACTGTCCTCCAAATAAGTTTACTGCTTAGACTCCTACCCAAAACACAGGTTTTCCTGTTTCCTCCACTGTTGCTACTCTATGTTTACTAATGGCATTCAGCTTAGAGGTTAAATAACATTGTTTTTTTGCTGTATCCAAAGAAGGAAGAGTAACACTAAACAGTAAATGCTAAATAAAAGTAAAAATTTATTCTAGGGGCTAGGGACATAGCTCAGTGATAGAGCACTTCCCTAGCCATGTATGAGGCCCTGGATTTGATCCCCAGCACTGAAAATAAATAAATAAATAAATAAATAAATAAATAAATAAATAAAGGTTACGTTAGAAATGTGTGGTGGCACACACACCTATAGTCCCAGATACTTGGTAGAGTGAGGTGAGAGGATCACTTGAGCCAAGGAGTTGAGACTGGTTTGGTCAACATAGCAAGATTCCATCTTAAAACAACAACAAACCAAAGCAAAACAAAACAAAAACCCCAAAATGCTTATTCTAGGGTAGGAAACCCAAAAGTAAATGTAGCTGTTTTTAAAAAAATCTTGAATATACAGTTATCTCTTGGTGGATTAAAGACATATTTAAGCTCCATTTAAAGAAGTATGAATTAATATATACAGAGCAAAACTTTATCTTTTGGCTTAAGGATAGATTTTAGATATATTTTATAATTGAAAAAAAATTTTTAGGAGATTAACTGACTAACCATAAAAAGCATTTTTCTTCTTGTGTGCAGTGACTCTGCTCAAACAATTGAGAATATCTAAAACCCGGGGTCAAGCCTCAACTACACATCATGGCTCTCATACCTAAGTGTCCACATTCCTATAATAATACTGTTTATTAATGAACATGCACATACCTGTGCCTCAGGCACAATGGCCTTCTCTCTTACAAATCTAAACTTGGTCTACGATCATTAACAACTTTAAGAGTGAAGTGAGCAAAGGAAAAACAGGACACAGAAAAAAGATGTTCCTCTAATTTAAAAAGATGGAAAAAATGGCCAGTTTTAGTTAAAAATGATGGTTTATACTGAAGGGCATCAAAACCCAGTTCATTATTTCCTTTATTGGTTAGTATCAGATGTTGGAAACAGAATTTTAATGTAACATATTTTGTTAACAGCCCACTGTCTTGACATGTCCTGACTCACAGGAATCTCTTCCATGGAAACAGTTTCTAAAGTAGGGGTACTTTGTTCCTCCAAGGTAATTTGTATTCTGAACTGTCAAATCTCTCCTTATATTTTAGACATTGCAACTACTGAACCCTATACCCTAGTTTTCTATACTCCAATGTTCAAATAGCTCAGAAGATATGTTATAATTCCTTTAGAAAGCAAATAAACAAAAGACTAAAGGGCATACTGTATTATTTTCTTACCTTATTATTTCTAAGTTGAACTCTACCAAAATTATAACACATATTGTGATTTTTCCTATTAGAGTCAGGTTTCTCATAAACTCTTAAATGGATGAAGTGTTGCATCAAGTTTCCCCCCAAATATTAAGTAAAAATAGATGGAGTATTCATAAAAATTTTCTTCTTAAAAAAGAATGAAGCTCTAGGCTACAAATAGCTCCTTTCTTTTTAATTGCATCTGAAGTACACATTGCAAAATCATCCTTAAAAAAAAATCCCTGCTGATAAAAAAAGAAGAGGAAAGAATGGTTAGGAAAAGCAGCTGCTTACCAACAGGTCTTCATCCATATTCCCTGCCCCATTCTCCTTCAGAACAATGTTGGAGAGGTGGTACTCGCAGGTAGAGAGCACATTCCCACACACCTGCTTCAGTAGTTCCTGTGGCAAGTCACAGATCAGCTCTGAAGGATCCCACATATTTCCCAGACAACCCATCAACCCAAGTTCTCAGAATAGCCTCTAGGTTCTTCAAATGCATGAAAAACCCCAGCCATCATGCAAGTGCAATTTTCCTCTTTCCCATGATTTACCCAAAAATACAATGACATACTTTAAGCAATCTGGCCATAAGAACTGGTTGAGTGAAATTTTCAAAGAACAGTCTATATATCAACTTTCTCTCTACACGGGCCCTTTAAGAGCAAAATAAATAAGTAAATAAGTAAATAAATAAATAAAGGAAGGAACGAATATCTAGTGCCCTAATTTATGTATCTTTAATAGCAGTTGAAATAGCACATTCAGGTGGCAAATTACTGTTAAATGAACACTTCTAAAGTGAACATATCAAAGATATACACAAAAAGGACAGTTGCTACTCTTCTGAAATTTATTAATTAGGAACAAGTTTTCTGTGTCCCTTTCTGTTTATAGTAACTTTCAGAGGTCACTGCTAGTACATGGTCTGTGCCAAAAGCATGATCCCAACCACATTCTAGAACTCTACAACTCCAATTTCTCCAGAAGGCTGTTTCTAGAGAATAGCTAAGGCTGAACTAAGTGCCTCTACTCCAGTACTTGTTACTTGATGCATACTTTTATTGTGGAAGTAATGGTACCCCCACTGTATCATTAGGTACCTTAGGGAAAAGACTATGTCTCAACTATCATCTAGTGCTTAGCAGTACTAATACTACATGGTACTAAATAATGTTTGCAAAACTGTAGGAAAATCAGTGTTATGAACAGAATGCTTTTTAGTCTGACTTGGCGTCAAATGTTTCAAAACTATTATCTTCACTACCTTTAAAAGAATTGCATCTAAGATTTTAATAAGATTGTACAACCTGGACCGCAATGTTGACCAAGACAGCTTTATCTTGATACAGAGACAAAGATTTCAAGTCTTTTTATAACCCCCAAATCCCAATGTGGAGATAATTCATCTTCCAGTCAGCACTGGTGAAAGGAACACTGGGAAGGTATCAGAGACCTGAGTTACAGTCCGAGCTCTGCCATCAGTAAGTTGTGTGCCACTCACTGAAAACTGCAGGATCACAGTTGTGTCTGCCATAATTTCCCCCCACATCATTCTCTTATTTTTCCTAGACTTACCATAGTACCAACTACTTTTTTAAAAAAATGCTATTCAAATATGTTCTTTCCAATGTTTCTTATTTAAAAGCTTTTCATACAACTTCTTTGGTTTTGAGATAAAGGTTAGAAACATTTAAAATATAACTGATGAAACCCAGATACCAGAAAAATACCAGATACCATTTACATAAGAAATAGCTCAAACATTTCTTTTTTTAAGCTAAATGCATTCCAACCTCTCTTAAGGTCCCAAGCAAAAAATGTTACAATACATTGATGTATTAGATCTGTTATTTTAAGTAGGAAATGTAACATTAACTATGGACTTTCTCATAGGAACTTACATAATAAAAGACAGCATAGGAAGGTAGCTCAGACCAAGAAAGCATTTTTCTGGAAAACTTAGATATACTTCAGAAATTATTTAAATTAACTTGTAACTTCTATAATCATGATTAATAGTCTTCATCCCTAAATGTTTTCATTATGAATAGCACTGCCTAAGAGTATCTCATGATAAAAGCAGAAGATACAGGAGGGCTAGGGGTGTAGCTCAGTGGTAAGAGAAGCTGCCTAGCATACTGAAGACCCTGGGTTCTAACCCAGCACCACATAAAAAGAAAAAAGGTATAGTCATAAGATGATTTATTAATGATATTAATATGGATACCTTTAAAGGGGTCAAAGCAACTCTCTTCTTTACATAAATCATTGATTTGGATTTATGACTATGCACCATTAGGTATAGGCTGTAGGCAACTTTGGGAACAAGACAAAGCAAAAGATATTTGAGTAATGCAACCCCATAGTAATAGGACAGGCGTTTTCCAGGACTATAACTTAACAAAAGATCAAACACCTTTGGCCTGAAGGAAATTATCTGATGAGGTGGAAAATTATACATTAAATTGTTCTTGCAATAAGAATTTATGTTATAACTCATAAAAAGATAAAGCTAGCAGAATTCTTACCAGGAAATAAATGTTAAGCAACAGGCATGTCTTACTAAAAGATACTTGGACCTGGAGCCAGGGAGAGGACATCTAAGAGAATCATGTCTTCAGCCATCTATCTTCTTGGGGAAAGTCAGTCACATAAGCACTGTCTTGTACCAAAAATGACTGGGGACTACACATCCTTAAATGTTCCATATTTATCAAGACACTCTTTGAACTTCAAAACAAACAGTAACAGGTCCAAATACAAATAAGTTGAAAACATATCAGAGGAATGTGTAAGGTCATACCTGTTCCTCCACTGGTGTCTTTGCAGATGCTCTACAAAGTCTTTGCAAAGTGTCAACAGCTGAACTGATCAGCTCCAGGGACCACTGAAATCCATTCAGCTTACACTTGACAACATCTAAGAAGGAAGATTAAACACTTCAAGTTTAACTGCTTAAAAAAACAAAATTTAAATATATGTACACATACATATACATATATAAAATAAAATGAAGTCAACACCACTAACTTTTCAAGAAAGATTCTCTAATAGACACTCACCAATCACCTTGTCCCGGGTGCTCTTAGGAAGATGCTTTGCAATATGTCCAATGACACACAGGATATGTCCTAAGGTATCTGAATTGGGATTCTGCTGACTAGAGGAAAGTGGGGAAAATACCAAGATAGTATAAATTAACCATTGTTCTATCAACTAAATACCTTTTCTTTTGTATCATTAATACTGGAGGAAGTAAGGTAGATAGCATGGCTTAAGGATCAAGTTGTAGCAACATGTAGGCACTTACTGAACTTGGGGAAAAGGTAAACTGCTTAAAAGTGAGTTTCATTTTGTTTTTATGCCAGGATTTAAAGAAAATACTTCTATATTCAAAAAGCTATGAAAGTTTAGCCCACTTTCTTAAGGCAGGAGTTTTGTAAGAACCTTTAGTTTCCACCCTTGGCTACATTGTAAACATTCAAACCTGCTGATTTTCTCCCAGGACTGCATTATTTTGCTGTAGTCCAGCTTGGGTGATGAGCAAGCAATTTTGGAAAGCAGCATCCAGGCTGGTGCAGAATGTTCTGTGCCAGTGTGAGATATCATATTGTTTATAAAAGTGGATGAGAATTTATCTTTCTTGGACCAGATATGAAAAGCTTTATTTAGATAGCGACTAGAAAACAAAAACAAAAACAAACAAACATGAAAGCAGAATTGTAACTATAAATACACAAAACTGTTTTGGTTCAGCCCCTCACTGAAATGGTATCAACTTGTGCTGTTCTGGCACTTCACTGGTTCATAAAACATCAAAGCAGAAGGTCGAGCTAGTAGCATATCTGATATACCAAATTTTAAGTTTTTCTTATAGAATAAGTTGTATTTGTTTTTCCCTCTCAGAAAATAGTTACTTTTTAAAATGAATAAAATTTTATAATTGAGACCCTTCTTATCCTCATTCCATCCAAAATTCCTATATAAACTGATAGGATAGGTTAACATGGACATATCCAGAGTTTATAGGGTTACAGTTAAGGTGAAAAAGTGCCCAGAAAAACACTCCAGACGCCGGAACTCATGCAAGAGATTTTATTAGGCAGACTGAACAGTGTCTGCCCTGAAGAGAAAGAGAGAAAAAAAGGGGAGAACATGGCTTAGAAGTTTCTTTTAAGCTCTCGAACTTGGCGGGCAAAATGATGATAGGGCCAATTTTTGAAAGTTGAATTTTGGTGGGTTAGGGATCAGCCAATGGCTGGCAAGGACAGGCCAATGAACAGACCAATGGCTGGCTAGCTGAAAGAAAGGGGTGGGCAGGGGCTGTCATCGCCCCTCACCTTCTCTGCAGGCAAGTCCAGTGCCCAACCGCCAGGGAGGGAGCTCCATGAGGTTGGATGGTGGGCTGGTCCTGAGGCAAGGGTCCCACTGTAGGGTAAACCCAGCAAACGCCTGCTGCCTGCCTTGGCAAGCCGACAGAGGGGCGTGGCACGGAGAGAGTACTGCTGACAACTGCGGTTGCGTTTGCCCGGGCACCACCGATGCAGCGTTTTACATTGTAATAGTGACGAAAAATAGAAACACTATCCTTTTTTCACTAGAAGGACTGGAACAAAACCACAACCTAGCATTTAAATATGATGATAGTAAAAGAGGTAAAATCTGCTGTAACCTATTAATACCACTCAGAAACAGATTTTAAAATCTTTGAACATAAAATTAAAAATGCTTCTGATGTATTAAAGTATTCATATTATATCACTATTGTTTTTAGACCATCTCTTATTTTATTTCTCCCCATTGCACTAAATGAGATCCTGACTCATGAGACAATGCCATGTTATATATTAAGCAAAGAGAAAAACATAGTTCTTCCTGCAATTAATTTTTCTTAGACTGCTGGGATACACACACGAGATTAACTACACTTCCTCATTAAATATTTTTAAAAATTCTCAAACCATGCAGATCAAGACAGCTATAACAAAATGAACACATCCATTATCACAGGAAGTATATTACATAAATGGATGATTTTATTAATAAATTAGCTATTGATTAAAAAAAATCCACGTCAAGAGTTTTACTACCATTAGCTCACAAGTTTTATTCCTCAACATCACGTAATATATGCAATCAACAAATATTATAAAATTTGTTTTAAAGGAATCATATGAAATATTAAGTGATGTATACTATAAGGCAACCAAGAATGAGGAAAAAATTCTTTGAACTTCTATTTTTGAAGTCTCAAATTTGGCTCCTCTGACAACTCACTCCCCTATATGTGAACTGAGCAGTACCCAAAGAGCCTCTCACCTCACCCCTCAGCCAGTCAATTACAAACAGTCCCCATCTAGTTAGAATGAGAATCAACAACAATAAGAAGAAAATGAGATTGATTCAATAAATGCTAACCAAAAAGCACTAATGGCTCTATCCTAATATCAAAATCAATAGCCAGCAAACTTATTCCCCATTTTATCTGGTATCTTTTAGAGGTATGAACTCTAGTTGTCACCCTTACGACTCTGCTCTACCTTTTGGATCACTTTTATTTCCCTTCTCTAATCTTTTATTCTAATCACTTGAACTGCTGATTTTGAAAAGCTCTATTCCTGGTCCTTTTTTCTCTTACCTACAAGCTTACTCTGTGGATCTCATTCATTACCAAGAACTCCTCTCTCACACATGACCGAGCATCCAAGACCACATTCAAAATTGGACTCCCATCTCCAACCCTCCCCCTGTTCCCCACCTGACCTTTGTTTCTATACCTCAAGTCAATGGCATCTGAAACAGTCATCTGCCTTAGACTTTGTGAAGGCTTCAGGCCTCTAGACCTCTGCATTGCTATTTCCTACCTGGAAACCCTCAATACTATACCTGCCTGGCTAATTCCCCAATATTTAGTTCATGCTACCACTTCTGGGAAACTATCTGCTATGGTTTGCATATGGTTTGAGTGTGTTCCCCAAGATTCATGGGAAGCTTAGTTCCCACCATGGTGGTGTTGAAGGTGGTGCAACTTCTATGAGATGGGGCCACAAAGTAAGGTAATTAGGTCATGGGGTTACCACTTTCAGAAGGGATTAATACTGTTTTTTCAAAGTTAGTTCTCACCAGAGCAAGTGGTTATAAAAAGAGCAAGTCTGCCCTTGAATCTCTCTGGCTTCCTGTTTCCCCATGTGACTTTCTATGGATGCTCCCACCTCTGTGATTTCACCCACCACAAGGTCCTCACCAGAGGCTAATACTGGTGGGGCAACTTGATCTTGGACTTAGAGCTTCCAGAACTGTGAGCTCAATAAACCTCTCTTCTTTACAAAGTACTCAGCCTTAGGTACTTTATTATAGCAACAGAAAAGAAATAAGCCACCACTCTAAGCTTCAAAGGAAGATGAGGAGTAGGATGAGGAAAAAGGAGGGAGAAGGAAGAACAAAGAAGAGACAAAGAGGAGGGAGACAAGAGGCGAGGAAATAATAATCACCAAGATTCTACATGCTCTTCCTCTGTGCTCTTGTAACTTACTTTCTACTAAAATCATGATTTTACTTTGTCTTGGAATTTCCACTAGATTAAGAGCAACCTGAGTGGAGCAAAGAAGCTGAGTTCTTCTCTAGCACTTAAAGTGGGACCTAAAAATTGATGTCCTCAAAATGTTTTCAACTGAATAAATTAAGAACTTCCCCTTCCATTTCTTTCCATTCTCAAGACTAATCTTTACCAACTCTACCCCTTCTGCCTATAAAACACATCTGAACATGTCTTCTCTCCTCATTTCTACTGCCACCACCTTAAAACTCAGGCCCTCATTGGCTCTGACCTCAATTACTTCAACATTGGTCTGTGTTCTAAGACTCCAGTTTTGTCCTCTTGATCACCGAGCACAAGGCCATTCGCTATTCTTCCTAAAATATAAAATCCAGTATTTCTCCTCCACTTTTAAGTTCAATGGCAGCCTCCCTGCTGCCACCTTGCTTTCAATATAAAATCAAACTTCTTGGTGTGCTATATTACAATGCTTCAATTTCATGTGGGGCCTAGCTCCAGAGGCAGGGTCCTACCAGCCTCCTAGAACACCTGTGGTGCTGCTGCAGTATAGCACACCACCTTATGCATCCAGGGCTTCCTTTTGCTCCTGAGTAGCTTTCAAAATTCAACTCAAAGATTACCTTTTCTGTAAAGCTTTCTCTCCATGATCACTTCTTGCTATTCTAGCAATACTTTATTCAGGAGATTAACATAACATTCTGTCTATAAATGCTTATAGAACTCTTTATTCCATCAACCTTACTGTTCTTAATAGTGCTTTTGCTTTTTAAAATGAATTCCTGAGCTCAGTGGCTCTCATGCCTTTTCATCTGAGGACCCTTTAAATTCTTTTTCTTTTTCTTTTCTTTTCTTTTTGTTTTTTTGGGTGGCAGGGGCCTCAAGCATGCTAGGCAAGTGCTCTACCACTAAGCTACACCCCTAGCCCAGAACCTCTTTAAATTCTCCAAAATTACTGACCATACCAAAGAATTTCTGTTTATGAGGATTACTATTATTATTTGTGAGGATTATCACTGTCATGTTAGAAACTGAAACCTAGAAATTTAAAAATTTGATTTATTTAAAAATGAAAATAAACCCATTATATGTTAGCATATATGATAGTACTGTACCAAATAATTCTTTTCCCAAACCAAATAAACTTAGTAAGATGAGTGTCAATGCTATAGACTTATAAACCTCTTTAAAATCTGGCTAAAATAAGATGGGCAATACTCATATATGCTTCCCTCACTATGCTTCCATATTATTATATGGCTTCAGGAAAATTCTACTGTTCTATCATGAAAGAATGAGTGAAAAATGGCAAGTAACATCTTAATATTATTGAACTAGCCCATGTCCTATAATGGCTATCCTAAACCTTTACATTTAAGGGCCCCACTCTACCTTCTGCTTTCTGACTGTAGGCAAATTATTCTTATGACTGCTTTATTGAGAAAAGAAATGCTAGCAGGCTCTAGTGTTCACGTCTTTTGCACTTCTCTTTCCATATTCCCTTTCGATTACATTTATCTCTGAACCTCCCTCCTCCATTCATTCACCATTCATTCACCATTCATTCATTCATTCATTCATTCATTTATTTTAGTGTGCTGGAAATCAAACCAAGGGCATTCAGCAGAATAGGCAATTACTATACCACTGAGTTACATCTCTGGCCATCCTCCTACTCCATAAAGAGAAATCCTTCACATACTATTCTTTTCCAGAAACTTCCTTCATTACATATCACTCATCTTTCATTCATCCTCAATAGTTTCTCTGCCTTTCACCTGTATCTCAAATATCCACAGGCTGTTTCCCATATCTGAAAATGAAAACAAAGCCTGTGGAGGATGTTGTGATGCTCTTAAGTTGTGAAGTACACCTCAACTGCACATGTTAAAGTATGTTACAGAATTGATGAAATGTAAGAAACTCAGATCAGGGGAGTCAGGAAGGTTGCCAGAGGGAGGTAAAGAAAATACTGAAGAATAAGTAAGAGCAAATAAAGGAAGGAAGTCCTGATAGATCTGTTAGGGACAGAGAACATCATGTGGAAAAGCACAGGTGTGCAAGAAGGCGTGAGGGTATGAGGAATAGACTGGGGTTGTTGGGACACAGAACCCGTGTGGGAAAAGATGAGGGATGAAAGAAGTGCTATGATCAAGGACATCTTATGAAGCTCTCTGAAGAAATTATGCATGCAAAAAGGTCACTTTGGGTAGAGTGCAAGATGGACTGGATCAGGGACAGCCTAGTTAGGAGGGCTGGAGCATTCAGGAGAGGATGGAACATGTTCCTGGGATGGTAAATGTTGCATCTTGGTTTTTCTTGAACTACACTGCTAGATCATCCTCTAAACAAGTCTAGATAATTTATACTCTAACGAAGGATATAAAAATGTCCATTTTCTCAAATTCTCACTTGTTAGAGAATTTTGAGAAAACATTTATCGTTTTAATTTTAACTCCTTTGAGTATTAAAAAATTTAATATCAGATTCAGTTGTCTGTTAATTTGTTTCAACTTTTACAAACAATATTTTCAGACAATGTACCCAATTTCTTAATTAAGGAGATCATCCTTACTGATTTATAAGTGTTATAGTAGTTACAGGACATTATCCTTTATCAAATGTTATACTTTCTCCAAGTTTTTGTTTTAATTTTATTTATGATGTCATCTTAGTCTGTTTTTTATTTTACTATAACATAATACTGGAGACTGAGTAATTGATAAAGAACAAGAATTTATTGTGTATAGGTCTAGAGGTTGGAAAGCTTGGGATAAAATTATGTTCCTCTGAAATTTTTATGTTAAAACCCTAATCCCTATAACCTCAGAGTGTGATTGTATTTGCATACAGGGCTTAAAAAGAAGTGAAGAAGTTAAAATGAGGCCATTAGGGTGGGCTGTGATCCAATCTAACAGTTGTCCACAAAGAGATACCAGGGATGTGCATGTACAGAGGAAAGACAGATAATAGAGCCATGGCTATCTGCAGGCCAAGGTAAAGTCTCAAGAGAAACCAAAGCTGCCAGCACCTTCACTTTGGACTTGTAGCCTCTAGAACTTGAGAATACATTTCTGTTATTTCAGCAATATATCCTGTGGCATTTTGTATGGCAGCCCTAGAAAAGTTTTATTTAAAACTTTAAATAAAACACATTACGAAGAACTGTGCCTTTTTAATAAAAATATTAATATATTATGAACATTTTAGAAATTTATATGATTGTAATGGAACCACTCATTTCACTGATAATACTGTTTATCTGTGTCTTCTCTTTTCTGTTAGCATATCTCATTGGACGTTTGTCTTTTTCAATAAACTTTATGAAGACTTGGATTTTCCTAGTTAACCAGGATAGTAATATCTGCTCTTATTTTGGTATTTTTCTTCATGTTTACTTGATTAGTTTTTCTAACTTCTTAAGCTACACAGGTAGGTAATTTTTAGTCTGTTACCTTCATCGCGAGCCCATTTTAGTTTTTAACTTTAAGAAATGTTCTCACTAGGTGCTGAAGTTTGGCCTCAAACTTGCAATTCCCACAGCATCCTAAGTTGCACCACCACACAGGCCAGTCTGTTACCTGTTCTAAATATTTAACATTATGCATTTCTTTCTAAGTACCCCATTACATGATTCTTCAAGTTTTTCTATATATACAGTTCCAAAAATTTTCTAATTCACAGGTCTCTGACCTTGGAACTGTTTAAATGTTCTGTTTTGGGCTTTTTAACCCCTATTACTGTGCCCAGAGAATATTATCTGATCCATATGAATTGGTTGGTATTGTTTGATATTGGCCTTAGGAAGTAGTATGTGATCAATTTTTGTAATTGATTTTGTAATTTTGGCATGCAACAGTATATGAGAAGACATTACCAAGAATACTGAGAAGCAGATCCCCCCTGGACCAGTGAAGATATCGGATGCATAAATTTAAATTAGTTATGCCTAATATAGTCAAGAAAGCAAAAAACAAGATTGACAGTTTCAGCAGAGAACTGAAAACTATAAGACAAGGAAATTAAAATTCTAGAAGTGAAAAATGCAATGATAATTCAGTAAAAAGATTTATTAGTGGGTCACATACAATAAGGCTTGGAATGAATAAATAATATTAAAGAACTGTACAGCGGCAAGGAGAGAAGAATACAAGACTTATTCTACTAAAGAGAACCTACAGAGCCACAATAATTAAATTGTGATACTGTTCAAAAGGGGAACAGATACACAAAATGGAGTAAAGCAGAACTAGAATTACAACCAACTTATTTGTCATGAAGATGGCACTGCAAAGCAGAGAATAAAGATGATCTTTTCAATTCATATTTCTAGATTAACTGGGTCTTTATTTCGAAAACCATGAAATTTGATCCCTAATTAATATGGTACACAAAATTCAATGCAGATAAATTTTTAAAGACCTAATAGTGAAAGGGAAAAGAAAAATATATCAGACCTCTAGAAGATTATATAAGAGAATATCTACACAACTCTATGGGAGGAAAAGACTTTACAACCACTATGAAAAACATTATGGAGGTTTCTCAAAAAACTAAAAACAGAACTACCACGTGATCCAACTGTCTCACTCCTGGGCATACATGAGTAGGAAATGAAGTCAACAAACAAAAATGAGACACCTGCATGTCCAAGTTTACTGTGGTACTATTTACAATAGCTAAGATATGAAATCATCCTAGGTGTCCATTAACATAACTGGATAAAGAAAATATGGCATATATACAAAAGGGAGTATTATTCAGCCATAAGAAAGAATGTAATACTGTCATTTGCAATAAAATGGATGGAACTAGAGGGCATCATGTTAAGCAAAATAAGCCAGACACAGAAAGACAAATACTATATTTTTTCTGATATGTGGAAACAAAACAAAACAAAACAAATAAATAAATAAATACAAAGAAGAAAGAAATAAAGAAAGAAAGAAACCTGAAAGTAGAAGAGGGATTATTAGGTACTGAGGTAGGAGGACTGGGGTAAGGAGGTGAAGGGAAGGGACAGGGTAGAATAAGAAATGATCAATGGAACTTGATCAATGTACAAGGTATGCATGCACAGAAATATCACAGTGGAGCTGTGAATATAGCACAGTTTATAAAGTGCTTGCCTGTCAAGCACAAGGTCCTGGGTTCAATCCCCAGCACCCCAAAACAAAACAAAACAAAAAAAAGAAATATCACAGTGAATTCCACTAATCTGTACAACATGTGTTAATAATTAGAACCACATAGAAAAACCAATGAAATGATAATATGCTAATCATACAGAAAACTAATCACAAATTAAACTCAATCAAAAGACACCATTAAGAATGGGGGTGTGGCTCTATAGTAGAGAGCACATTTATCATGTATGAAGCCCTGGGTTCAATCTCCAGCACACACACAAAAAAGAAAACAAAAAGAAAAATTGAGTGAGAGACGATATTTGCAATATATTGTGTGTGCACAGAAAAAGTAATGAATACCTTCAGATGAATAAGCAAAAGAGTAAAAGTCCAATAAAAACTAAGGAATAAATAAACCAAAGGAATAAATAATCTGTTGAATGAAATAATATCAGAAAATTTCCCAAATCTGATGAATGAAATGGAAAATCAAATTCAAGAGGCTTAAAGGACACCAAATGCACAAAATCACAACAGATCCACACTGAGGCACATTATAATGAAAATACCTAACACACAAAATAAAGATAGAATTTTAAAGGCTGCAAAAGAAAAGCATCAGATTACATAGAGGGGGAAACCAATACGAATATCAGCAGATTTTTCAGCCCAGACCCTAAAAGCAAGAAGGACCTGGAATAACATATTTCAAGCGCTGAAAGAAAATGAATGCCAACCAAGAATCTAATACCCAGAAAAATTTACCTTCAGATTTGAAGATGAAATAAAATCCTTCCATGATAAACGCAAGCTAAAAGAATTCACAAACAGAAAGCCTGCCCTACAGAAAATTCTCAGCAAAATATACCAAGAGGAAGAAATGAAAAACAACAATGTAAGTCAGCAAAGGGAGGAATTACCCTAAAGGAACAGCCAATTAAAGGAGAAAACAGCCGGGCGTGGTGGTGCACACCTGTAATCCCAGCACTTGGAAGGCTGAGGCAGGAGGATCGCGAGTTCAAAGCCAGCCTCAGCAACTTAGTGAGGCCCTAAGCAACTCAGTGAGACCCTGTCTTTAAATAAAATACAAAATAGGGCTGGGGATGTGGCTCAGTGGTGGAGTGCGCCTGGGTTCAATCCCCAGTACCAAAAAAAAAAAAAAAAAAAAAAGAAAAGAAAAGAAAAGGAGAAACCAAGTTAGGTTAAAAGCCAAAAATAAGTCAAAATGACCGAGAATACAAGTCATATCTCAATAATAACCCTGAATGCTAATGGCCTAAACTCATCAATCAAAAGACATAGACTGGCAGATTGGATTAAAAAGAAAGACCCAACAATATGCTGCCTTCAAGAGACTCATCATATAGAAAAGGACATCCACAGACTAATGGTAAAGAATCACATGATTATTTCAATAGATGCAGAAAAAGCATTTGATAAAATACAGCACCCCTTCATGCTCAAAACACTAGAAAAAACAGGAATACTAGGAATGTTCCTTAATATTGTAAAGGCTATCTATGCTAACCCTACAGCCTACATCATTCTAAATGGAGAAAAATTGAAAGCATCCCCCCTGAGAACTGGAACAAGGCAGGGATGCCCTCTTTCATCACTTCTATTCAACATCGTCCTTGAAACTCTAGCCAGAGCAATTAGACAGACTAAGGAAATTAAAGGGATACAAATAGGAAAAGAAGAGTTCAAACTATCCTTTTTTGCTGATGACATGAACTATATTTAGAGGAGCCGAAAAATTCCACCAAAAAACTTCTGGAATTCATAAATGAATTCAGTAAAGTAGCAGGATATAAAATTAATGCTCATAAATCTAATGCATTTTTATTCATAAGTGATGAATCCTTTGAAAGAGAAATTAGGAAAACTACCCCATTCACAATAGCCTCTAAAAAATTAAAATACTTGGGAATCAATCTAACAAAAGAGGTGAAAGGCATCTACAACGAGAACTACAAAACACTAAAGAAAGAAATTATAGAAAATCTGAGAAGAAAGATCTCTCACGTTCTTGGATAGGCAGAATTAATATTGTCAAAATGGCCCTACTACCAAAAGCGCTATACAAATTCAATGCAATTCCAATTAAAATCCCAATAACAGACCTCATAGAAATAGAGCAAGCAAGCATGAAATTCATTTGGAGGAATAAGAGACCCAGAATAGCTAAAGCAATTCTTAGCAAGAAGAGTGAAGCACGTGGTATCACAATACCAGACCTTCAACTATTCTGCAGAGCAATAGTAACAAAAACAGCATGGTATTGGCACCAAAATAGGCAGGTAGATCAATGGTACAGAACAGAGGACACAGACAAACCCACATAAATACACTTTTCTCATACTTGACAAAGGAGCCCAAAACATACAATGGAGAAAAGATAGCCTCTTCAACAAATGATGCTGGAAAAACTGGAAATTCACATGCAGCAAAATGAAACTAAACCCTTCTCTCTCACTCTGTACAAAACTCAATTCAAAATGGATCAAGGACCTAGGAATTAGACCAGAAACCCTGCACCAAATAGAAGAAAAAGTAGGTCCAAATCTTCATTATGTTGGCTTAGGACCAGATTTCCTAAACATGACTCCCAAAGCATAAGAAAATAAAAGCACGAATCAATAATTGGGATAGATTCAAACTAAAAAGCTTTTTCTCAGCAAAGGAAACAATCAGCAATGTGAAGAGAGATCTTACAGAGTGGGAGAAAATCTTGCCACACACACTTCTGATAGAGGACTAATCTCCAGAATCTATAAAGAACTCAAAAAACTTTACCCAAGAATATAAATAACCCAATCAATAAATGGGCTAAGGAAATGAGCAGACACTTCACAGAAGAGGATCTACAAGCAATCAACAGATATATGAAAACATGTTGAACATCCCTAGTAATAAGAGAAATGCAAATCAAAACCACCTTAAGATTCCATCTCATCCCAATTAGAATGTCTATTATCAAGAATACAAGCAACCATTGGATTTTGGCAAGGATGTGGGGAAAAAGGTACACTCATACATTGCTTGTGGGGTTGCAAATTAGTGCAGTCACTCTGGAAAGCGGTGTGGAGACTCCTTAGAAAACCTGGAAGGGATTCACCATTTGACCCAGCTATCCCACTCCTTGGCCTATACCCAAAGGACTTAAAATCAG